>RDPX01000103.1:1111854-1182723 GCA_003991215.1 Morbakka virulenta
AAAGTGTTTCCGACTCAGTAGCTATCTTTTCGACCCCAGCCTGGTCGGGTACCGGGGGACGCGCTCCTTGTTTATCCACGCGACGAGCGATGTGGCATGATTTCTTTCTAATTGACCTTTTCATCATAAAAATAACAGACTAGGGTTTAAAATCAGAGTTTTCCTTCTCCTAGGTGGACTGCCAACCAAGGCTAATGAGCTCCACCTACCCAGGGCTAACAGGTACTACACCTTGCCCAAGGGTGACCTGGAGGTAGTTGTGGCAAAGGGTAACCTCATTCGCCCACGTCGAAACTCCACAACCGGATGTATTTTAACGTCATACCCAGGACGATTATTATTATTATTATTATTATTATTTTTATTATTATTATTATTATTATTATTATTATTATATACGAATTTTTTTACAGGATGTATCTTCAGTAATATCATATATACACTATGTACATATATATATATTTATACTGTTATAGCAGATGTCCTGTTAAAAAAAAGAGAAACAAAAAAAAAGAAAACTGAAAGAGCTTCGATTGGTAGAAGAAACTAAAATAAGCTGTTTAAAGCTCACTTCCAGAAATGGGGATGCAAATCGACACTAATGAATAAAGGCTAAAACCGCATCACGTCGAACAACTTCCTTGTTGCTGAAAATAGAAACATTTCAAAATCATATAATGAGATTCATGATTGGCACAGACTCTCAGGCCAAATCCCAATTAAGAAAATCCTCAGGATCACAACACTGACACCAAACACTCCAGTAATCAAGACTAAGGTACTAAAGCTCTTTGGGCACATCAAAGGTCTGAAACAGGATTATCTAAGATATGTCTAGAAGGGATGACAGAAGGAAAGAGAAAACGAGGACGGCTGTGCAAACGCTGGCGTGACAAGATTTACGTTTGGTCACAGTTAATTTTAGACCAATTTAATATTATAACGAAAGGCCGGAATCAATGGAAAATACATCCACATGTTAGTGCGCATTCTGGTTTAACTGGAGACAGCGTCACATTATGAGAATGAAAGCAGTCAGAGTTATCATAGTTGTTTTCCTGATCTGATGGTTAAAATGCAGGTCTAAATATCCTTGATTTCTTGCCAAATCTTATAATGATTTTCAAAATCGTTGGCAATTTGCCACTTAATATTGTTACGTTACTTTTTTTAAAAATATACATTTTTATTGGCAGCATTTACTTTATTTCACAGGGCAAATGGATCAGAATAAATGGAATCATTGATGCTATTGACGTCAACATAAAAGTAAATCATAAACAAAATAATATAGTAAACAGAACGGTACCACACACTTAAAAATACATTTTTTTCGGAAAACACCTGAAATATCAGATGCACATTTTTTTCTTTTGAAAATTCCCACGCTTTTCTAACGAATTTTATTAAAGCGTTGAAGTAAGTTATAATGGCTTTCTCTTTAAAAAATTATTTTGTGGCGTTTTATTTTTAGTTAATTTTTCAAAAGGTGTGAAAAACTAACTAAAGCACCAAATGGTTAACAGTTAATTAAGACTTACAAGAAATTATAGCAAACTCTAGTCGTTTAATAGATATTATGCTCTTTGAGTGGGGATTCAATATCGGCATTGAAACATCTGTGTTAGTTGGCCATGAAAGATAATCACTTGATTGCTAGCTACTTGAACTAAATAACTTATGAAGTAATTCTATATAAAGATAATTACATAGAAGCCACATAAAATATACGCAAAATTTGGATGTGGTTACTACTTCGTTAATTCTCGTTAACATAATTCTTTTAACAGTATTCTTAAGAACACTGTCAAGAGAATTATGTTCGACTTTCTAAAAGAAAAAGCTTCTATCGAGCAGATGTTATGTATTAAAATGTACAATACCTTTGAAATAAAGTGTCTTTATTTAAGTCTTTCACACGTTTATTTTCACAACGCTATTGACATCTGACTTTCATTTCCTCACCCTAGTGTATTCTTTCGTATAAGTTTGGATCGTTCTACTTTTCATTTCCGGCCTTTTTGAGAGTGCCATTTGATATACCTCCTGTTCTTTCTCCTCATAACATAACCAAATTATTGTAGACTCGTTTACATGACTTTTCCGATTTGTTACACATCTTCCCTTCCTGATTTCATAACATTTGTTTCGTTTATGTTACTTCTTTTGAGTATCCTAATCAGCATGCTAATACTCATAACATCATACATGTTTTATTTTAATTCAACACGAGTTAATATATTTTCTTCAGTTACCTTTTACCAACTTCTCATGTGTTTTATCATCATTTCTGAGTACTTTAGCTCTGTTATCTGGGGTATGTTAATCCCTGTAATTTCCTCTCTGACCCAGATCTTTATTGTTATTTAATTTTTTATCTGTAAAAGATGTTCAGGTATAGGCCCATTTACTTTGAGTCACTGTCCTTCAGCAACAGTGGAAAAAGCATGGAGAGGCTGAACAGCAATGGATTGAGAGAGCCATTTTGCCTAATGAGGAACATGCCAGTAGAAACGAGGAGAGTTGGATAGGATGGAAGGCCCTGAATTGCCTCCGAACGGAAATGGAAGATGCATGNCAGCATGCTAATACTCATAACATCATACATGTTTTCTTTAAATTCAACACGAGTTAATATATTTTCTTCAGTTACCTTTTACCAACTTCTCATGTGTTTTATCATCATTTCTGAGTACTTTAGCTCTGTTATCTGGGGTATGTTAATCCCTGTAATTTCCTCTCTGACCCAGATCTTTATTGTTATTTAATTTTTTATCTGTAAAAGATGTTCAGGTATAGGCCCATTTACTTTGAGTCATTGTCCTTCAGCAACAGTGGAAAAAGCATGGAGAGGCTGAACAGCAATGGATTGAGAGTGCCAGTAGAAACGAGGAGAGTTGGATAGGATGGAAGGCCCTGAATTGCCTCCGAACGGAAATGGAAGATGCATGGGATCCCCCAAGAAGTGAGGCTTCACTACAACAAATACCTGCAGCTGTGGTTCGGTGCAAACATTGCCCCACCTTCTTAACTGCTCAATTGCACCACACTGCCAACCAGCTGACCTGGCGCTCCCCTTTGAGGAGGCTTTGGATTGTACACATCTTTGGAGTATAAGAGTCTAGCAGGACAAGAAGAAAAAGAATTGTCCTTCAGCAATCTCTCGGAAGTTTAAATGTGATCTGATGGTTTTTGCCTGTAGTTAGCAAATTTTCTAAGGTAATATTTATATACATAGTCCACTGAAACACTTTCTGTGTTCCCCAATTACGACGTACAATATGTTAATGAGTAGCAAGAGCTTCAATGTTAACCCAAGTTGTAATAAAAATGTTGCTGTTAAAGCACAGCTTATACACAATCAGATCCAATGATACAAAGTCAAAAAGGTTGTCGAGATCTACAGTTGTCAAGGACAATATCTCTGTCGAACTTTCCTGTTCTTTATTTTTTGAGAATCACTGAATATTATTGAAACCCCTGTTATAAAATAATACTATTTGTGTCACACCCCTGTGACTTTATAGGTCTATGATAATTGTTAAACTATTTTTACTCTGGACTGTGAAGACACTCAAGTTGGTTCATAAATAGTTCTCTCACTTACTTACTTATCCTCTTCGAGCCATGGTTGGCTCATAAGGCTTGAAAGTCCTCTCGCCAAGTCCTCGAAAAGTGTTTTTGTCTATTCAGCTGAAACATGAGCCACGGTTTGAACTTCTTTGACTGGTTTATTACCTGACCATTTTCCTTCCATTTTTTCTATTGTATTAAAGCAGTTTTTTTGTATTTTTTTCTAATGGAAGAATGAAGAAGCAAGCCTGCAGCCCTGTCCGTAAATGTATTACTGGAAACGTGTGTAGCCCGTTTAGCAACTACTTTCAAGTTAACACGCACGTCCGAGTTACAAGAAATAATAACTTTTCAATAAAACGTCCTAAGATAAAACTTGAAATAGGTTATCAATCGTTCTATTACAAAGGTTTTCAACTTTACAATGATCTTCCGTTTGAAATGCGTAAAGAAGATTATAAAAATTTTACTAAGAAATTAGGCATGATTTTTAAATAAAATGATTTCAAATAGCATCTTTGAATTTTTAGATATTTAAATTTTAGTGATTAAATTTCCGCTATTCAATTTAGGCTCGTTTTTTAGCATTTTTAGTATCTTACTGTGTGCTAATAGTCTTAGATCAACCCTAAATCAGTTTTTAGCTTCCTATTCTCATTATGTTTTTCCTTTTTCCTTTTTGTTTACTAATGTGTCAAAACAGGACAACACCGATAGCAGTTTTTACACTATATGTAAAACACTGGTGTGTTTATATGTATATTTTGCATATATGTATTGTATCCTGTATAAACATCAATTTAATAATAATAATAACCATATACCAACTGTCTTACATTCCATTTGTTTTCAGTTGTTGATTCCTTCTATTTTTGTGTTCATTTGCTGACCATGGTAGTACCCTTAGCTAGTACCCTTTCTTCTCCATATTTTGCGTAAATTGACTTTTCGTTTATTTGCTTTTGTTTTCATGGTGTTCTTTAGTTTGTATACCTTTCCTCTGCTGTTCCTTATTTTTTTTAGTTTTCGCCTGTTTTTTTATCAGTATTTCCAATTGGTACCGGGACTTGTGCTTCTTTTACACCCATTGTATTTTTTCTAGTTCTTTTACCTATCTTCCTTCATTCTTCGCGAGAGGTCCCGTCATTTTTTTGTGGTCAATTTGAATAAATTGTCATCCTACCATTAGGATCCTCTTTGATATACACCCTTCAAATAGTTTTCTACAGTATATTTTGCCTTTTAATTCGTTCCGAGTCTTTTTCAATCTGTTTCCTAGCAGACACTAATCACACCTTACGCAAATGTTTAAGAGTCAATTGAATGTTGGCGACCTTTTTCAAGGCATTACTGCCAGCAGGCAACACAGATAAGTATACTTTAATGAGTAGCAGACAATGTTTATCTTTGATTTCTTTGTAAGTAACAGGGAGACGAGAATGCAGGACAAACAATATTTTACCTGGATATTAGTCAAACTCGCTCATTTTGTGCAAGTTGCCTAAAATTTAAAAAAATTGAACAAGACTTCTAAAGGTTGCCATTTAAAAACCTTCTTAAGTGTTTAATTTTGTATAATACATGTCTTTTCAAAGTTGTTAACAACCTCAATCGGACTATGGATTTTGTCATTTATTTTGATAGCTTCCCAACGAGAATATACAAATGTTTTGATTTGATGTACAAAAAATCGTATTTTTTGGACGCCAGTTCACTTCCATTAATAATACAATGGGCCACTTTTACAGAATAATACTCTTATTTTCAAGACTAATAAAACCGTTTACTCAAAACAAACATAAAAACTTCCATTCCAAACGACACCGACCATAGAAATAACAGACCTATCACATCTATTAAACCTACCAAGGACTGTTAACAACCTTTCAGTTTCAATGCAAAATGAAGCGATTGTCAATGTTTTGGCATGAAATAAAACAGCTACTGGGTTTGTCCATTTTCAATTAGTACAAGGTTTTGCAGCTGTAAAACTCCTTTTTACAAATAAAATAGATGGTAAAAAATCAAGAATGTTAATATGAAGTTTAATTCAACCATTGTGTGCCAGGAAGCTCACATCTTAATCCCAGACAATTACGGTAACAAACTCCTTCATTCTTCAAAACTTTATCAATCGAAATACATAGTTACCGTAGTTTGATGATTACATTATTTGAATCTAGCTAGTATTGGATTCTTATTCTTACCTTTCCTTACTTTAACTCTCTCTGTTCCAGGAGGTGCTTGAGGCCTGAACATCATTTCTGCAGTTCTGTATGTTGGCTGTGGCATGTCGGACGGATGTCCACATGTTCCACCAAGCCTTGTTTCTCTCATTCCCCACCATTCTTCGTCAGATTTTTTTTGGGCGTCCTCGTTTCCTTACACACTTTTGACATTTCAGTGTCCAAAAGTAAAACTTCATTTAGGGTTGGCTAAAGATCTCATCAGATACTGGGCTTCCCAGAGGCTTTGACACACCGTCCTCATACTGCCGTCGCAGTTGGCAATCTCCGGTTTCCCCTGTGTTGTTTTCGAAATGATGTTGATGGTCTCTGTAATAAGGAATATTTTTCAGGTACAGGTTGTTAACCTGCAGCCCAACCTTCAGGCTTGGAGGGTCAGGACTTTCTGTCGGTGTTTTTCTTCCCTTTGACTACGTTGGTCTACGACATCTTACGGTGCAACCCATATCCGCCACCTAGTGGACGCGCATTTACGCCGTGTAGTCCCAGCGCGAAGGGATTTCTATTCGCCTTGCTTAGAATAACTAAGTAAACGAATGAATTTTTTGTACCCATGCCCAATGGCTTGTTGTTTCTGTTAAAAGTGTATGAATTCAAATGAAATTAGTTTTTTTAACAGAAGTCATTTAAGAGTTGTTAGCAGGCATGGTAAAAAAGCCCACACATGAGAGCGTTATCCGCATGCACACATTACAGTTGAGGAAGATTTACAGGCACAGATTGCACAAGACTGTTTTTAATACTTTAAAACGACCCTTTAATAGTAATTGGTAACATCGATCATGATCATAATTTTATTGTTTGGCTTCATCTTTGCTAAAAGTAATTCTAGTTTTCCAGTATCCTTCAAATTAATCAAATTAATCCATTTTTGATATGTTGATATAATTACCTGCTGTGATTTGGAAAGATAAATAAGTGTCAAATGTTGAATACGCCATCTTTAATGAACGGTAACAATTTATTGTGCAAACAAAGTTTCGGTTTATTTTTAATTCTCCATGGCCGGTACCATCCCACAAGATGGAATACTAGACATGCCTTTAAGAGAAAGTGTCAGGTTTTAACGGCTAGTTTCCGCAACAAACGTTTTTGGAGCTGCTTTCAAAATAGCAACTTATGGACAAGAGGGCGAGCATCTTTCTGAAGTTGTGATGGGGCTGCAATGCACTGACAGTGAGGTTTCAGTAGATTTCAACCCTAAATTTCTTTTTTTGAGATACAATTTGCAAACAATTCTACACGTGTTTATATTTAAGATCTAGAAAAGAATTTACTGTTGACGTATAGGTACACGTACACTGAAAAAACTCAGAATTAAGGGCTAAAGAATCCTCCCATGCCTGTAATTTGTCAAGCAATGTTACCGATAGGATATTCGCCATTCTTTTCTCCGATCATTGTGACTAAAATGAAGTTTATGGTCGTAGACTCAAATTCTTCAAAAGTAAATTTTTTACTGGCTAGAGGTTAAAGCAGTTCTAGAATAAAAGGCCATTAAAGTGTATGAACCAATGGCTGAAGCAAACAGTCATTTAACATGCCTTAAGCAAATGAAATGTCAATACGCCACTATTCATTATGATTTAATGGATATCAACAAAACATGTAACGTTGTATACCCGTAGCTCAGTCTAATATACAAGATACTCACTCACACACGCCAAGGAAAAGAAAGAGCCGATAGAGATTCTTTGGGATGAAGGTGTTAAAAATAAATTTGGAAGCTATTTAGATGTCGATAACATTTTTCAATAAAGTAAAAATTGCGTCTATACTATAACAAAAGGGCCTAAATTTGAGGAAGTGTGTAATTACTTACACAAGTATTTCTTCTTTCCTTTCGTTAGAGTAGAGTAATCTTCAAGCAACAAGTCATGTCTTATCGTTTCTTCAAATCTTCACAATCGTCGTAAGTTCTCTTAAATCCATTCCTACAATTCTTCTTATGTTACTTGTAAAATCTCGACCTTACATTGTTTCCCTATTTATACCTTTGGATGATCTAGGATATTCAAAAGATAAAACAGTTAAGTCCCTAGGCAATCATACTTTTGAATAGCAAATGAAACAATAAAGTTAATGACGTCAGCAATATATTCGACCGTTCTTGTTCTATCCAAAAATGCTAAGTTCATTTTAGTTCAGTTCAGTTCATTTTGGACTGATGCAAACCTTGCGGCTTTTTTAGTGTCTCATTCTCAATTGTTTGGTCTTAACAATTTGCAGCGAAAACATTTATTTGTGACGAAATGAGTAATCACTCATCAAATATAAATATTTTTTTCCCCTTTAAAACAACTTACCTGATCAAGAAGGTTCTTAAAACAAGTATTGTTTTTAGCAGTTTTAACTTGCAGAGGAAGTAAATTCCAGAAAGGTGCAGTTCTGTTACTAAAAGAACTCTTTCTAATATTAGTATGAAAACTTAATAAAACGTTTTTCTGAGCATTGTCTTGGAAAAAGTGGAAAAAGTATGATGCATCCAGATTGTCAATCTGATTGATAATCTTGTACACTTGAATGAAGTCACACCGCAATCTGGGGTACTTAAGTGATGGTACGTTGTGTAAATTCAATCTCGTAGCATATTAATGATGTTTCACCCCAGCTACAAGTCGGGTATCACTTTTCTGTACCTTCTCAATTGCAGCTGAGTTTTAAATACGGACAGAGCTTTAAATACGGATGCCATACACCGTTCCCGTATTCAAGGTGGGGTCTCGCTAAGCTTTTGCTGAGATGCACAAACATATCCTTGTCTAAGTGTGTAAAATACCTCTTGATCAAGCCAAGCATCTTATTCCCTTTTGATACTCCTGAATGTATATGCTTGTCAAAATACAGTTGCAGGTCAAAAGTAACCCCTTGATCTGTCTCTTCCTCACATTTAGTGAGGAAGAGAAAGATCAAGGAGTGTATTAGAACGAAAATAAAACGAACAACATGCTACACATTTCATTGTGTAGCATGTTGTTCGTTTTTCTTCCCGACATGTATAATTTTGCATGTATCAGCATTGAAAAATACGTTCTAAGTCTATGTCCAGTTCATAAGCTTGCCAATGTCCGTCTGCAACTGGTATTTTTCTTTTGTCAAATTATATAGTTTTGTGTCGTCAGCAAAAATATGACAAGGAATTATGATACAATCTGGCAGATCATTAATAAATATAGTGAATAAAATAAAGATGATGTATCACTCGAGAAGGTTGGTGATTTCTGGACAGGGTCGATATTATTGTGAAGGCAATCATATTATTGACTCCAATAAATAACTGATCCTCAATGATGTGCTTCAAACAGTTTTTGAAAGGAAGATAATTCCTTAGCAGTGACTAGCAACATCGACATAGTATCTCCATCCTTTAAATCAATGACTACCTCACAATCCTAAAGATATTTTGAGATGTTGTTAAAATAAACAATTAAACTGGCTTTGCTGTTACTTATGCCATTCCTCGCATAATACATGATTGTATCATCAGCATACATAATGATTAAAACACAGTATGAATGTTAGGGAACCAAATGTGAACCCCCTTGGCACACTAAAGTACACAGGACAGGCCTCGAACTTAATACTCTCTCTTTCCACAACTTGGTTTTGTTAAAACAAACAGTTATTGAACCAAAATTTTTTGTTCAAAATGGCTTAGACTATTAATTTTTTTATCATTGGCACGCTGTGCGTAATGTTAATGAACGCAAAAGACACGTATACAAAAACTGCTCCTACAACTATTCCATGGTCCAATTGCTTTAATATATGTTCGATGAAGTAAGTAGCAGGCTATGTCGCTGACCGCCTGCACCGATAACCAAACTGAAATTTCGATAACAGTTTTCACTCTGTATATAGTTGACAAGTAGAAGGTAGACAGGGTTTCTGAGGATCTTTGGATATACCAAGTCGATTTTGGTAGGTTATTTGTAGGGAGATTGGTACTATCCGGCATAAAGCGGTACTGCTTTCGCTTGTTTGCAAGACACTAAGACGATAGAAGTGTTTTAAGACATTTGAATGATATAACAGCTGTCCAATGTCTTCAGCACTGTCTTTGGGAAGACCAGGGGTGTACTATCTGGTCCTGTTGGTATCTCTCTTTTCAAGGATTTTAATTCTCTTTGTACAAATAGGATGACAGTGCTTGGAAGGAAGAAAATAAGAANATTGTATCATCAGCATACATAATGATTAAAACACAGTATGAATGTTAGGGAACCAAATGTGAACCCCCTTGGCACACTAAAGTACACAGGACAGGCCTCGAACTTAATACTCTCTCTTTCCACAACTTGGTTTTGTTAAAACAAACAGTTATTGAACCAAAATTTTTTGTTCAAAATGGCTTAGACTATTAATTTTTTTATCATTGGCACGCTGTGCGTAATGTTAATGAACGCAAAAGACACGTATACAAAAACTGCTCCTACAACTATTCCATGGTCCAATTGCTTTAATATATGTTCGATGAAGTAAGTAGCAGGCTATGTCGCTGACCGCCTGCACCGATAACCAAACTGAAATTTCGATAACAGTTTTCACTCTGTATATAGTTGACAAGTAGAAGGTAGACAGGGTTTCTGAGGATCTTTGGATATACCAAGTCGATTTTGGTAGGTTATTTGTAGGGAGATTGGTACTATCCGGCATAAAGCGGTACTGCTTTCGCTTGTTTGCAAGACACTAAGACGATAGAAGTGTTTTAAGACATTTGAATGATATAACAGCTGTCCAATGTCTTCAGCACTGTCTTTGGGAAGACCAGGGGTGTACTATCTGGTCCTGTTGGTATCTCTCTTTTCAAGGATTTTAATTCTCTTTGTACAAATAGGATGACAGTGCTTGGAAGGAAGAAAATAAGAAAGAGGAAGACTGCCAATCAAGAATCAGTAATTTATTCTACACAGGCACCACAAGTGGAAACAAGGAAGAAAAGCTGAGTTGGACTTTAAGAAGTCTTTGGGTACAGTTTATCCTCTGCCCCTTTAAGACAAAAGAGGTCTATGGTATCGGCGAAGAGGAATTAAAAACTGAATGATACGCGTCCTTAAAATCTGCTTTCTAAATGGTTATAACATTCATATAACTTCCAATAAGCAGCACAAAATTTATTTCTTTTTCCTTGTAGAAAGCTAAAGGGAACAAGTGTGCAATTGCAGTTCTCAAAATTCAGCAAAACTATCCTTATCTTTGACAAAGATTTACTAGCTTAGGCATCTGCTTTAACAGAAATGACTTCACTTCTTCTCTAATCGAAGAGTAAGGCAGAAATTGATAATTTTTCCAAATTCACTTTTCTCCGTCTGGTGATCTTAGAGATTTGCTTGATACAATATTAACACTACTAAACCTGGACTAAGAAAAGGCTTTCGACATAGTTTTTTTTAAAGAATGGATGGATACAATGGTTTTTGATAAAGTGTTTCGTCAGTGCTTGAGATCCATAAATAGCAATTTTAAAACTCTGATGGTAAAAAGTATTCATATTGCTGATCGATTTTTCATAAGAGGAGGTTTAAGACAAGGTTGTCCTCTCTCTCCCTTTGTTATGGTTACAGGAGTCCTTTCAAATCCAATCGGTAAATTCACACAGTTTCCGAGTTTAAAGTTTCCATGTTGTGATAAGGAAGTTCATATCTTCTAGTATTCAAATGTTGGTACACTTTAAAAAAGTCCACAAAAATCTTCGGCCTTTTACACTAAACTTTGTCTCAGGGGCTGAAAAAGCCAGTGTCTAAAAACGTAATCGAGCTAAAATCAAAGCCTAATTGTAGACCCTATGAAAACTAACAATTACATGATCCAACTTTAGAATGGGTGTAGTTAACGTCAATACTTGTTTTTCATTTGGACATCCAAAGGGTTTAATTCATTTTATAACCCAAGTATTTGACAGCCTGAAAACAGATTGGACATGTAGCCCAACCAACTGCTTTTACCTTTTTAGTGCTAATTTTAAATAATCTTGCCATACCAAATCTAGCACAAGTTCTAACTGTGCTTCCGACCCCAAATAGAATCTTTGGACGTGTGAATAAAATTATTCTTTCTTTCTCATAGAAAAGAATCAGAATCTATTTCAAGAAAATCCTACTCGCTTCCTGTGGACCAAGAAGTTTTTTATTTGACTCGTTTGGTCAGCAAGGCGTGTGCTCTAGCAATAAGTAATTTTGAAGACATTCTCCTACGTTTCTAAACAAAATGATCATGCCTCCCAAGGAATTGGTTGCTGTAATGTCACACACTCACTCAGCCCCACACCCACCCACCCACCCACACGCACATGCATACACACATGCACACACACATAAACAAATGCAGAAAAAATAGAGAATAACAAAAATAGAGAAAGAAAGAGAGAGGATTCTAATAAACTAATCATAATCATAATCATAATCATAATCATAACCATTATCATAATCATAATCATAATCATAATCATAATCATAATCATAATCATAATCATAATCATAATCATAATCATAATCATAATCATAATCATAATCATAATCATAAGCATAATCATAATCATAATCACAATCATAATCATAATCATCAATAACCACCAAGTTGCAAAACGTGTGCCCCANGCAATAAGTAATTTTGAAGACATTCTCCTACGTTTCTAAACAAAATGATCATGCCTCCCAAGGAATTGGTTGCTGTAATGTCACACACTCACTCAGCCCCACACCCACCCACCCACCCACACGCACATGCATACACACATGCACACACACATAAACAAATGCAGAAAAAATAGAGAATAACAAAAATAGAGAAAGAAAGAGAGAGGATTCTAATAAACTAATCATAATCATAATCATAATCATAATCATAATCATAACCGTAACCATAATCATAATCATAATCATAATCATAATCATAATCATCAATAACCACCAAGTTGCAAAACGTGTGCCCCAAAAAATGATAAATGGCAGTTCTGGCCCCCTATTGTTAATTTGCATTTTTATTTCCTTCAAACGCTGCCTGGCAATGACACCGAATGGAAAATGGCGGCAAGGCTGAAAAACAAACAAGTCCATTTTCTGTACAACTTGTGGTGTATTTGTGTTTTTTCGGTACCTAAATTTGCAGTCTGCAATCTTCAAAAGGAAAGATTCAACTGGGTATTATTTTCTTCAATATAATTTAAGAGAATCAACCTTTTGGGCACTGAGGCAGAGACATGGATTGCGCGACCCAGGCTTCACCTTCTGCAAGTGTCTCTCCACCGATATCACCTTTGAAATTTGTCACACCATCCACATCGTCAAGTTTACCTCCAATAAAAAACTTTCCAACTTGGAGTAGAACATCTTTAGAAAGAACTAAACATACAAGATGCCTTACAAGGGATGTTATTGGGATACAAAAGGAAATTTTAGAAGAAAGTGCTTGCAGGAGTACTCAGACCAGTCCTGCTAATGCTACCAGTTCACATCGATTGCAAACACACACTATGGTTGTCACCAAAGTACCAAGCACAGAACAGCAAAATGCAGTGATGATTTTGGAAAAAAAGCTTGCTTTCGTCCAGGCACAGTACGAGGATGTGTTAGCTAAGTTGAGAGACGAAGTAGGAGTGTTAAAAAAGGAAAATGTTGGTAAGTTGCACACATTTTTGATTTTGGTATTGTTTATTAAAACCGCACTGAGCACAGAATATGTGATGCTCATTTTAGTATTTTTAATTTTAGCTTACCGCTAGGAAGTTGAACGACCGAAATAGATAGGCTGTATCGAATGGATTAAAAGGAAACCATTTTATTCCATAATTTTCCGCAGTTTAGACGCAAATATGAAATTAAACAGCAACTGTTTCTAAGGAAGCCGACTCAGTGTAGTGCAATAGAAAGAGCAGTAGCCCCATATCTTAATATTATCCTGTTTTAATTTTCATCAAATATGTAATTCTTTAATTTTAGATTTAACTTTTCAAGTTTTAATGAAAAATGGAAATTTATCACTTCAGCCAGAAAGAACAGGTAATTTTTTACTTTACTCTCGTTATTATATATTTTGTTATTAATCACGTAGTTTTATTTTAATTAGGAAAAAGTTTTGTATAATTCTTTCAATCAATTTCCCAGAAAAGATTTTGCATAGCTCAGAGAGACGAGCTTTTTTCAATAAAATTTCAAACGTCATTCATTGAAAACTAATGTTATACGCAATATGGTATTTGTTGAACATTTCCTGGTAATGAGGGCTTTCTCAGTGACAGATTGCTCCCGCCTGAGGTTAGGGTATAGGAAGCATAAGCTACACAGTGTTCCTTGATGGTACTTGGTTACACAAATATTGGAAAAGAATAATCAGAATAATCAAAAAACAATTCCCATCAACCATGGTCCTATAAATCAAGAGCAGGCTGTAATGTGACATAGGTATTATTAAAGGCAGCTTGTCACTTATATAGAGGACCAAAATGTTCCTGTCTAAAGGCTTCCTGGTCTTAAAAGAGCATCTTTTGTCATCAGCAACATAAAGTGTCTGAAAATTTGGTACAAGAACAATTAATCTTTGTTATTTCTCTGTCAGAACTTTTGAAAAATAATAGGGAATTAGAAATTTAGTACAAAAGAATACTTATTTTTTGACTTGAGGAGGGTAATTGTTCAAACTAACCAAGTTAGCAGCATTACATGTATGGTTTAAGTTGCATTAAAAAATATTGCATTGATTAGCATCACTTAAAATATTGATTATTATTTAAAGCCAAAAAATTATATCTTGTTATTATTGGTTGCTTTTAAATACATTCAAACAGACATGATTACATTAGAAATAAGGCTACAGTGAGATTGATAACAACCACTTTAATAGTTTGGTTATCAGTGAATTAATACCAATCAAGTAGCCAAAAGGTAAAGACATAAAAAGCTTTATAAATAACTTATAGCATCTTATAAGAAGTACAAGCATATCAGATAGCAGGAGACAGTCCTTGTCATTCACTGAAAAACAACCTTTTAATCTGTCTGAATGGTGAAGAATTTTTTTCCACTTGACTAAACCTGTTGTTACCCACAAAGGCAAGTTGTACAAACCTAGGATTAGATGACTTTAATACTCTTATATAGCTGAGAATTGTGTGAAAAGCAGCTTCATAAAACTGTTATTACTTAAATGATTTTTTTAAAATTTCCAACAGTTACACTAGAGTAAGGATGTAAAATTGAGTAACTACTAATAGCAGGCTTAACTCTTTTTAAAGAGTAGTTTGTTAAAGCTTCCATCTATCAGATTAATATATGTAAACATTCTATCAAGCTTCCTTCTGTCAGATTAATAAATGTAAACATTTTGAATATTGGCATTTCCATTTGTCACATACTTCCAAGTATAGAATTATATAGAATATATATATATATATACATTAACAAATGAATATGAAGTTTCATCAGCAACAGTGCTCTACCACATTAAAACGTAGGAGCTATCATATAATCAGATGTACGAGTAAGAAAAACTCTAACTTTACAGCACTCAGAGTTTCATGTCTTTCACAATCTTTTTTTGTATACTGCTGAAGATTGTGAAAGACATGAATCTGAGTACGGTAAAGTTAGAGTTTTTCTTACTCATACAGCTGATTATATATATATATATATCTTTATGTATATTGTGTGTGTAATCATGCATATTCATATCAAATAGTGCTCAGTGCTTGTAGCAGAGCAATATACGTAAGGTAAAATATGAAAAATAAGAACTGTGATTGTTGGCAATTTTTGGCATATGATTACATTAGAAATAAGGCTACAGTGAGATTTATATCTCTATATAATATGACAACTTTATTGAAGTGACCATAGCTATATTAATTATTGAAGTGACCACACATCTTTTAATTGCTACCTGTTTCTCAAAATATATTTTAAAATATAAAACCTTATGTTTTTGTGGTTTTAGATCAGGCAAATGTCTGAACACCAGCTTGTATAGTGGCTACATGGCCACAAGTAAAACTGTTTTTAACTTTTTGAAGTCATTGGTAGTTTGTATGGTCATATCTAAGGTGTCTGAATTTTCAGCACAAACAACATTAGTAGTCTAATAACAGGGTTATTCTTAGTGAAATGGACAGTTTTGAAATTTCTTTTTTCAGTCTTAGTTTTCAATATATTTACCTCACTTCCCCACCAAAAATCTGTTTGCTAAGAAAATGAAATTAAAGACCTTTCTGCTAATGTTGTAAGACCTTGGAGTTTAAAAAGCCATAACGCCAGATTTTACAAAATGCATAGAAATACCAATACCAGTATATGAACCAGATAAATGCAGACTAATATACACATTTTGAATTATTACTGAAGTAAATTAATATATGGATGAGTAAAACACATCTCCCATTTAATATTTTAAAAGGGCTACTTCTCATAAGGTAGAAAACTAGTTTTTTTGAAAGTGTTTATTGACTTACCTAACCCACAGCAAACAAAATGTTAAACAGATGATAGCCTTCAGGAAATGACCACAAATCATTGTTTTTGAAGAAAAGTACTCATCTCATCATCATCATCATATTCGGTTTAATGTCCATTTTACTTGCTAGCATGTGTTGGATGCTTTCTTGCAATTGACTTCCAAGTTATCCTGTCCTTCACCAGGTCTCTGCTGACCCCTTTTTTGTTTGAGGTACTGAAATACACAGTTTCTGTACTACAAACTGTGTATTTTTCTTCAATCATAACCAATACTTCAAAAGCGATAACAACTCATTTATTTGTGTGTCATTTTGTCCTTTTCTCTGTAATGTTTACTTTGAGCTCTTGTGTGATACCATGGTATACTGAGCATTGATTTTAAACACTTCTTCATTTTACCAGACAAAATCTTTTTTGGTCTACCTCCTCCTCTTTGTGCTCCTCAACATCTATCTATACTGAGTCATTTTCTTTTTTATATTACATATAGCCTGCCCATTGTAACCTTCTTCATTTTTATTTGGTAACTAAATAGAAAACTTAATGTTATAATTTGATATTTTGATACATCAACCTTGCAATTTACGTAGTACATCCACCCAATTTAAGGCTGAGGTTAAATTATAATCTCTTGGGTTAACTTTTTTCCTTGTCATTTCTTTCCAGTGCCATACAATTAATGGTTTCATGGCTTATATGGTTCTTCACCATAAAAGTAAACAACTGTTAGCACCAGTTATAGTAATTAAATTGCTTAAAATGAAAACAATAGCAGTAGTAATAATCTGGGAGTTTTTAGTCTCAAGTGATGTGTAAGCAATAGTGGTGAATCACCACCTGCAAAAGGTAGAGTAAGATAATTCTCTTATTATAACTATTGAAAAAGGAATCAGTATTTTAGGAAATGAACATGTGAAAGGTATCTGGCCTAAAAGGTGAAGTGCTTATGTTGAATGTTCTAAAGCCAATATTGAGGTCAGGAAAGATAAATGTTGTTGACTCAAAAATGTGGAATTGAAATAAGGAGGCAGAATCAAATGTAATTGTGGTACAGGAACAAATAGTGTGAATTATTGGCAAGATCAACAAAACACAAAAAGAAAGTAAATGCAAGATTTGTGGGTGTGTGAATGGGGTGGTGGTGAATGCTGCAAGGTGGTTTAAAAGAGGACAAGCATTTTTACAACTAGATTGGAAAATAAGTCCCTGGGGTAGGACTTTATATATCTGGAAGTAAAGTAATGTAAAAATGGTGTAATCTGGCAGAAAGTGTATAAGGATACAAGAGATACAGATTATGCTAAGATTTTTGGTTACCAACTCAATCATGTGTTTGAATCTAGAAGGCCTGACATGATTGTAATAAAGAAACAGTGATATCTAAAAATCACAGACTTTTCCATACCCTGCAAAAAATGATTAATACCAAGAAAGTTCTGAAATGTATGTAAGAAAAATAGAGGTAGCCTGGCTTTTGTGACAATGTTGACTGATTGTTGTTTCAACTAAAATGAATTGAAAAATTAACACAAAAAAGGCAAATCTGGAAAGAAATTAACCACATTAGACCCCACTCTATCACAGGTAGAAAAGTGAATAATAGTAATGGTCATTATTGAAATAATATTGGTTAGCATCAAACATACTTGTAATTGATGATTGTAATTATTAAGACCTCCACATGCAGTAGCTTGACACATACATCCTGGCCCATCACAACTAGAATTTACAGCCTTAATAACTTAGTACAGATATTCAGTTACTGCATTCTTTTATATAAGTTTCATCTGCATGTTTTGTTTTGTTTTTACCCTCTTTCCTTTAGAATATCACTTCATATTTATGAATGCAATTATTAAACTTAATCAAATATTAAAGAGCTCTTTAAATGATGTAAATCATGCTTATCCCATCTATATTGTATTTTCTTCCATCTGTTATGTTTTGGCCATTTTTATGTTCTGGTTGGATTATTAATATTTTTTCTATGTAACACTAGATGCTGCAACATCACCAGCTATTCCAAGTAAAGAAAACCCTGAAACACTTTCTAATTCACACAAAGAGCCGGAAAAAGAAATGGAAGGTAAAGTATTGTGACTGTTGGTGGTAATAATAAAGGCATTGTTTTTAGGTTTACTTAGTTGCTAAAATGAAGAACCAGGTATGACGATACATTCTTATCACACTGACACGTTTATTTGATTGACCCAGAACAGGCATTAGTGACTAGCACAAACATTGTAGTTTTCCCAGAAACTATTTAATATTTAAGGCTCTGTAAACACATAAAATTTTGCTTGTGATGCTAAATTTTCAAACAATGTATTAAAGGTTTTAACATTTTTGTGGGATCAGGAAAAATTGTACTCCCCATATTGAAACATCCTATTTACCTATTGAGTGCCATAACACATTGTGTGAACTACTGTGGACACATTCTGTGAACAAGATCAGGCATCTGGATGTAGAAGTATGTGCATTGCCTCTGTTTTCATCCATTTATTTGTAATTATACCATAGTTTTCTTGAATCATAAATCCTAAACTATTGTAAAAACAAGTTTTAATTTACCCCCAGTCAGTTCCATATGAAACCACTCTAGAAAAGAATTCGAAAGAAAGATGATTTGTGTATTTTCCAAAAGTTAGCCAATTTAAATCAAGATAGATACATTTTCTTGGTCATCTTTTTTCATGTCTTACATTAGTTTCTTGTTGATGATAATAATTTTTATATACTTCAAGGAAGGAAAGCAAATGAATTGAAAATATTTCTTCTGGATAACGAATTAAAGGCACTCAAGGTAGCATTGCAAGAAGCAAAAGATCAAAATACTTATCTTGTTGGATTAGTGGAGAAACAAAGGCAGAGGTAGTGTAAAATTTATGCATTAACTGTTAAGTGTGTGCTGTGCTTGACTCATTGGTTATTCTGTAGACCTTTTAAAAATTTCTTATTAATGATCAAGAGTTGTAATTAGAATTATGAGCATCTTGGCCACAAGCTCTTTAATAGTACTCATCAAGACCAAGTGAGAGCAGTAACTAAAAGAAATAAGATCTTTATTATATTCAAGAAATTCCTCACTGCTAAATCAAAAAGTCCCCCTGAAGGGCACCATCTGAGCCCCAATTGCTGGGGAAAAATGACGTTAAAACTAAAAAAAATAAAATTTATCAGCAGTGGAAAACAGAAGGAGGAGAGAAGAAAGCCTGTCACTTTTATCTTTGTTTTATTTAAAGGAGTTAAAGATTATGTATGTATTGTTTCAGCCTACAAAGTAGAGATGATGTGTACAGGATAGATTTTATCTAAATAAATAAACAAATAAATGAAATGAATGAATGAAAGAGAGAATTAGCCTTGGTAATGACTCTAAACTGCTTAATTTGAAAATTTTCAAACTTATGTAATATGAATTAGAACACAGGGTTGCCACTGAGGCCCTTTTAAGCTTCTAAATACCTGGTAGTAACTTCTTTTCTGTCTGGGCTGAATATATTTAAAAATTGGAAGCAAAATCCCATGGTTGTTTGGAATTTGGAAAAGAATAGATAAATAAACTGAGTGAGCCCTTCATGTAGTTTTAACAACCTATCCAATTAGTTGATAAAAAATTCTTTTTTACATTTATGGAATGCCAGAAAGAGATGTCAAGGTGCAAGATGTAAAGAGAATTGCAGTGAAATAAAACTAGTGTGAGGATTGTGAAAAAATGGTGGGGGCTTGCAGAAAAGCAGTGCCAATATGAGACTTGGAAAAGATTGAGGAAGAAAAACAGTAACTCAGAATTGGGTAAGAATCCCCAAACCGAGTGGCTTACAGGACTTAGAAAGGGGATATTTATTTTGTGTTATGGTAGTTTGTACTTTAATTTTATTCCTTGCATTCTAAAAAAGCACAAAATTATCCATGTATACCAATTTTATTAGTTATACTCACCAGGGTCGATGCCTATCGATTTTTCATGCCCAGCAGTGTTATACCTTTCTTCATGACCAAGCAACAAACACGAAGAAAAATAAGTGATAGCCTACTATGAACTTGATCCCACTATTATAGGCAGTAGGTTATTTTGGTAATAATAAAACAAGAAGTTAAGGTAAAAGTCAAGTATAAACTTTTGATAGTAATGAAGATTCAAAGTAAAACAAATGAATCAAGGCCTCATGGGTTGAATGCGCAGTGAAGAAATATGTTAGGCGAAAAAAAATCGAATTAATTAGCTTAAGAACACTAAAATAAAAAAAGAAACAGTTAAAAAGTGTTTAATAAAGGGCCTTTGAGATTTGCTTGGTATGAATGCTTCGACGCGTACCCATGAACTTTTAGTGACTACTGTGCTCTGATTAGGCTTGCATAAATATGAAATGAATTGAAAGGTGTTTTAAAATTGTTGCTGACACCATTTCTATAGTCTATCACATTCAGAGGTCCTTTTCCTTTGAAATGTAATTATGATAACACGCGAGCTTTTTTTCATTTCGTTCAGATGTATATTTATGTCTGGTGTAAAAATGCAACCGTCAAAATTTGACGCGTAATGTTTACAGTGCCGAAGGCCAGGTTTGGTATGCTTTACTTCTGTTCACTGTCAGAATTAATAAGAATATTGACAAGGATATGGTATTTGCTAACTGGATAAGGTTTTAATAATTTATTTTTTCGAGCTTTCTTATCAGGATTGGCAGCACATGTGAATTTTACTGCTCAGATAGGGTTGCTGTATAAATCGAGGTCATCATCATCATCATCATATTCGGTTTAACGTCCGGTTTACATGCTAGCATGTGTTGGTCCGTTAAACAAATAAGCAACTATCTCAAGAGTATGGGATTAACGTGAATGTAAAATATCGGGAAGTTAGTACTCCTGGGAATGCTATTTGCTTTAAAAATGTCAGTTTTGCGCATTAACCTTAAAATGCACTTTTCTTCTAGGCAAAGAATAACAGTGAAGTCTGCAAAGCAACACATAGATAGTACCAGGGTACATCCTCCTGGTAATATGGGCCACCAACCACCAGAAAGACCATTGCAGCAAAGAAATCCAAATATTCTCCCTCTCGTTGAAGTTAAAAAAGATGTCAAGCGGGATGATTCTATAGAAAGAAGAAAACCTGGCGATGGAAGTGTTACAGAGAAGCAGTATACAGAGGCAATATCTAAAGACGAAATTGTAAATAGATATATAGTTGACGATAGTAGGGAAATTTACGAACCAAGGATGCAGAATCCTCCCTTCCCAACATACGAGGTAAGTACAAGAACTTTTCTTCTGTGCCATTTTTCAGGTTTCCCTTCTTTTAGGAATTCGAAGATAGCGGCTCATAAATGACCCAACCCTTCAAAAGAAACATCACGAGAGAGTGGTTTGATTTTTTAAAGTTTAATTTCTTTTCATTATATCTTTTTATTGCGAATTCATGTCGTTAACACCATTTGCATAAGGCATATACCGCAATTAAATTCGTTGAAATATTTTTTTGTTTTGCGGTGTTTCTCACTAAAGGGGCACTAGGTGGAAGTTTTGACAGCATCATGCAATTGCATATTATCATTCATAAGTATGATTACGAAATTCTTGTCAATGTTGTAAGTACTCGCAAGACGCGCTGAATGGAACGGAAAGTATGATTTGTATATTCTTTCCAAATAATTAGTTCTGTCCTCTAAAGTTGGGACATATCCTTTTTGATCTGCCTGTGGCCCTTCACCAGAACTAGGCAGTCAAAAATGCTACTAAAGTACACGGATAGAGTTCAGTAAAAAATCATTTGTTTTTTATTACAGACGACAGAACTGACACTGCATTGGCTCGGTGTAATATGACAATAAACTGGGTTTACTCTGATAAGTTTAAGGCCCATTTTGTAGGACTCATTGGGAATAGTGAGTCTGTGTTTACAACATTAGTTTTTCTTTTGGTTACGAAGTCTATCGTTGTGGTCTCTCTGTTGAAAAGAGTTTTTTCGGCGAGCCTCTGTTCATTATTTATATATCCTCCCATCCTGCTTTGCAAGACGAGCAAAGGCAGTGAATCGTACTACATCAATATGATGAAAGAAATAAGGTAAGTAACTTCAGATTGGTTAAGGGAACGAAGAGGTACTGACAAATAGAAAATGACCATTTGGAAAAGGGCAATCGTTATGCTTTTGTAGACACTATTGCCAAACAAAGCGTTGTTTGTTTAAAATATGAAAGAAAAGGAAATAATAAAAGATGAACGCAAGTTTAGTTTAATCTTTATTTTTAATCTTAATTCTGCATGGCACCGATGCAACGGTTATGATTGGACCAATAAACAATATTCAGAGTGTATTGTAAGAAATAAGCATGCATGCTCTTGTAAAGTGTGGCAAGACATGTTCTTTGAAAATGGAAGCAAGTGCAGTTTAATCTTAATTTTTAATCTTACTTCTGCATCGCTTCGATTAGACGACTATGATTGGGCCAATAAACAATATTCAAGGTGTACTGTAAGAAATAAGCATGCATGCAGCAGTAAAGTGTGGCGAAGCACGTTGTTTTGGGGGAATCATTGAATATTTATAATTAAATTTCTAACACTCAACATGTCTTGAGCCCCCGAAGTCTGTGCTCCGTGACATACATTTGGTTTTAAGGACACCCAACCACAGTATGACTAACCTAGGAAGATGCGATGGTAATCGTGTTCTGATGAGATTATTGCCTATGAGTATTTAGCCTTGAAGTGCTAAAATATTTTTAAACTTACTGTCAGGAATTATGCCAAATTTATAATTTATTTCATAACAACGATGATTAACAGATTTATTAAAAATATTGTTTAAAAGGTAAAATTTACCCTGAAGACTTACAACTACACTTTGCATATCATGTATTAAATCAATAATGTATGTCACAAGACATACATTAAAGGTGTTTACCTCATCTTAATTGGGATTACTTGTTATTTTAACGGAAACTAAGTATATTTGTTTCAAATGAAGGTTACCAAAACTTCAATCAACAGCTAATAAACAGATTTTTAAGAAACGTTTGTTTGGTTAGTAGCCCATTGTATCCCCAATTTTTTCGAAACCTTTTATTTAAGATTACTCGCCATACAAAGTGTGGCAATAATGATGTTTTGATCCTTTGCCTCATTATCACAAGACGTAATTGCATTCTTAACCAAGCGCGAGATTACCTGGCAACTAGAAAGTCACATTCAGGCTAATGCGGGTCTGATTCGAACTTGCCGCGATTATTTTTGTGTATTGAGACTAGAGAAAAAGATGTACCAATATTGTGTTTGTAATGGACTATTAACAGTTTTCGCAGCTTTTGAGGGGGAGAGGTGCAAAGTTATGGTCAGAAGGGTGTCCTGCAGCCCTTTGATTAAGCAGGACAAGTGGGCAGAGGAGCATGAAGAAGTAAGCTAGGTTATATGTTAGTAGGTGTAGTTAGATACAAAAGAAGAAAATACAAGGTATGGCATTTTGAAACTCCTGTGAAATATCTGACAGATTAAAATGTGGTTGTGTACGCTGTGTACCTTTTTGTTTCAAGGACCGAAGGATAGTCTTGGCATAGCCATTATTTGTTTGTTGTTGCTTAGAATTTGGCATTTAAACAGAAAGAAAGACCGTAATTGGAGACGATAATTTAGAAAAAACGACATAAAGCAATGGTTAGCTTTACCTCAGCAACCAAGATATGCTATGGATATCTTACGATAGTTCTTATTTTAAAATATGGGCCCAGTTTGAGAAAATATAGAGGATTTGTTCATGAATGAAAATAGGTCTAGTTTACTCAATGCGTCATTGATAGCGTTGGAGGTTTAGGGAGTAAGCAGTACAGGCCTATGAGACTGGTGACCACAATATTGACAGCTTATTACTGTTGAGACTTGTTGCAGTGTGATTCTGACACAAGTTTTGTAACTTTAGGAACGTGCTCTAAACATAGAATTATACTAAGGTGACCTGTTATATTTCATTATTTATTTAAAGGCTACCTATATTTTTTGCCAAATGGATAAAGAGACATATTTGCAATGTTGCTACAGTAACATAATATTTGGCACAATAAGATTAGTCGTCCCAGAATAATGAAGATGCAATTTCATCACCTTTTTCCTTCCTCGCATTTGCAAAACTTTAAAAATTAAAGCTGTATTGATAATACAAGGAGGCGTGAAAAAATCTTTTTTCTTTCTTCGAAACTAATTGTTTTTTGAAAGCGTTTACGTTTCAATTCCTACAAATGCTGTACTTTTTGTTTAAATAGATGACAGAACATTAAAATTTATTCTGACGATTGAAAATTCGTCTGCTGTAATTAAGAATTACAGGGTTCTTTTGCTATATTTTCGTCATTCGATTTACTGTAAGTTCTATTAGTGTTGCTAGCAAACGTCAATTCTATAATTTGTCAGTGTTTGGCAAAATTATCAACAGCTTGAAAAAACGTTCGAGAAATATAGACGGTTTTTTAGTATGTTACCCTTAAACTACTGAAGTTGAATTTATTGTTATTTTGTAGAGATAGATCGAGATACCAGCTGTTGAAAATAGTGGCATAGCTGTCTTGGGATAGCTTTTAAACATAAGGTGTAGCAAACTTTTGTTTTGTCCAATGCTAAGAGCACATAAAAAAGGAAAATACATGCGTTATCCCCCACCCCACCAAATATAAATCATGGCTTAAAATGGAAGAATTCCGATTGTTTTGAGGAGCAAGTTTTAATTGCTACTCCCCACAATTTTACTTTTTCATGTTGCGAATAAATGTTAAAGGGTGTAAACATTTAATTTATTTTAGCTTTTTTTAATATCTATATTTATTGCTTATTGAAACAAAAACGTTTATTAGATTAAGATTGGAAGATTAATTGAGGACAGAAGCAGTAATTAAAAAAATCGGTGTGCGCCGGGTCTGGATTGTAATTCAGCTTGGTATCGTGGTATCCACTTTTTTCAATGCATCTTCATATGCGGCTTTTGATTCGTTAAAAATTGGTTCGTTCGATGAGTTTTGTGAAAATCTGCCGGAAATCGATTTCGGCAATTGATCGAGGATCTGTTTAGGGTGGTTTGAAGATTTATTTACACAGGGAAGACAGTCGTTGGGTTTCTTATACGGACGAAATGAGTTCGTAGGTAGGTCCATAGTTATATCGAGGAAGTATAGAGAGCCGAGTCCAGTGGCTATTTCTATTTGTAGATTGATACCTTTGAAGATCCGAATATCTTTTCTCATCCTATCAGTGGATGAGCCGTTAGAATTGCGTAAAATCAATAGACCATCATCACGATAAAGCCCTATATCGTTTTTGATAATTTTCTACCATCAAGCCGAACTAAACAAGCTTTTCAATTGCAACAACACGAAAGTGAGCTGCAGCTGCACTGATAATGTTGGGAAATCATGAACTCCCACAATAAAAAGATAGCACAGCCTAATCCATCAGCGAAGTTACCATGTAACTGCAATAAAAAAGATAAATGCTCTTTGGACGGTGACTGTAAAGAAAAATCAGTCATATTTTAATGCGAAGTCCAGAAGAAAGTTTATATTTGGTTGACCGAAAAAGATTTCAAGACAAGATATAACCGACATAAGCAATCGCTAAAAAATAAGAAGTACAGAAATAGCACAACCCTTTCATTTTACGTATGGGGCCTGAAAGAAAAGAACATCACCTCCACCATGAAATGGTCGGTAATCACTCACGCGCATAATGCACAACCCTATTCTGTCAAATCGAAAAAGGGCAACCTTTGTTTGCGGGAAAAGTTCGAGATCTTTAATTACGCTAACAAAGAGGATCTGTTGAACAAGCGTAGTGAACTCATTGCAAAATGTAGACATTTCCTGTTAACTAATTATAAATCAAAGGAATAGATGTGATAAAGCAATTAAAAATCTTTTGTTACGGCATGTTCAATCATACCAATTATATCGATCGATCTATCTATCTATCTATCTGTCTATCTATCTATCTGTCTATCTATATGTCTGTCTGTCTGACTGTGTTTATTTATACTGTCTATGTATCTCTTTTTTGTTTAGTTTCCTCCATGTTTGTTTCTTTACTTGCCTTAGTTTGCCTGACCTCTTATTTGTTTTTTTAATTATTTTATTTTTTCCTTTTTTTGTGAACCAAGATATTCTTTTAAGGTAACATTTTGAAATCTTACTTTTTTATAGATTAGTGAATTGAGGAATGGAAGGTACAAAGGCCATTTAATTGGACCATTTAAAAATGATTTGCCGCTAAGGTAAGCAACAGTTAAATGGTTNATCTATCTATCTATCTATCTATCTATCTATCTATCTATCTATCTATCTATCTATCTATCTATCTATCTGTCTATCTATCTATCTATCTGTCTATCTATATGTCTGTCTGTCTGACTGTGTTTATTTATACTGTCTATGTATCTCTTTTCTGTTTAGTTTCCTCCATGTTTGTTTCTTTACTTGCCTTAGTTTGCCTGACCTCTTATTTGTTTTTTTAATTATTTTATTTTTTCCTTTTTTTGTGAACCAAGATATTCTTTTAAGGTAACATTTTGAAATCTTACTTTTTTATAGATTAGTGAACTGAGGAATGGAAGGTACAAAGGCCATTTAATTGGACCATTTAAAAATGATTTGCCGCTAAGGTAAGCAACAGTTAAATGGTTTCCACATTAATTTTGGTTGCACTTTTAGCCGAATCTTGTTTGTTAACATTGAGATGGAACCAAAGCAAAAATTGATAGTGAAAGAATAGAATGTCAGACAGAACATGCACATTTGATGATTATTGAGATAACACTATATTTTTGAACTCTGTAAGATATACAGCTTTTTAACGTCGAATTTCCCTGTCATTGGCACTGAAAGACCAAGATGTAACCAGGAATTGCCGAGAGGTCTGCTTTTTTTTTCTTAGCAGACTGTCTTGTTACCCTATGAAAAGATTAGTTTCAGTAAGGAAGTACCAAAATAAAAATGTTTCTTCATACCCGTTTGTTACAACAATGGGAGAAGTTTAAGGTATGGATTTTTGTGGCTGCTTGCAAAAGTTGGTAAAAAAGACTTGCCAGGAGAATTCTAACACCCGAAAAGAATTAAAACAGACCCACGCAAAGATAAATGAGGAGCTGAAAAATATTTTTACAACCATGTAGAATGGCATTAATTGCCTCCAAATACAAGTATGACAATGAATAAAAGCCATTGTAAATAATCTCATATCGATCAGTTTTATGGCCATAGAAAAGTGGTCATAACTATCGTGACTATCGTGACTATCGTCACCATTGGCTTCTAACAAACATTCTTTTCTTAAGTTATTGTTCCTTGAACTTGATATTTTTCAGTGGTGTAGTTTTCAAAGAAAGCAGAGAGACAGTTTTGGCCACCGTGATTGTATGAGACTCAATTTTGAAGAACATCTTCATTTTAAGAAGAAAATAGCTACCTATGTAAATAAAATGACACCGCTTTTATATCTGGCCACACTCTGCAAAGCTCTGTCGCATCATCTGCTTTGTTAAAATGATCAAGGACACTGCAATCTTTAGATTTGATTTTATCAAAACCAAGGAATGAACTGGCGAGGGGCACATGAGTGTGCTATTTATGGTCATTTGTTACCTTTCTTACTTTTGGTTTAACATTTTGCTTTGGTCCAGCATCGATAATAATCAAATAATTAAACGATCTTCTGTTGTATCCATTACTGGTAGGTAATACGCAAGACATGGAGATGGTGAAGTGTGGCACATACGCTGGTCATGTATTCAGATATAATTTTATAGATACACTTGTTACTTGATTAATAGAAGTATGGGTGGAGATTTATTGTTCTTGGAAAAAGCATTTTAGTTCAAGTATATCAACTACTACTATATATATTCGAATATGTTATGAATATATGTTTATTTTTATATTTCTGAAGTGGCTGTGTTTTGCTTTGTTACAATGTTCTTTGCTAGCTGTAGAATTTGCCATGCCCACTATTTAGGTTATGTGTGTAGTATTTATGTATGTATGTATGTATATGTGTATGTATATATGTATGTATATATGTATGTATGTATATATGTATGTATGTATGTATTTATAAAAGAAGTTAAGCCTGTTAAAGGACCAGGATTGGACGGGATACCCATCGAATTATTGCTGTTTTGAGAAGATAACCTTGCTAATGAAATTTATATGCTCATCCTTGCTGTATGGCATGGCAGTACTGTTCCTCAAGATTCCATAGAAGCAATAATGCTTTCTATTTATAAAGGGAAGTCTGAGTGTGGCGACTATAGAGGTATCAGCCTGCTTGAAGTAGTGGGAAAAGTTCTTTTGAAGATTCTGTGATATCGGTTGATGGTTTGAATCTGACCTGCTATCATTCTAGAGACTTAGTGTGATTTCCGAGCTGGACTTGGGNGTATTTATGAAAGAAGTTAAGCCTGTTAAAGCACCAGAATTGGACGGGATACCCATCGAATTATTGCTGTTTTGAGAAGATAACCTTGCTAATGAAATTTATATGCTCATCCTTGCTGTATGGCATGGCAGTACTGTTCCTCAAGATTCCATAGAAGCAATAATGCTTTCTATTTATAAAGGGAAGTCTGAGTGTGGCGACTATAGAGGTATCAGCCTGCTTGAAGTAGTGGGAAAAGTTCTTTTGAAGATTCTGTGATATCGGTTGATGGTTTGAATCTGACCTGCTATCATTCTAGAGACTTAGTGTGATTTCCGAGCTGGACTTGGGCCAATGAATATGATATTCACTGCTCGCCAACTTATGGAAAAAAATGTATGAAGCAGCAGGTACCATTTTATCAAGTCTTTCTTGATCTAGCCAAAGCTTTTGATACCATCAGTCGTAGTGGACTCTAGCAGATTCGTATGAAACTTGGATGTCCTGCTAGTTTTGTAGAGATGGTTTAACAGTTACACCATAAGAAGAAGACCCGAGTAAGCGTCATTGGTTCACTGTAAGAAACAATATCAGTTAAGAATGGTGTAAAACAGGGTGACATACTGGCTCCTACTCTTTTCTTAATCTACTTTGCTGTGATGCTTTTTCATGGTTTTAAGGGTCCTGATACAGGGGTAAGCATATGGTTTCGAACGTCAGGAAAGCTTTTCAACCTTCAGCGTCTCAGTTCAAGTTCAAAAACTTTCAGAATCATGTTCGTGAGCTTTTGTATGCAGATGACGCTGATGTTGTTGGACATTCAGGAGGAAATGCAGCTGATTATGAACAAACTCCCAAGTTCCTGCAATGCTTTTGGCCTCACTATCAGTGTCAAGAAGACTTTGTTATGTTTTCACCTCCAGTTTGAGTCCCATAATCTGAACCACATATTCTAGTTTATGGGAAGTACCCTGACTGATTGGTCAAATCGCCCTCAGTCAGGGTACTTTAAAATATAGTTCCATCTTAAAAATTACAGATGTACCTCTGACTCTTGTGTCAATATCTCAGCAAGGATTGAGGGATTGCAAAGCGTAGTGTTGGCAGCTTAGAAGCGTATCAGTTTTTTCCTTCAATTGTTGTTTAATGTTAAGCACTTGAAATTTCACTCCAGTCCACTTAAGCAGCCAATACTTACTCCAAATAAATTTATTAAATTAAAAGTACATTAAAGTTTAAAACATTAGATCAGATCAATACTTAACGACGAATGATAACTTTCTTGTTAAGTGAGGAGATAAATTGAAAAGTACCGACTGTCTTAAGGACGATATGAACAAGGCAGCAGCCACTTTTGTAACACAATAACAGGTATTAAGTCCAAACAGTAGGATGATTGCTTTTTGCTGCGTAGAACGTACTTTGGAGGAATTTAAAAACTAAGTTGCTGACACGTGGATAACTTTTTCCCAACATATTTCAGTTTGTGCAATATGAATGTTTACTGGTTTTGACTGGTGTTATTGAAACGGCTACAAAAGCAGGGATTTGGATGTACGAGTGACAGGCAAAAAAACCTGAGAGAAAGTCGGAGGAAAACGTTCGCTGTACTTAAAATTTGGAGACAAATGCAAGTAACTAAGTAACGGCATTTTATTGAGCGTAAACACCCAGTTTGTGTAGTATGAATGTTTACTGGTTTTGACTGGTGTTAATGAAACGGCTACAAAAGCAGGCATTTGGATGTACGAGTGACAGGCAAAAAAACCTGAGAGAGAAAGTCGGAGGAAAACGTTCGCTGTACTTAAAATTTGGAGACAAATGCAAGTAACTAAGTAACGGCATTTTATTGAGCGTAAACACCCAGTTTGTGTAGTATGAATGTTTACTGGTTTTGACTGGTGTTAATGAAACGGCTACAAAAGCAGGCATTTGGATGTACGAGTGACAGGCAAAAAAACCTGAGAGAGAAAGTCGGAGGAAAACGTTCGCTGTACTTAAAATTTGGAGACAAATGCAAGTAACTAAGTAACGGCATTTTATTGAGCGTAAACACCCAGTTTGTGTAGTATGAATGTTTACTGGTTTTGACTGGTGTTAATGAAACGGCTACAAAAGCAGGCATTTGGATGTACGAGTGACAGGCAAAAAAACCTGAGAGAGAAAGTCGGAGGAAAACGTTCGCTGTACTTAAAATTTGGAGACAAATGCAAGTAACTAAGTAACGGCATTTTATTGAGCGTAAACACCCAGTTTGTGTAGTATGAATGTTTACTGGTTTTGACTGGTGTTAATGAAACGGCTACAAAAGCAGGGATTTGGATGTACGAGTGACAGGCAAAAAAACCTGAGAGAGAAAGTCGGAGAAAAACGTTCGCTGTACTTAAAATTTGGAGACAAATGCAAGTAACTAAGTAACGGCATTTTATTGAGCGTAAACACCCAGTACAGAATATTTCAATATAATTTTGTTAGTTTTCTGACAGCAATGTGCAGGTGTGTTTTTATCTAAATATATTGTTTTACTTTATTTATAGAAAGCCTTTAGAACCTTTACCAAGACTGACAAGAGTACCAGCAAGGTGTGTCATTTGTTTTATCAATAAGACATTTTTCTATTGCAGAAATGTATGAATGAATGATCTAATTCTTATTCATTGCCCTTTATCCATGGTATACTTTCAGAGGAATTCCCTTGTCACAAATTTTACCCTAGGAATGTTATAAATGGCTCCATATCTAATTATATTTCCCATGCATACTGTCTTAAAAGCTCATATTTACTAAACGTGAAAACTTACACAGCAAGTGCATTTTTAATTCTTGGCGCAAAACGAGATATATTCTCTCGTTTTTTTTGAATTCGTAAATCTTTTAGCGCTGAAAATTACAAGACAATTTCCCCCAATTGGTTATCGTCTGGTTTCATTAAGAATTTTCGGTTTTGCAACTGTTTGCTACCGATGGAGACTACATATAAGGGAACCAACTTAAGAAAATCAACCATCCTGTCTCATTTTTTCCCCATTTCGTGGCGTTTTTACTTTTCTTTTTTTGACTAACGCGCATTGAATTTGTTTACCAACACTGAAATTAACTTTCATTTGCCGTGGGGGAACATTATGATTTTACCCTTGTACCTGATCAGCAGACCACGCATATGCCTTGTAATTCGAGAAATCTGAATGTGGTTAAAAACCTTTTTATTTGTTTGGCACTAGAACCTTCTGCCAATGATTTTAGCCACTTATTCGTTGAACTCTATTTAGAACCAGCCCTAATGTAAGCCAAGAAAGATATCACAGAACACTCAAACGAATTTTTAAAAAATTTATCAAGAGCTATTTTGTCTAGGATAACCCATGTCATTTTAGACTACCAGAAACTTGCTAATTTCTTTCTACATTTGTCACGATATGCTTTACGGACATTGCTCGTAGGCAATCATTTCGAAAATAGTTTCCAAGTTTTAAAAACGTCTATTACTTATACTACAATATGAGCATTATGCAAACGCAACCTCAGATTTTAATGGCTTGTTGTATCTTTAAAAAATAGATATTTTTGTTAAGTTCTCAAATGGAGAATAGTTTTTATAGCTAAATATGAGCAAGACCCGTTTCCGATTTTCTGAAGCGTATAGTTATGTCGATAGTACAATATGAGCGTTATGCGACCTTGGCTTTTATGGCATGTTAACGTCTTTTCGAGACCAGATATTTTTGTTGAGTTTTCCGAAAGCAGAACCGTTTCAGAAAAAAAATAACATTGCCTGGTGAAAGGTATTATGCTCTGGGTACAAAACCCAAATGTTAAAGTTAAGAGCGCAGGAAATTCGTTTGCAAAATCGTTCGAGTTGAAGTGCAATTGAATATTATCTTTAATGAAAAAAGGAATGGTGTGTAGTTTATGGATATCATGCCAAGCACTTAACATACTTAAGTCCATAACTAAAACGAAAACTAAAAGGTTGTGTTCTTTGGAAGTATAAATGAACTGAAGAAAAAAGTAGCGAACTTTTAGTTCCCAATGTAGTCCAAAACCACTCTATCACTTATTTAATTGAATTTTAATTTCAAATTTGTGATAGCTGAAAAGTTTCATTTTTAAACAATAAAGGCAGGTTTTATATTAAATATTTGGTCTATTTGTTGTTTTCCGAAAAACTAATCTGATAAGCCAGAGTTTGTTTATTAGAGATAATTTTTTGCGGTAAACCATTTCAGTCATGTTGAAACAAAACATTTCTGTCAGTTCACATTTAATAGTAGCAATAAATTTAGCTGGTTAGAAGTTTGGTGGCGCAGGCGATTTTACTCAATAATGCCAGAACTTAAATGACATTCAGTAGCTGAAGCCACTGAATGTCAAGAAGTTCAAACGTGAAAAAGGGGATTAGCGGGTGCCACGTTTCAATGACCAAAACGCTTCTGTGAATGCTAAAGTAGTTAACAAGGCATATTTGAATGAAACACTTTTGGTTACCCATAGCCACTGTTCAATTTTTATTTGTATTGACTGGTGGATATTGCTCGGTTTTATATTTCTTGGGACTTTTATTTTCTGTTTAGGTCAGTGAGATATATGGAAACCCTTAAGTCAGACGTTCCCCTTCCGGCAGTTCGTGCACCTCCTGGTAGCTTGGCAGAGCGACAGAAAAGGGCTCACGCTTTACACGTTCAACGACAAAAGAACAACAGAGAGTTCACATTATTTAAACTGATGTAATATTTTGTACAGAATCATAAGACATGACAATAGCAGAAAAGCACACATGCAAGGCTGTAGATTTTAAATAAATTTTATTAAAGAGCAGTGTTATATCGCTATATTTTCAGGTATTTTTTCCATCAAGGTCTGACATTTTGTTTTCTAAGCATATCCGATTAGCCTTCGACTAGATAATACACGTTCATGGTGACTCAAGGTAGTTACAGTTCACAATTTGGTTTATAGAAATTTTAGTTTTTCATCGTTTTTAGGTAAGTCCTTGAATTCATCTGCTCCTTTTTAATTTTACACAAAAGCATTGTAGAAATGAGAGTAGATAAAAGTCAGTCGTGAAGTACCGTAATTTCTCTAATTTAGTACGGCCTAAAAAAATAATTATTTCGGGCATGCCGCACTAATAATTAGAAAGAATAAATTACTATCTTTAGACCACTTCTAGCCCGCACTAATATTTAGAGGAAAATTTAATCCTTCCTGCAAAGACAAATTTCGTTTTGGTATTTATTTTTTATTTTATTTTATTTATTTATTCTTTGTGTTTTCCGTTTTTTGGACTCTTTTCTTTTCTTCGATTTCTCTTCTCTGCTTTTCAAACGTTTCCACCCCAGGTAATACCTTTTCTTTCATTTGACAAAACAATTTCTCATTCGAAGATTTGAAGTAAAACTGAGCTGGTATTTCCAACCCCCCTTTTTGAGGTCAGCAGAATATCTTCTTGGCCCATTAACTTTTACCCGAAGTTTTACGCCGTATTTCAAAAAGAAGAATGTTAATTTGGATAAAAATTCTGGTATGTTTCCAACTGTTTGCCCATTATTTTCCACTGCTATTACATATTTATCTTTGAAAAGAGCACCAGGTCTGTTCTCAGGGGCAGTTGTCATATTACTCCTTCTGCATCCCATCGAGATTGATAGATATAATAGCCACCAATGCAGCACTGCACCACAAATTCCCTTTCTATAATGATAGGAATTTTAACAATAACGGCATTGATTAATGCATAATTAAACAACGAATCAACCATTTTTTGTTTAATATATAGATGTCTGTCGCTGAATTTGACCCTTCCCGCACTAAATAAGAGGAAAATTGAAAATTCTATGGAATACACCCGCACTATTACTAAGAGGAAAATAAACTGTCCAATTTTTAATTGCCGCCCTAAATAAGAGGCCGTACTAAATTAAAGAAAATACGGTAGTACTCAAAGCCATCGTACGTGCTCAGCTAATTTAACAAAATATTCCTGCGGCACTGGATATCTTGACATCAATATATTCAATATCCCGTTTTCGTTTTTAGTGTGATAGAATAGTAAAGAAAAATTCTTGGTACTTTAAGAAAAAGGAAGCCGCGAATTAAAAAGAAAACGAGGTGCGGTATAGCCTAGTAAATTTACGCAACCGACAATGGTTCATGACTTTAATCCGCCAAGGTCATAGGTGAAAAGAAACAAAGTAATAACCAGGGAGTTCAAAATCAGGTTGATCTGGGTAAAAGCGCCAGGTGTACATGGACCAAAATCCTACAATAACTAGTAGTAATATGATTTTTCTACTTTCCTAGCGCCTATTGACCCAAGTTAATATGCTTTTACGCCGCTTTCCGATTTTCTTGCTTGTTGATACTATGGTCCGCTGTCATTGGGGAAATATAAGCAGTTGCAGCAGGAGCCTAATTTACAGTTAATTTTGATAGGTGCTACCTCACTATGAATTTTCTGACACTTATGTGGAAGAACAATGTTTTTACCTTAAAAGTGGAGGTCGAGATGACGGACCATAAAATAAATAGGATGTTCAGGTGATCTGAACACCATATCACACCGTAGCATAGAAACTGATAAACAAAGAATAGAATATATTTATCAAATTGAGAAGTCATGACACGTGGGAGTTGTGAAAGTACAGGTGTGTTGAAGGAGTATTGGTGGAAGGACGGTAAAGGACACCCGGCATTTGTACGTTACAAAATCATTTAAATGGAATAAGAAAATATATGAAGATTTATGAATAATTATGTAACTGATAAATAGAAACAGGCCATGAGTGAAGGGTAAAAGGTGCTGTGCTCTGGAATTGCAAGTTATTTTAAATCAAATTTCCGTAATATAAAATTCGTCCTCTAATATTCTATGTTCAATGCCTTGCCCATCAGTAGATACGGCAATTAATATAAAGACGCCAGTTTCTTCAACATAGAGGTTGGCCAGGCTGTGTATACCGTGTGAGCTGTGAAGTGCACCTGTGGTTGGCTGGTAGTTGGTACTTCTGCTATTAGGGACAAGTTGCTTTTGTGACCCTGTACCCGTTTTTCTCAGTGAAAAGGTGGGGTGGCGTATGGTGTTGCGCGGTCAAATGGTTTGTCTAGGTGACCATACGTAATAAATAATGACACACGGGGTGTATTTAGGCGTCGGGACACAACTTGTTTGTGGGGCCATGCAATTTACGTGGTTTCGGGCACTGGATTCACGGGTTCAGCCTAATTTACATTCGCCCTTACCTGAGTACCCTGACTGACAGCGCAAATCGCCTTCAGTCAGTGTACTCTAAAATATAGTTCCATCTTAAAAGCTACAGACGCTTGTGACTATCTCAGCAAGCATTAAGGGATTGCAAAGCGTAGTGTTTCGAAGCAGCTTAGCAGAGGGTCACTTTTTTCAGCAAGGGAATTACCAAGGTATCTTTACAGTATAAGCCTGAATCTGTCTATGTTTTCACCACATTAACCTTAGTAACAAACGTTTTCTCTACAGTTGCAAATTCGTCCCACCAATTTATTGCTTTAAAAATTCGTTTTGTTTGCACTTCTACTTCTACCCAGGCTTCACTAAAAATGTCAGTTGTAAAACTTTTTTTGTTTGTTTTAACGTCGTTTTTCCAAAGTAAATGGGGCTCAGACGATGCCCTTCCTGACGTCAGTTATTGGCTTTTTCTTTTGTAAAGTTCTAAAGTCGCCCGCTCGGGGAATCGAACCCGAAACTCTTGGTTATGATGCAGTAATAGCTGTAAAACTAATTCCTCTATATCATCATGGAAAAATGGAGTCATTCCCTTTGAAATGAAAATTTAAATGGTTGGAAGAATACTGTATAAAGCAACAAAAGAATTTGGCAATGCAAGTGTATCGTAGGATAGTTAGCTTTCAGACGATGTTAACTGAGCTGTTTCATGACCGTTGCCTCTTCTTGAGAATCTTGTAGCTGCGTGAGAAAGTAGGATTTGAAGTATCTATTGCAATGTCGAAAGAAGTAACAAAACATGACGTTTTGACGTCGGAACTCAATACATGGCAATCCCACTCTGGCACAATAAGCAAATATTTCGATTTTCCTTCTACACATAATGCTATGCAAAAAAAAGTTTTGACATAGTGAAAAGATATTTTTGAGTTCGTATAGTACTTCCGAGCGAATAATTTGTTTTTTTAAAAAAAGTTATTTTTTCACAGTAATTAAAATGTTTGTGTTCCTGGCGCAACTTAACGCTTAAAAGTGCAGTGGTGGCCGAGTGGTTATCATGCAAGAGGTTCGCGGTAAGTATTCCGGCCATGTCCCTGGAAGTAATATGCCCAATTTGTTCCACATGTTTTCGCCGATAAAACGGAACGCAGAAAAAAATCAATACATCAAAAGGATTAAAAAGTATAAAGCAAAAAAAATAAAAAATAAATAAAATAAAAAAATTACAAAACTAAAAAAATAAAAGTAATACAAAAATCAAATAAGAAAAGTAACCCTCTGTGCTTAAGTGGCTTGAAAGGCCTGCTTAGAGTGCAAGACCTTAAAAAAATGGCTTACATTGCAGAAAAATAAAACTGAATCACATATACAATACACTAAGTCACATCTTCGCCTCCCATTATTTCGTCAAATTTTCGTCAAGGTTACACCATTGAACCAACAAGTGCTACATTCTGGTATACAAAAACAATTTCTGTGCCTAAGACATTGACTGCAATGTACATAAAAAAACTCGACATCAGACACATAAAATTTGCCAAATTTGAAAGTACAAAAAGTGAAAATCACAGCTTGCTGCATAAATGAGCTAAATATTCGTATTTTGGAGGTGTTACTATTTCTTTCCACCACGAAACGCGTTCCATATTCTTTGGGTTACAGACAAAAGATTCGTACAGATTTTTCAATGGCTAAAGAGAAGAGAGGGAAAAATTAAATGACGCGTCAAAAATGAAACGCTACAATGGACACACTTTCCCCTAGAATATCATGCATACTTTTCACTCCAANTGTGCCTAAGACATTGACTGCAATGTACATAAAAAAATCGACATCAGACACATAAAATTTGCCAAATTTGAAAGTACAAAAAGTGAAAATCACAGCTTGCTGCATAAATGAGCTAAATATTCGTATTTTGGAGGTGTTACTATTTCTTTCCACCACGAAACGCGTTCCATATTCTTTGGGTTACAGACAAAAGATTCGTACAGATTTTTCAATGGCTAAAGAGAAGAGAGGGAAAAATTAAATGACGCGTCAAAAATGAAACGCTACAATGGACACACTTTCCCCTAGAATATCATGCATACTTTTCACTCCAATAAAAAAATACAAATGAATACTCTCAAATGTTTGCAAGAAAGGGCCTCTTTTTGTTTGAAGATATGTATAATTTATTGATGGGGGTCCTTGTATAGAATGCAAACATCCAGAGGTTTTTAATCTGCACTCATGAGCTGTGGGTCTGGAAAACACGTGTCTGTTCATGGAACTATTATTCATATACATAAAGATATATGCTCAATCTGCAGACAGTACCGTTTCGCCCTTTGTGGGCTCATCAGTGCAGCACAGAGCGTCTGAGACATAACTCTCTGGTCATGTTGCCGGAGCAAACACAGCCTAAAAAGTTACTGTGTGATCCTGTCAGAGTGCTCAAACTACGCAAGCGCAGTGAGCTCCGCATTACGCAAGCAACAGGTCCCCGTATCTCAGAGAGAGTGCTCAACCAAACTTTCGTAAGGGAGCGTATATATATATATATACACAAGGCAAAAGAGAAAACTCAAAACTTGTGTATGGAACTTAAAGTTTCGTGTCTTACACTCATCAGCTATACTGCTTAAAAAAAACGTTACAAAAACCACACACACACACACACACACACACACACATACACACACACACACATACACACACACACACTTGTGTAGGTGTTGTGATCACCTTTCCTGTCCCATACGCAGGAGGATAGTGATGTACTGTTTTTGTACTTCTTGTTTGACAGCGACTGCTTATGGCCATTCCATCTGGTTTTGAAGTTTTTCTCTGTTAATCCTTTGTAAACCTTCTTCGGAAAGTTGGGGGCGGTTACTTCACATTTATAAATGATTGATTCTTTGCGGCAGTCGCCATTTAGGTTTTTTTGCTTGGATTGGAACAGATCTTTCTGTTGTGGTTCTTGATGAGGGTTTCTATGTTTTGGGTGCAACTGTAGCTCACTTTGACATTGTTTTTGTTGAAACGTTTTTTCAGGTGGTTTGCTTTTAAAGTGATTTTCGATGAGTAGGAGGAATTTCTTTGCTACGTTGTTGGATACATTTCTGTTGAATGGGGGGTTAAACCAGATGATATTGCATGAGCGGTTTCTTTTCTTGGTGGGTTTGGCTTGGAGTATTTCAGTTGGATGTTTTTTGTAGCCGCTTATCTTCAGTGCTTCTTCGTATTCGGGTTTGGCAGTTGGAAGTTGTTTTAAAATCTGCTTGGTGTGGTTGGACGATGTATGAACGTAAAGCAGGGAGTCGTTTGGTTTCCTGTAGGGTTGGTGGGTTTTGCTTCTGAGGTTGAAGGTGACGTCAAGGAAGTTGGCAGAATAGCGTCGGCAGGAGATTTCTGTTTGAGGGTCAAGGGGTTTAAATGATTTGATGATGTCCTTTCTGAGCTTGTAGATTGCTCTTCCATTAGTATTTCGGTTAATCAGGAGGCCATCATCTCTGAAGAGACCGACGTCGTTCTTGTCTACCAATGTAGATAGATTGTTCAATATCAGATCGAAAATTTCCGCTCCATCATAGCTCCCCATGGTAACATCAAATAAGATATTTAAACAGTGTTAACAACCTATTATGTTCGGTTGTTCTATTTTTACCTATTGTTGTAGTTCTGAATGGCCTGATATATATATATATATATATGTGTGTGTGTGTGTGTGTGTGTGTGTGTGTGTGTGTGTGGTTCTTGTAACCTTTTTAAAGCAGTATAGCTGATGAGTGTACGACACGAAACTTTACGTTCTGTACACAAGTTTTGAGTTTTCTCTTTTGCCTTGTATATTCGCTCTGGATTTCCATCGAGCACTGTAAATGGTAGCAGAAGAACTCTATTATTTTTGTTTGTTGTTTACTTATATATATATATGAAAAGTGAATTATGAAAACATTACATTAAGTAAATATAATTGGACCTTCAAATAAATAAATAAATATGCATAGAAACTAAAATATTTTATAAGTCTACGGTATTACATAACTAAATCCCGGATTCATACTCTTGTAGAAATGGCAAAATATGCATATGCATATTCTTATAAAACACAAAAAATATCCTCATACATATTCTATTAAAACGGAAATATTCTCATACATATTCATGAAGAGATGCGAAGTTACATTTTCCAAGTAGTTAAGTTTTACGGAAGTAAGATGAATTTAAAATTTGAATTAATCGGATCTATAAAACAACTTAACTACCAGTATGAAACTATCAGACTTGTTGCTGTTGGTGTTATTGTTCAATTTGATCGAATTTTGCATGATATTAGGCACACAAAGGTACATGGGGTCTTTCTAACAGATGGACAAACTGGGCAAACCCTCACGTGATCATCTGAACGCTTTTGGTATCGCCTTATCCAGTAGCAAGTGAATTTAGAGTTGATAATAAATTACTTTTCTCAAAAGTGATATGAGACAAAATATGAGGGTTTTACTAGTTGGGTAATTTCCAAGTAATATATCCATCATTCATTGGAATATAAGATTCAAATGTCCTTTTTTCTAGAGAAGTGATAGAATGCTAGTCCTGGTTACAGTTAACGACAAGATACGATCGAATGCTATCCACAGTAAGTGATTGTCGTCTGTCTGATAGTATCATTTGTATTTGGAGAACGATCGCTCAACATCACAGGATGTTACTGGAGCCTATCCAAATTTTGCAACATCACTGGGAGACAGTTTAATAGTTTCAGCTTCCTTTTCTTTTAAAACTGCGTAGGGATCGTCTCAATTGATCATTGTGGTTATGTGACCAATCCTCTGCAAACCCGGTTGCCCTTAACTATTTGTCTCAGCTTTTCCTGAACTTCAGCTCCCTTCCTCCCGGGAATTGCTGATAGTCGACGTTTTACGTCTATAAAAATGTTCAGCGAGTCAACTAGAGCGACGTTAGATTCCTCTAACTATTTAATGGATTTTGGCAACAAAGTGAAGTTGGCTGCAAAGAAAGCTAATTCATGTTTTATATCTGGACTTCTGATGTGCCTCTTCGCCTTCAGTATTGAGCTACTCCCGCCTTCATCGAGTCTATCAATAACGTTTGCTACGTCATCTAAATGCTTTGTGTAGTATATTGCAGCGAAAACCCAACTTCCCGAACCTGTTAAGACTGGTACAGGTGGAAGAGGTAAACTTGGGTTTACTTCTTTGAAAATTGTTCTCCGTGCTGCAACTTTTACAAATATCTTCTTAACCTGTGAGATGAATCCGTCGACCTCGGGATGAATAGTACGAACCTTCTCAGCCAGTCGATGCAAAGCATGTGCAAGGGACGTCAAATGTATCAGATTAGGGAAGACAGTGGTTAGTGTGGAGCCAGTTCTTTTCATTTATGCAGCTGTATCGGTAAGGAAAAGTAAAACGCTTTCACATTTAACTCCACCTGGCCATAATATCTGGAGAGAACTTAGCACCAGCTGATAAACTGTAGATCTATTTGTTTTATCCAGCTGGTCACAATGAAGTAAGAAAGACTCTCCTGCACAGTCCGACCTAAGTTCACCCACAATGATATGTGAAATGGACCTTCCCGTGGCTTCAGTTGTCTCTTCTACTGAAATCCAAATTTTTTATATATATAAAGCATGACGGGTGGTATAAAATTACATGACAACGCACTGCGTTGTCATGTAATTTTATACCATAGTTCTTTCGAAAAGTTGACTCATCAGGGGTCTTCATTGCAGTAAATTCCTCCAAGAAAGATGAAAATGTCTCATATTTAACTTATTGAATGGAAAGTCAGTTGCTACCATTGCTCTGCACAGTTTCTCATTGTAGTCCTCTGATTAAGTCTTTTTAATTATTGGCTGTATGTTGGAAAATAGCTGTTGTAATTGAGCGTGTGTGTGCCGTTAGATACTGTGTACTTTGTAGTCAAGCGATTTTGAGTACGTCTCTTTTTGTGACACTTGATAGGCTCATTACAAATGGAGCAGTAAAGAATCTTTCCGTCTGTAATGAACTCCCCTTTAAACTCCTTTACCATCCGAAGTAAAAGAGAAAACTATGATTCCTTAGGTGGCATTATGCGAGTACACGTTTAATCATTGAGAAAAATATTGCGAGTCGAGACTACAATTGAGTTCGTCAAATGAATGGTTAAATTACATACGAAAGTCTCGCTTTCGTTTTGGCTCATTAGCCTCCAATAAGATATCAATGACGGTTTCAAGTTACCGTTAAGCAGAAAGGGATCATTCAGTACGAATAAAAAATGTTGGCCATGCAAAACAGCGACCGACTCCTCGTCGTTCATAGAGATTCCATTCCTATCATAATGTATTCTCCTACACATTCCTCATGACTGAGAAAGGGAAGCGTTAAACAGACTATATCGGCCCATAACATATCGGTGTATCATTTTCAAACGTGTGTTACTGCACTTGTAACCTATTACCACACATGCCTTGCGAGTAAATATCGAACATCATTTGACGTAATTACATTTTGGTACAAAAGTAATCCTGGTTTTCCAGATCCTTCACATTTATAGCACGTTGGGGGGGAAGTGTGTGGGTTGTAGCTCTTTAGTTAGCTTGTGGGCGTTATTGTTGGGAGTGTTAAGACTTGCGAGTATTCTACAGGGTCTTGCAATATGCTTCGCGATATGTCCATCGCGAACGAATTCAATGAAGTACACTTCTACTTGTACGCTGTGGATCAACTCCATGGATTTTATTTCTAAATTCTCGCTTAGCAGAAATATAAGAATATTCTTAAAAAACTAAAAAGGTGCAAATAATATTCGCAAATATTCTTAAAAACTAAAAATCTGCACATGATTATTCTCGAATATTCAAATCAGAAAAGCTGATAAATATTAACGTAAATATTCATATCCGGGGTCTACACATAACATTAATAGATGTTCTTTAGGCTTGTTACATACACACTCACTTTATTCATGTAATAACATCTAGTTAACCTTGTATTTTAATACTATGACAAAGTCTTTTAATACTGGCGTCACATTTTTAATTGGTCCTCTATTGCACTCAAATTAGCAATATTTAAGCTGATGTAGACTTTTCTACTGGGTTGCATCACTCCGTTAACGTTAATTTTATTTCGGTAAAAAACTTTAAAACTGCAAACCCCATATTTACAATTCAAAAACTTTTCATTGTTATCAACCCAAAATTTGCAGAGCTGTTAGTATGTCCTCTCTTCAGTCGTAAACGTTTTTCTTAATTGAGCTTAGCTTGCTTATGAAGGTGTGTGGACTGTTCGGCACATCAACATTCGACGCATAATGATTCAGCGCGTCAGGTTTCAGCGCGTCAGGTTTCAGCGCGTCCCATTTGATATGATATCATATCATATAATAATATAATATAATAAAATAAAATAAAATATAATATAATATAATATAATATAATATAATATAATAAAATAAAATATAATATAATATAATATAATATAATATAATATAATATAATATAATATAATATAATATAATATAATATAATATAATATAATATAATATAATATAATATAATATAATATAATATAATATATAATATAATGCTCATAAGCTAAAATGTCACGCGGCGAAATATGATGCGCTGAAAAGGGACNTAATATAATATAATATAATATAATAAATTTGATATGATATCATATCATATAATAATATAATATAATAAAATAAAATAAAATATAATATGATATCATATCATATAATAATATAATATAATAAAATATAATATAATATAATATAATATAATATAATATAATATAATAAAATATAATATAATATAATATTTATATAATATAATATAATATAATATAATATAATATAATATAATATAATATAATATATAATATAATGCTCATAAGCTAAAATGTCACGCGGCGAAATATGATGCGCTGAAAAGGGACGCACTGAATCATGATACAACCGGTTATGACACTGTAACAACCATACATAAAATATGAAGAAATGAGAAGCAGTGATCAACAAATAAGAATACCTCTCCATTACTATGACCAATGGGTGACTGCAGTATCCAATCTGGTGGCGCAAACACTTCCACAAGTGCTACGGCATCTGGTTTAACCTGCAGTAAAGAGTTTTAACGATAACAAACAAAATCAGTAGAAGAATTAATATGGCAACACATTACCAAATTTATAAAAAGCTACCAAAACTATATCAAACTGATAAAAATCGAATATACCTGTATATAGAAATAACGTTACCAAAACTCAAAACCAGACCAGACTGAGTAAAAAGGAAGGAGGTGGCGTAGAAAGCTGTCTCTAGAAATTAAAGCTAAAACAAAAACATACCTAAGGGATAGGCAAAGCAAGGAAATCATTCACAAAAACCTAATGACCCCACTAAAACGAACCTTTCACCCTCACTAGTGCATATGTCCATCCAAAACACAACATGATATTTAGCCGATTAGAGGTGTCTTTTAAATGTACCCAAACTTTAAAACAATAGTCCAAGGTAATATCAGTGATCTTCGATTCAATAAAAGTCGTATCGTAAACATGTATCATAAACATGACTGCTTCATGTTTATTAAACAAATATACGAAATCAAGTTATATCAGTCTATTTGTAATGCGATTTTTATCCACAGTCAATAACTCTTCCGTATGAACTTGAAAATACGGTTTATATCCATATATCCACTTCCTTTAAACAATAATAACGGAATTTCTAACAAAATTGGTGTAGCCACAAAGGTGTGGTACCGTCGAGGTATTGAAAATCTCTTAAATTTTTAGGTGTGTTTCCCCTGCTTACAATGTTAATATTGTAAACGTTTTGGGGTTGTCCGCAAAAGGAAGTATGATGATCGTTTTACAAAAACATGACAAAAAATTAGTATTTTGAACCAGTAAAATAAATGAAAAAGATTTTTCAGTAAGTTAACAAACCCCATATAATTATCAAGATCTGTCTTGCGTATATTTCAAAATCTCACAATCTTACTACATTTCTGAGTTTGNTTCCTTTAAACAATAATAACGGAATTTCTAACAAAATTGGTGTAGCCACAAAGGTGTGGTACCGTCGAGGTATTGAAAATCTCTTGAATTTTTAGGTGTGTTTCCCCTGCTTACAATGTTAATATTGTAAACGTTTTGGGGTTGTCCGCAAAAGGAAGTATGATGATCGTTTTACAAAAACATGACAAAAAATTAGTATTTTGAACCAGTAAAATAAATAAAAAAGATTTTTCAGTAAGTTAACAAACCCCATATAATTATCAAGATCTGTCTTGCGTATATTTCAAAATCTCACAATCTTACTACATTTCTGAGTTTGAACTATTCTTCAATTTTAAAGTCTTTGTCAATATTGCCTCTGAAATTCACTCAGATCATAAAACGAGACAACAAGGCACTTGATGAAACACACAGACGGGTAGACCAGTCACAAACACACAGGCACTGGCACACTTACACACATACACATACATACATACACACATACACACATAAACATACATACATTTACACACACACACACATAAACGTTTCTATTTATTAAGCTGATGTCGCAGCCAAAAAAACATTGACAGAGGTCATTGTTCTCCTTGATTTCCTCAGGACTTAAATTGGCCACTATCTGGAATGACATATTTTCGATTCCCATTCGTCACGATTAGCTCGGACAGTCGGAAACACAGAAGATCACATATTGAATTCCGCACTCACAAGCATAGAATGTCTTCGATTCTTACAATAACCATGACATTGGTAAAAAAGGTTCAAGGTCCAGCAGGAAGGGTTAAGGCACCATAATTCATTAAGTCAACAGGGGTTCCAAATGAAATAAATATATCATAAATAACCTTGGCACAGAAGCTTAATATGCCTTCCTGGATGCATTTGACAATCCGGCCATCAGTTAAAAAACCACCTAAAAATTAAAGTGGAAGAAGAAGAAAATCATGGACAGTGGTAAAAACAATACTACTTCCACCAATGAAATAAAGCATCTTTGCAGCAAAGAGAATTCCTTAACACGGGGATTCTACTGAGTAAGTGGTACCAGCATTTACAAACACAGCTTTTTCCAATGTTGATCATTCAAAAAAGAAAAAAATTGTACCAATATAAAAAGGTGGTGGTATTTTTCAACGACCAAATACCGCTAAGTAATAACAAAAACAACACTTACATTTTTCAGCAAATAACGAATAAAAAAAATCTAATACCAAAGATTATTTCATAGCAAGATAAACCAAATGTCGTCCATGTTGAGACTCAGTGCTGGACTTCACTCCATAAAAACAAATGAAAAAAATACATATACCTCCGTAAAACAATTTAAGGTGGTAAATACACACGTGTTTAAATTGTATACATATACATTTATTCAAATTATATACTATATCAAAAGCTGGTTTTCGGTCTTACTCAAACCAGCGTCAACGTCAAGAAAATCTGCAATGGCCTAATCTAAGAAATGAGTGTTCTTGGCCACGTGTTGACATTTTACCACAGATGAAATGTCATACCGTGGATCATTTATTTTTATCCTAATTTCGATAAATAGTCTAAATGCATGGCCAACTAAAACATGACCAAGAAATGGAACAATGCCACTGTAGCTTCGTATGGGTCTGAGGAGGTGAAAACACAAGTCACATTGAAGATAAAAGCTGGGAAACGAAGTGTTTAGCCTCATACACCCAAAATAATTATATATGTTCAGCTCACTTAACCAAAAGCTTTAACCGAATCGGTATAAAAATGTTAAACTTTACTGAATAACAATCTCAAAAATTGGTGCATTACCAAAATCACACAGGCAACCTTGTATAGGTCTGAGGAAATTCAAACTTTGGGCCTTTCCATGAAAGAGCTGAGAATTTTCATGATTCTACCAAGTGGCTGAAAGACTCCAGTCTTAGGATATACTCACTAGATTGTATACTATATATATATATATATAACAAAAAAAATTATCGGTAGGCAGGCAATGTGACAAAACGAACATTACAGTAACAAGGAACGGCCATCAAACAGAAGGATGCCAATAAGCCTTCTGAAGTTAAGAAGCATTGCAGGAATTCTAAGCACGAAGTCAGGCTGTGGTGGTCTGAATACGTAAGGGTAACTGAAAATTATTTGATATTAAAGTTGGTACGATGCTCTCGTTAACAGATCATTGTTATTGATGTCATCCTATTTTTTAAGTGGTTGGCACATTAATGTAATTCGTCAAAATGGTTTACTCAAAAGTAAGGTACAGTCACCCAACCGACTTCGAATTATATGGAAAAAATTTCAGTCAATATCGCTTCACATTCCTTTTCAAGATCTTTTTTGGCTTTTTCAGTTGTCTTCATCATCATCATCATCTTGCAGCCTCAGCTGAGATAGAATTCACTACATCTTTCCAGTATCGCTCATAGCTGTTAGAAGGTCTTCCTCGGCAATAGTAGTGTCCCTGCATATGATGTCTGGAAAGGTGAGCTTCCGAGACCGCTTGATAGATGTTGGGTGCCTCCATAAGAGAAACGACGACACAAGTTCATCTGAGGCACGTTCACAGTGTCCAGTAAACTGAACGCGTCTCCTTTTGACTAAGGTTGGTATCCTAGGTAAGTTACCGTATATCATGCCAAGAGTTGGATGTTTTTTTCCATGAAAGATTTAATACTCTTCTGAGGAGACGGGTACAGCATCCATCTAGCGGTGGTCTTGTTTAGCGGAAAGAGTCCATGCTACAGATCCGTAGAGTAAAATGGGTTCTACTATTACCCGAAAAATTCTGGGTTTAATCCTATGGTTGAGCTGGGATTTCCAGATCTTATCCATTTTGTTACATGCAGTCCATGTCATGCCCTTCCCGGTATTAAAATCTTTTTCAGTTTATTATGTGTGATCCTAGATACTTGTAGTCTTCAACAGATTTGAGAGTGTTATTTGACAGAGTTTTAATTTTGAGGTTGTTGCGAATGTCTTAGGCATAGTAGTCTATCCACCTATCAAGTCCAGTTTATCATTTCAAACAAATGGATATCCCTCAAGTTCGATCTTATTATTATCATAGTTTCGAAAAGTGAGTTTCAATAAATAAAAGAATATCGATATTTCTTTTGCTTTCAGTAAAAAGTATATTTACATATCCAAGTTTATTGATTAAACCACTTACATTTTGATGAAACATTTTCAGGCCCCTCCATTTTAGGCTACATTGTCAAAAAAATATTCTTATCTTCCACCAGTATTTCTTTTGCTGTGCATGACCTGTACAATATATTTTTGCACCCATATTTCATCTTCTCAAACAGGCATTTTAGATACCTTCCTACAGTTGAAGCATTTTTCCTTGTTCTGTTTATTTTCGAATCAATTTACTACTTGTGATGCAGTTCACAAACGGCTTTAGGCACAGCTCTATGTCAACCGAAACATGAAGTAATCGTAGTAGGCCTTGTTTTGGCCTAAACCTGTTTCTCTTTTCTGTTTGTCTACCCATACGAAAGTGGTTATCCAAGAGTTTTTAATGTCCTTCGCTTCTTTTCTAGGTACACATTAGCATGCCTAAACTACAATCACTAACGATGGCTTTTTAACAGATGTTATATTAAAAATTACCAGGGAAAATCTGAGTGTGACCCTTCACGTAAACAATTCTGTAAGTATACAACCGAATAAAAATGATCATAGTATAATTTTCTGTTACTTTGTTTGGTATGAAACAGTACGTCAGAAAAAACCCGCGTATCATATTACATTATCTCATATTCACAGCCATGGCCTTATTTTATCTTCAAAATTTGTACCAAAGGCTATTGGCTGATGAATGCAAGGTTATCCTGCCAACACAATTGTAACTGCTGCAATAAAGAGCATTAAAAATGCACCCTCCGAGAAATAGGAAAGTGAGGAAAAATTGTGAAGTCTGCAAAAGCTATGTCGTCATTACTTTTATCTTGGAAAATGTAAGGCTTTTTCGAAAGTACAAAAAAACCCCCCAAACTAATTCCGTTGAAAAAGTTTACAGCTCCATGGTGCGCAATGCATTTTAAGTTTGTTTAATTACTTACAACACAAAAAATAACAATAAAAAAATAAAAATAAGAAAAAGATAAACAAAAAATAAAAATATTAAAAAATAAAAGAAATTTAAAAAATTCGAAAAAAAAAGAAAAATAAGAGTACCGATATGAATAGCAATAAGAACAAAAACAAGGGCAACAACAAGAGCAACATGAAGAAGTCGTACAGGAACATCAAAGGTCAGTCGGTTTTGGCACATTCGGAGGTTACTATTTTTAAGATGGCTGAAAGAGTTGAGACTGCAGAATAATTCGTAAACTGTACCTTTGTGAGACAATCTCAATTGTCAACTGCGTCACTTTTACCAATTATATTTTTTGTGTTGTACAGTTACAGTGACTAATTGCAATGAAACAAAAAAAAATAAAAAGGATGACTACATGAATTCACCCAGTAAAAGAAATATGTCTCCCTACAAGATCCTATCCTACTGATACCCCGTAACAATTCGTACCAGCCTACCTTGAAAAAAAGTTGATATGTCCTTCTCCAAATTCCAGAGGCCATTCAGACAATATAAATTTTGTAATACATATCGCAAGCCGATTGGTGTGTCTTGAGAGAAGCATTTAATGTAGAATTGTTCCAAAACTGCTCGCTGTTACACAGTGAATGAAAAAAAACCTATTCAAAATTTTCATAGCACAAACAAAATTTAAAAAGTAATAGAGTGAAACGTAACAACTATATTGGTCAAAAAGTCCTGTTCTTGCCCTCGTTGAAAACAGGCTTGAAAGATAATTGGTGACATTTTTTCCTATTCCACTTTTCAACGAAATGTAATTCAAAACCAAATTAAAACAGTAATAGAGTAAAACTTAACAATAACTATATTGGTCAAAAAGTCCTGTTCTTGCCCTCGTCGAAAGAAGCCTCGAAAGATAATTGTTGATTATTCTTATTTCATTTATTGATTTTTCTTATTTCATTTTTCGAAAAAATGTAATTCAGGTGCCCCAGGCTATTGTTTACAATTTTCATTAAAAAAATCAATGCCAGGGTGCTTTTTTGTAAAAGTCATTATGTGAAAGATTTCCGAGCACTGGGTGGTGATAGTGGTTCGGTAAAATGTGTACACTACACTACTGTAGAATATATTTGGTGGTGAAGTCTTATACTTTCAATTTGTTTAGATCACTGATGCCATTACAAACAGTAAAGCGTACAGAGGAACCAATAAAATTTTATTTTAACTCAGTAACTAAATACATTAATCGATTATTTGAATAAACTAAACTAGCACATGTAAACAAAAAGATTGAAAGAAGCAAAATATACAGGACAGTAATGTATAATAATGTTCTATATGTTATATATAATAATATACTTAATAAAAAATAATATAATATATATATAATACATATATATTATATATAAATATATATATATATATATATATATATATGTTTACCTGTTGATTGTGACAAAACGTGAATACAGGCATACTCTTTCTAGTGGCAGATTAAATCTGTACACTTGTAATACCCCCCATTAATTTGTAAACTAGAGCATATCGAAACGAAACAATGTGAACATCAGACACGCCGATGACACCATACGTATCACAGACTCAGCAGAAAAGCTTCAAGAAATCCTTAATATTGTGTGTGAAGTAAAGCGGAAGGAAGGGACTGAGTATCAATCGGAGGAAAACGTTCTGCATGACAGTGAGCAAAAAGAAAGAAAAGGTCAAGTGTGACTGAAAGTCTGACTGAAAGTCGACGGTGAGCAGATATAGCAGGTGAACAGGTTCAACTACCTTGTAAGTATGTTAAGCTCGGATGGTAGAAGCGGTGTTGAACTACAATGGAGGATAGCGATTGCAAAAGAGGCTTTGAACGCATGACTGGTATATAAAGAGTAAAACTATCTAAATGGACANACGAGTGAGTAAAATCACGAAACAGGCTTGTCGAAATGGATAGTGTAGTTTTTTTATTCTTTCCAACTTATTATATCTTTTATATATATATATATATATATATATATTTACCTGTTGACTGTGACAAAACGTGAATACAGGCATACTCTTTCTAGTGGCAGATTAAATCTGTACACTTGTAATACCCCCCATTAATTTGTAAACTAGAGCATATCGAAACGAAACAATGTGAACATCAGAAACGCCGATGACACCATACTTATAACAGACTCAGCAGAAAAGCTTCAAGAAATCCTTAATATTGTGTGTGAAGTAAAGCGGAAGGAAGGGACTGAGTATCAATCGGAGGAAAACGTTCTGCATGACAGTGAGCAAAAAGAAAGAAAAGGTCAAGTGTGACTGAAAGTCTGACTGAAAGTCGACGGTGAGCAGATATAGCAGGTGAACAGGTTCAACTACCTTGTAAGTATGTTAAGCTCGGATGGTAGAAGCGGTGTTGAACTACAATGGAGGATAGCGATTGCAAAAGAGGCTTTGAACGCATGACTGGTATATAAAGAGTAAAACTATCTAAATGGACACAACGCTGAAGGTACTTAACTGCTACATCTTTCCTGTGTTGATATACGAATGTAAAAGCTGGGCAGTAAAACAAGAAATGAAAAGTCGGATAAATGCTGCTGAGGTGTGGTTTCCAAGAAAAATGTTGCGAGTTTCTTGAACTGACCACGTAACCAAAGCCGAAGTTTTGAGACGAGCAGGTTAAAAGATGAAGCTTTTAACAATCATCAGGAGAAGGCAGCTGTCCTTCCCATGACATGTGATCAGAAAAGAAGGACTGAAGGACTTGGCTCTTACAGGCAGGATATGTTGAAGAAGAGGCAGCGGACGTAGGCGGCTAACATTTATGAAAAGCATATCAGTTGGACCGGAAAAAGTCAAATAGATGCTGAGGATAGCAAAGGACAGGTCTCTGTGGAAAAGGCATCTGGAAGGACATTGCACATGAGGAGGCTATCGAAACGAAACAAAAATTCTCAACGAATATCTCACTAAATTTTGGGCTTCCAGATATATTCTGATAAACTAAAGAAATACGAGCATCTGTTACGAGACCAGTCTCATCGAGACTTATCTCCATGATACAATTATCAACAGGGCAGATGCTTGTTGCGAGTAGATGAAAGCAGACATTCTATAAGATGCTACTAAATTTATTGCTTCAGTCGCCACTGATACTTTGTATATACCATTTTGTGGAGATGAATGAATACTTGTGGACGAACGTTTGTCAGAGGAATCACAGTGAGTTCATTCTAGTTCTCGAAGTTGTCGTTGATTTTGGATTTACCTGGATTTGTTAGTTAAAAGATAGACTTGGACTGGACCACTGCTAGGTTTTTGTAACTATTGATCGTGATATTTGGCTTGTGATTTATACGAAGTTTATTTTGTTTTAGGTAATGGCACTTATTTGGGCAACGTTTGGTTGTGATCAAAGTCTGTAGTTTTCGTTCGTACACACCAAAATTTTCAAACTAAAGAAAATCGAAACGAGACAAAAATCCTCAATAAATGTTTCACTACGCTTCCAGATATAGATGTTCCTGATAAACAATTAAAGTAATGAGGCCAATGAAATACGAGCATTCTCTGGTCAAGAAGAGAGCACAACTAACAGTGAAACACAGACGTTGTGCTGTAGAAATGTAATTACACCAGATATTGGGATAGTTCAAGCAACGACTGAGGGGAAAAGTTGGTAAGGAATGTAGCAGAGGCTTAGTCAGCCTGAACATTGGCCACGGGCGGAAGGTGAAGAACAATTGATTTTGATACATTAAATCAAACAAGTGGCCTGTAATCAGCATGGGTCATAACAGTAAATAACAAACACCTGGTTGTAATATAAGCTTTTGATCATACAATCCTCACTTTAAGATTTAAATGACAGTTCATTTTTGTCGGAATTAAGAGCAGGAATGAGGGGGAGGGGCGGCGTTGAAAATGGCTCAAATTGCACCCATAAAATTCAAAAAATGTAATTTGACAACAAACANGAGGGGAAAAGTTGGTAAGGAATGTAGCAGAGGCTTAGTCAGCCTGAACATTGGCCACGGGCGGAAGGTGAAGAACAATTGATTTTGATACATTAAATCAAACAAGTGGCCTGTAATCAGCATGGGTCATAACAGTAAATAACAAACACCTGGTTGCAATATAAGCTTTTGATCATACAATCCTCACTTTAAGATTTAAATGACAGTTCATTTTTGTCGGAATTAAGAGCAGGAATGAGGGGGAGGGGCGGCGTTGAAAATGGCTCAAATTGCACCCATAAAATTCAAAAAATGTAATTTGACAACAAACATAATTTTCAAATATTCAATCAAAGTAAAAAACAAAGAATATATTGTAATATCAAACGAGAAGGAAGTCACCTTTCCATACACAATTCCCAGCTTGTGGCAGTAGAATATCTGAGAATCATTTTTTGCTGTAAATAAATCCTGTGAGCAATGAATAGGGAAGTAAACAAATAATAAAAATTATCAAAAAAATAATATCAACAATTTTCAATTGAGAAATTTTGAGTAACTTGAATATGGAAAAGAAATGCACATAATCTTTGCTTGGACTCATACGTATCAATTACTTATCTAAGTTCTTATAGTATATAGAACATAATATCAACAATTTTCAATTGAGAAATTTTGAGTAACTTGAATATGGAAAAGAAATGCACATAATCTTTGCTTGGACTCATACGTATCAATTACTTATCTAAGTTCTTATAGTATATAGAATAAAATTTACAGTTACCTATTATAGCTATTCTTAATTCTTCCCTCGGATTTCTCAATTATCCTCTTGTTTTCTTTTCCATTTTCTTTCAGTTTTTCGTCTCCAATAAACGGGTTTCTTCCATGTTAAAAAGGCAGTTATAACCCAGATTGCATAACAGGTGTGAAAATGTATCTTTTATGTGCCCTGTAAGTGATTCATGGATCACTTGCATCTTAACTCCTTCACTGATACGGATTTCTAGCTTGCAGCACTTATTTTATCACCATAAGTCTCTATCATACTGTTTTGCAAAACCACTACTGGTTATATGCAGGTTTTGCCAACAGAAAAATGGAGGATTACAAAATTACTCAAGCTGTGTTGTTTTATTATCTACAAACCTAAGAGCACGATACTTTATCTGACAATTACTACTGAAAATATTCTTTTCTGCTCTCTTATAAAACATATATGTGAAGGAGTAATTCTAGCTTTGCCAGTAATAAATACATGTTATAATTTTAACTAAAACCTAAGTTTTCAGTTTCTAATAAGAGAAACAGAAGTTGATTTAACTTTAAAATTCTGAACTTTATGGACTCAGGGGGAGCCAAAGATGCAAGAGCTTTATCATGTCTTGAGTCGTAAACTTATTTTGAGCAACGTTTCGAAAGATACTTCTCCCATCGTCAGGCTACCAGTATCCTGTCGACGGGAGAAATATCTCTCGAATCATAGCTCAGAAAAAGCTGACAACTCAAGATATGACAAAGCTCTTACATCTATGAGTTAATTTATGTTAGTATTATTCGTCAGAGATAAAATAATAGTCAGTGAAATAAAAATGGACAAAATCATCTCATGACACCTTTTCGTAATAATGATAGTTTTTGCCAATTAGTTACACCAAATATACTTCCATTCAGCTATACAAGGAAATTGAATCTACATTTAACGTATCCCACCTTTCCGCTCATGACTTCTCGTTCAAGCTTCTCGACGCTTTCTTTTAAAAGGAACGAAATCAGCCATGTGTAAGCATCTCGTACGACTTCAAATACAAAGAAAAAAATCATTTAAAGTAAAAAATATTTTGTTGCAAAAACAAACAAAAACAATGAAATGGATTATTTAAAAACCTATTTGTTCTTACACGAGAACACGTGTGGCGCCAAAAGTATCAAGGTCGATACTGGAATGAATAGAAATACGATAATGTGTTGTAATGTATTCTTATTGACCTGTTAAATTTTAATAGGTTAGTTTTCGGTCATTTTCGGTTGCGGAAGTGACGAATCCACATGGCGTGAAATCTGTCTCACCTTTTTCAGTCTTTATTCTCACATTTATGATATCACCATAACTGTGAGAAGTGCAGAATCACAATAGGTGATGTGATGCACAACAGATATATATACTCAAGCTACAGACAGTACTGTTTCGCCCTTTGTGGGTTCATCATATATATATATATATATATATATATTCTTAAGTGTTAATATCTGGTCGGTCGGAGGGAGGCAGCCAACCAACTGGCCACGCTATATCTTCTATTCAGTCATTAATGAGGCCAGTTCATTCCCATCACCTGCGCCCGTGTCTCGTTTGGAGGTGTCGTTGTAAGATGTTTTGGGCTGTCTTCTATTCCGCTGCATGGTTTTTGGTACGGGTTAAAAAGGAACCTTGAGGAGAAGCCTTGAGAAGGGAACAAGGTCAACCTTGTTCCCTCCTCAAGGCTGAGTTTTCAAATTTCTGTTATGTAGATCACTCAATTTGATTGTACATATTTCAGGAGGATTTCAAAACTTTTCTGAGGAAGATATCTGTTGTTCTCATCTCAGTGTTTTCTTAAGAAATGGGGGAAAATGGTTGTTTGAACGCAGGCAGGTAAGCTAAGATAGACGTACATAGACCAGTATACGTGTTTTTTGAAAATTAACTTTTATTCCGATGATAGAAGTAATTAGTAACTCATACAATATAAATAGTACTGATGACTTTTTTTTAAAAATGCTACCAAATTTTTCATTTTCAAGGTCTTCCCAAATGACGTAGAAAGCTAGGTCTACTACCGCAACGCCCATTTAACATCTTATTTTACAGATATGGCTTAGTAAACTAAAACATGTGAGCATTTCTGCTTAAAATAATCCCCAATCTGCCAAGAAATATCCCAACAAATTTCATTTCTTTTCTCTTTATTTATCGAGAGTGAAGCAGTAAATTCTTTCTGCTTTGTTATGATGTTTTACTTAGTGTCCATTTGGATCGCTTAAATATTTTCTTATGAATATTATGCAAGATCGTGGTATATCCAGCGCTCTGGGAGACGGACCTTATATTTTGATCTCTATGCTAATAATGTACTTGAATACATCCGAGGTACAACACATGTTAGGAGATTGAGCGACAAGCAAAGAGAGGCAAGACTGAGATGGTATGGGCATGTGATCAGAAGAGAAGAGAACTATATCGGAAGGAGAATGTTAGACATGAATCTGCCTGGGAGAAGGAAGAAAGGAAGACCAAGGGGACGCTACATGGATGTAATAGAAGAGGGCATGAGGGATGAGAGTAAGAAGGGAAGACGCTGCCGACCGCACAAAATGGAGGCGTATCATACGCTGTGGCGACCCCCAACAGGGAGAAGCCGAAAGATAAAGAAGAAAAAGATGCTAATAATGTACTTGTTACCTGACTGCTTACTGAACTTGGCTAACAATTCTTACCCTGATGCTAGTGACGGTACTGATATTGCCAGAGGAATTTCTGTTTTTGGTTTTTAGGCAATGTTTTCTAATATTACGTCTGACTTAAATGTTATACTATCTTCTTCTGTATTGATTTTCGGGAGTCAATGTTTTCGGAAGTCATGATTACTTACAAAGGTAATGAAATGAAAACTGCCTAAAATACTTGCCTAAACACTTTGTAACTTTGTATCTTCTCAAGTAAGATACAAGGGACATGCCAACAACTTACAATCAAATACATGCGGACACAAGAATAAATATATATATATATATATATATATGAAGTGGAGGAACTGGATGATTCTTGGGTCCAATTGTAGTAGCAGTTACATAAAACAACCACAAACCTATATAGGTCAACCTCATAAGCTCAACCCTTGGCATTGAATAAGAGGTATAATAATTAGAGTCAAAAGATAAAAAGAAAACATGGGACACGGATATATTATAAGTAAATTAGTTCCCAATTTCGATTATTGACAGACAAAACATTATGACAAGTGACAAACAAATGGAATAACTGATAGCCAATTAAACACAAAAGCTGTCATCTGCGGGTCTAAAAATTCAACTTGGAATGTAGGGGAATGTAAACAATATTACGACTTGACTGTTTAATGAAATTCTTACACATCGCTACAGCTTTTGTATCTGTAAAATCAACTAGAGTGCCACGCAACTTCAAATTCTCTTCGATATCATTAACAAAATCTGCTGTACCAAGAGGTGACGTTACACGACCTAAAAAGAAATAAGGTCATAAAATTGTTAAAAAAATAATTCAGGTCTGTCATGGATATGACAGTTATCAAAATCAGGTTAATTGTATATTGCTATTTAGGTAAATGTACCAGACTGCAAAGAATGATGAATCACAGAAGAAATACATTGCGTTTATACTGTGGGAACTAAACGTATAAGAAAAAGAAGGGCAATTACGTGTAAGGGGGTTCCAAAGTAAAGCAATTCGAGGAAAGAAGCAACGATGGTAGAAAATTTCTTCACATGAAAGCAACAATTGCAAAAAGAAAATATCCCAGATTATCTCCCCACCGTGCCAACAATTTTTCGAAGACCACGTGCAAACGACTGTGAAGTAAGCTCCCCAAACAAAGGCGTAAAGCAACTTAGTGTGTGAGAAGGTGAATTACTAATCACAGAAATAAATTATCTTCATATTATGAGGAAAAGATTATAGGGCAAAGAAGCACAATTATAAGGAGATAAGTTAAGCAGCTCGAGAAAAGAAGCCACAATGGCAGAAGGACTTATTGCGCTTGAAACCACCACTGCTTGAGATAAAGCCATTGGTTACTAAAATATCCCACATTATTTTCCCCCTTATCTTTAAAGGATCACGTGGAAACTACTATGACGTGAAGCTCCAAAACAAGGTGTGAAGCAACGCAGTATGTTGGAAGGTGAGTAAGTGACCAAAGAAATACATTACTTAAAAGAACTTCAGAGTATTCTACTCATCAGCTAAATAAAAGTTAAAACTAAATTCTGAACTGAGAGTAAGCGGCGTCACAAATCACCAAAGTGGAACCTTGTGCACTGGAGACTGCAGTGGCCTGTGCAGACTTTCATAAGGGCTTACTTCAGCTTCTCTGGTAAGGAGGTAGTGGGCGTCCTTTCTCCTTAAGTCTGGATGTTGTTGAAACATGTTCTCTTTTGTTTCTCTATCAATATAGTCTTGGTTTCTTCGTGTGGCAGTCTGGCTGTTCTTTAACTGTCGGGAATGTTGCACTGCAATGGGTTCCACTGAATAAGTTTCTGTTGTGTGGACTGTTGGAGGGTATAGAGTAGAGGAACAAGTGGTCAGTTCTGTGTTCTGGGTACTGTGAAGGGCTTGGAGGCTTGACGTGCATCACAAAAGATGACAACTTTAGACTGTCCGGCAGTGCTATTCTCGGCGTGTTGTGGTTGGTGTCTTTAGTGCCTCTGCCTCAGCCTTGCAATTTGTCGAAAATACCATTTAAGATGCCTTGTTAGGTGGATATTTCGTCTTTTATTGTGATGAAGGTTCCCACATCCCATGTATTTTTGCTTTGTCTTCTGCTGAACAATGGTACGCATGTGTCCATAGTTTTCCTGAGTAGATCTGCTGAATGTGTTGCGTCACTGCCTTTTTATCCGATTCAGATTAAATGCCTTTCATGAGAATGCCTTTTGTGGGATGCCTTAAGTGCCAGATCTGATCTCTGGAAATTTTNTGGTGTCTTTAGTGCCTCTGCCTCAGCCTTGCAATTTGTCGAAAATACTATTTAAGATGCCTTGTTAGGTGGATATTTCGTCTTTTACTGTGATGAAGGTTCCCACATCCCATGTATTTTTGCTTTGTCTTCTGCTGAACAATGGTACGCATGTGTCCATAGTTTTCCTGAGTAGATCTGCTGAATGTGTTGCGTCACTGCCTTTTTATCCGATTCAGATTAAATGCCTTTCATGAGAATGCCTTTTGTGGGATGCCTTAAGTGCCAGATCTGATCTCTGGAAATTTTTTCTTTTCCAAGCTGGTACTGCACTGTGTTTTCGGGGTTTCATATTCGTTTGCTGCAATACTTTGGGGCCCTGCATTTTAGGTCTTCGTGAGTTGTGCACGAAGCTGGTGCGTTTCATATTTGGTGGGTTCTGGCTTCCTTTTTTCCACGGCGTGGTTTCAATTCAAAAAGTTAGGAACAAGCTTCAGAAATAATCTAGTTTTCACAAAAAGTGATGGAGCTCATCCATTAGCGCGACCAGCAGCAAATTTTGTGTAATGAGTTACAACCCATTTTACTTCTCTGTTAGACATTTTACTAGTTATTTCCTTTGGTTCTATTCCTCTCCCAGTTTTACCTAAGAAAATAACTACAAACGTGGGCCAGGCATTTACAACAGTGTAACAAACTAGGTGGTAGATTTGGCGTTAGTAAAAGCCTCAAGGATTGCATATCTCACTTGGTAAGCTTATCTACCGAATGGGTACTACTGAAAAATATGTTGGTTTTAAGACGGTTATAAAATTGTATAGAATTGATTGGTTCGTTCCATTTAATGAATTAAAAATGAGATTATAAAAACACTAATTGTACTAAGGTGGGTGGACAGGAGAGATGTTTTGACATGTATATTGACACGAACTGATGGACAAAATATTTTGTCATATAGTGACGTCATACGAAGTAATTAGGGTTGTGCTTGGGCACATTCCAGATCGATTGTGATAGGAAGGTGTGTTGTTTGGAATGTGCCTGAGAACACGACGAATGTCTATATAAGGTAGCATTAGGGCGTATAATCTATTGTTCTAAAACTAGATTTTCTAGATTTTACATGTCAAATTATGCATAAATGGGAGTCATAATTTGGGACCCAACGGCTAGATTTTGGGCTAGAATTTGAACGAGATTATGATTAGAGTTTGAAGAAGAAAATCTATATTCGATTGAAAGCAGTTATAATATCTACGTCGTGACGATTTATAAGAAGGTTTAGAGACTCATAATCGGAGTTTATGCATATATATGGGCCAATATTGAAATCGTGTGTATGGTTATTTTCGGACTGTACCAGTGGGCTTAAAATAAAGTTTATTGTTTAATAAGGGTATATGCTCTATTAGTTGAACACACATACTGAATTATTTGTTACTTTTCCCTAGATCAAAAACTCTCTGGGTTCATACCCAATCCAATCGTTATCACTTTACTGTTAACCATAAACTCTTGTTTCTTCTTTGTAAAACAGATTCGTGGTCAATAAGTGTTCCTCTTATCTTTGGTAACATAAAAATAAAATAAAACCAACACTAAAAAACATCAAAAATGCAAAACCTAAAAATCCCCACAAACCTTTGAGTGCTCTTTTGTACGATCCCAACAAATAGTTACTGGCTTGCCCACGTAAAACGTTGTTGTCTCCTTCATAAGTACATGAGGCATCATGGTCACCACGAAGTAAAATAAAACCACTGGCTAAAAACAACAGATAAAAAGCAACGATTTCCCTTATGAAGCAAAGAAAAATAAAGGTATGCTATTAGATGGTTTAAATTTCTATTTTGAGTGAACAGCTAGACTGAAATATCAATGTTCGAAATGTTCTAGTTATTTAGATACAGGCCTCTGAACTAAGGTCGGCGTTCGACAATACCGACCTCGTTGCCGACCTACCATTGTTTTAGGTTGGTAAATATTTGTTGGGCTCTTTTCCGTAAAGCTTTTGAGCAAGAAGATTCATCGATGAAATATTTTAATGTAGCTGAATCCATTTTCTTTCCAATGGTAGCTTGAAATAATCATCGTGTTCCTGTGTTCCTATACTCAGTACAGCTACCATTTCCCATAACAAACAGTGCATCGAGTGCAATTGCCTAGGCCAAGGAAAACAAGACTCAATGTCATATCCTTCGTAAAAAGTAAATAAGCAAGCAAATAAGTAACTATACAGATAAGGAAAACATTGAACTTTAGTAATTGCCCGCTGTGGTAACAAACAGCTCTCCCGTGCAACTAAGCCAAGCTAATGATCTCTTACTGGGCTCCAAAAGACAAAAAATTGCTTTGACAGTACCAATCACTAATTATTCTCTGTGGATGTACATGGAAAGAGTGGTGTTTGGTGTTCCAGAAGGGAAAGACAAATTGTTTGTCACTGCCTGGCTCTGTTCTGTTGCTGACTTCATTTAATGTCTCGTGTCAACTATGGATACGTATCTTCATTTTTAAAGGTTTTTATACTCTGTATTAATTTTTCCATTAAATACAAAAGTTTATATCAATTCAAATTACTGTTACTTTATTAGACTTCAAGCTCCAATGTCACCATTCTTACATGTCAGATATCCGTGTCCACCACAAGCTTCACGGCACTCTTGAATGCAATCTCTTGCCAGGCTAGTTAGTAAAGGTTTAATAGATGAGGAGAGGGCGTGCACCTCGGCTCCTAAATCTATCTAAAATGAAAAGAAAAACAACAACAATACTTTAAATGCACTTCCAAAGTGGAACTTCTGTTGCTACACACTTTGTGGCTCTAGGTAAATTGGCATAACAGTATTTGTATGGTGACGGTTTAAGTAGCAAGTCAGGCAATAAGGCAGTCAGGCTCCAAACATGAAATTCAAATTATATGATAGACTTGCCTAAATTAGTGCTTTCCTGCATCACATATTACTGGAATGTTAATAAGTCTAAGGTTAACTCCTTTTCCCTCTCATTTCCTCGTTCCATATATATTATGGCATTATGTCTTGTGTGTTTCTTAACTATTAAAACAAACAAATAGAATTCCCAATCATCTAATGGAAAAAGAATTTGCCATAGGTGGTTGGTGTAAATAGATCCCAATTAGGAATTACTCTACAATGCTATGCAAATCTTAACAATGACAACAAAAAGAATAGAATAACATGATACTAATTAAATGTGCATCCTCTATAGTTTAAACTGATGGCTACACGTCTGTGAGTTACATTGAAATGTATGCAATTAATTCCACGTGGACATTAGCCTAATACAGCCCAAGGTATAATAAGTCAACACCTCAGCTGCGCAAATATCCCTCGAGTATATTATCATAATGAATAGACATTAAAGCCGTCACCGGGTCTCACACAGGAACACAAAAAAATAAAAAAACAACAACAACAAACTAGGGCTACAGACCTACACTTATTTATACGTTCATAAAAGGAAAAATGCTTGAATTTACGTCACGCAAAATACATTACAAAATGTAAAAAAAATTGAAACGATCAACAATTAAACCGATTTGTAAACATGGGCAGGAGGCTAACCTTGGGGGCAGTGACCAGAGCCTAACCTGGGTTGCGGTACATAATGGAGAAGTAAAGCGACTCCTTCCCTCCACTAGCTTGAGTGTGTATCTTGGGCAAGTGCTAGTACACTCTTAGCCTCCCTTGTCAGGGTTACGACCTACTATCCCAAGGGTAGCAGTGGTTCCAGTAGCAGTGATCGACAAACTGATTAGCTGGTCCTGAGAACAACATGGCTTCGCAGATGATCAAGTCTATTGACAATGAGAAGGCATACCTGCTGCAGTCAGCGGAGAACCTTGGAATATGTACAGGCGTGGCGAACCGTATGTATTACTATACCAACAGATTAAACATGTCAAAGTTAATCAATTGCACCATGGTTAAAGCCCTTGACAATTTGTCCTCTTCAAGGTCTGAAGTTGCATCCTCATCTGCATCTCATGACAAGCATGTCCTCAATCCTCCTGACCTGGTAGGACGGAAACGCTTTGATAAACGACCAAAGATTGGGCTATCAAGACCTAATAAGTCTTACAAAATCTCCACACTCAACTGCAGAACACTGAAAACTGCATCATCACAAGCTGAACTTGACATGCGTATGCGTATCTATCAAACTGCTATCACTTGTATCCAAGAACATCGTCATGTACACAGCGATACTGAACCTGACATTGTCTCGCGCTCTTTAGGCTCTTTGTGTCGGCTTCAATCAAACTCAGCCTCCGCTCTCAAAAAGCAAGCCAGCGGTAGAAACTTCTGGTGTGCTCTATCTTCAGATAGCGAATTGGCAACAAGAGTTGACAATACCATCTCTACTCGCTCCGAAAGTCTTCTCACTGTTGATCAGGACTTGACGTCCTTTGTTTCAATCGCCAACAAAGTCGGTTCTGAACTACTTCCTATGAAACCACGCTCCAACCCCAAAACGATTGACCTTGCTCCAACGGCTTTAATGTGCAAAGCAACTCTTCTAGCATCAACTCAAAACATCCCAGAGGCACAAAATGTACTACATACTACATTAAACAGCCTTGAAGATGAATGAGTTAACAACACTCTTCGGGCCTTTGAAAACTCTCCATCTATTTCTTCTATAAAATCTGTCTGGAATTTAGTCAAAGAGCTTTCGGGAAAAAGGACTAAAAGCGTTACCTTCATCTCAGGAGAAGATAGACTTGAAATATGGAAAAATCACTTTCAAAAGCTCCTAAATGTACCGTCAGCCTCAGTATCTGATACTCCGACAGAGAAGGTTTTTGATACTTTTACCGATATCCAAAGCGGTGAGTTTTCTCAAGGTGAAGTAAACACTGCTGTGAAACAGATGAAATCCGGTAAAACCCCCGGCCTTGAAGGCTTACCACTTGAATTCTGGAAGCTCTAATTCCAAAGAAAGGAGATTTGACAGTCACTGATACCTATAGAGACATCTCACTTACCCAGATCGCCTCCAAAGTTTATAATCGCTGTCCTCTAAATCGCGTCCGCCCTGTTGTTGATAAAGTGCTAAGCCCTAATCAGAATGGATTTCTAGAAGGCAGTTCTACCTCCTCTCACCTGCTTGCTTTGCGTCGCATAGTTGAAGAGTTGAAAAATCATGATATGGAAGCGGTGATTACATTGATAGACTTTCGGAAACCCTTCGATTCTATAGATCGCGCAAAAATGTTTAGTATGCTCAAGGCGTATGGAATCCCTGCTGATATCATTGCTGCCATTAAAGTCATGTACGTGAACATCTCCGCAGATGTCCTTACCCGTGAAGGCATGACAAAAGAATTTTCCATTGACACCGGGGTCTTACAAGGTGACCCTCTTGCACCTTTCCTATTTATTATTTGTTTAGACTACGCTCTTCGCTCTACCATCTCGAATAACGATGGTCTCACTTTGGAACGTCGTCGCAGTAGGCGTCACCCAGCCGTTGTGCTGTCAGATTTAGATTATGCTGACGATATTGCACTCCTTGGGGACAACATCGCCGCTGCTGAAGATCTTCTTCTTCGCGTTGAAAAGGCATGCCAGGGTGTCAGTTTATTTTTGAACGCATCCAAAACCAAGAATATGCATTTCAATACATCACAACTGAATGCAATACTTTTATCATCTGACGGCTCCATAATCGAGCTGGTTGATGACTTTAAATATCTCGGAGGCCTCACCGATTCTTGCCTTGATTTGAATACTCGTATTACCCAAGCTTGGAGTGCAGTTAACGCCCTTGAAAGGATTTGGAAATCAAATGTTAAAAAGGACACCAAACATAAATTCTTCAAGGCGTCAGAGGAGACAATTCTCTTCTACGGCTCGGAGTCATGGGCATTAAACGTTGCTCTTGCCAAGAAACTAGATGGGTCCTACACGAAAATGCTCCGTTCCATTTTTAACGTATCATGGCAGGATCGTATCACAAACGCAGAGTTATACGGTTCTCTTCCCACATATCCTGTGTGGTTAGTCGCCGTCGATTGTTACTCGCTGATCACACAGTTCGACATGATGATCCCGCAGGAAAGGTTCTACTCTGGTGTCCCGAGAAGAAGCGTCGCGGCAGACCTCATATAACAGTAAAAACACTTATAGAGAATGACACTGGCCTTAATGGTGCTGATCTTCTGGATGCAATGAAAGATCGAGTTGTGTGGCAAACTAATTTTGTCAATGTTTCACCATGAGTATGGATGACAGAAGAAGAAGAAGTAAACATCTCCTTTGCAGTGGGTTACAATAAAGAGAGAAAAATCGCAAAACATAAAGAAACGAAAATAACAACGGCAAAATGTACCCAACTTTGGAAGCAGGTAAATAATTCTTTGAAATCCAGAATCGGCAATCATTTTAAGAACCTGATTCGTGGGAACCCTTATGTAAGCATCTTAAAAGGGGGAGTTGGTTAATAAAGCTTAGCTTTAATTTTCTTTCGGGTGCAAATAATGTAAGGTATTGAAGTATACAGACAGTGGCAAAAATAGCCCTGTAAACAATTAGTACACCAAGTTAAGAGTAACTTTTGGCTTTTCATCCTGATGCCTTTTTGAGTGCTACCATAACACGTGGAAAAAATATCTTGCATGTGATCATGACGAAAAATGACCAACAAGTGGACCTCGGCAAAAACTGCACTGAGGATAAGTTACCATTGATAGGTACCACGCACGGTTAAATGATTTGACATGGAAATAATATATAACAAAACAGTTCACTAGAAAAAATTATCGATGGTGTTTTCACCCGCATGCTGAGCGTAGTGCCAAGCGTCACATATGAAGATCATTTGACCAGCAAAGAGCTCTATAAAGACGAAACTCACGTTTCCCAAAAGCCCGGAGACCGATGAATGGGTATAGCCAGCTGTTGTATACGCCATACTGAATTGCCAGCCAGTGACCTAGTTTTGTGGGAGCCTTCACATGAAAAAAGAAGCAGAGGAAATTCATCTGCTACCTTCAGTGACATCCTCAAGAGTGATACAGGACTGGAAGACGCTGCGGAGATAGACGCCGTTATGGAAAATAGAGATCCCGAGAGAGCTTAGAGATATGCGTCCCGAGATGGTGTTGACTAATACCCCCGACTTATCACCATCATCCTATTCATTATTTTGCTGTATGAGAAGCGTCTTTTCTATCACTTCTTGCAATAGGCATTGACACACACTTACTGAAACAATCCATATCTTAATTTTTCGCTATGGTAAATGTATTAACTTATGTATCGAGAAAACTCATTCTTAAAAGGCCCATCCACGAAAGTCAATAATTAAAGTCGAATTCATAAACACATACATAGCAAAAACGCCTTACCAATCTCTCCGATCCCATTTGTTTTTCTTTACCAAACTCAATGAAAATTTCATTGAAGTGTTGGGTGAAACTATAACTTGCATACTCAGCGGCAACGAAGGGTAGCAATCGCCATTGCTAAACCAATACGAATAAAAAATAAAGAAAATCACAACAATAAACCAGAGGGGGCTGCACTATAATGTATCTAAACTAGATGTACGAGAAAATACCAATAAATAGATAAATAAACAAACGAAAGTTTTTTATTATTCTTTCTGAGATAATGTATAGTTCGTACGTACAATTTCCGACATCTAAGAATTTTAACACTGAGTATTTAGTATAACTTATTTTTAACTGGGAAAAAGAAAAGGTACGCATCTGTATCCAATAATGAATCTAGGCCACCTAATTTAAAGCTAGAAATGCTAATAAAAGTGACACCAAAGGCGTTGCTCCACTACACAATATTACACTAGAACCTGTACGTACGGATTCAGCAGCAAAATTTGTGCCCATAACAAAAACCACAGAGGGAGTCATTTCCGAACACAAAGAAAAAGGTCAATTAGAAGTCAAATCACAGGAGAATTGCGAAGAAGGTCAAAGAACAAAAGAAAGATCAACGTAAATACTACACAGATCTTCGCCAAAGATTTTTTTTAGTTGAAACAGCATTGATACATATAAACAAAAAAATTCCATAAGGTTTACTCAAAAGAGTATTCTTTTATTTTAATACTGTCCGAAATTTGTATTCTTTTTACTAAAAATGATATTAAAAATATTGATATTAGAAATTAAAGTTAGGGTTCATACCTTGCAGGTATGAAACCAGGAGCGAAGCTCCATTGGTCACCAACATATTCCTATATATACTGGTAAATTACGTCCAGCTGGCGTAAACTTATATAGTTCAGAGTTTTATAGGTAAAAAGCCTTTTTTCAAAAAAGAATCTGTCGCAGAGCTCAATGCCTGGGCGTTAGGTATTTCTTAAGGTATAAAAACAAAACCTTCTAAAATACCTAATTTGTTGAAAGGGGAAAAAAGCATTTTAGAAATTATAAGTTTTTTGTAATGCATATAAAAGTCAAGGTTCATATCTTGCAGGTATGGAATCTGAAGCCAAGCTCTGTTGGCATAATCACCTACATACAGCCTTTTAGGAAAATATATACTGGCAGGAATTTCAAGTTACAAAATCATGTTTGAAATAGTGGATATAAAAGGTACTGGCAAATGAGGCGTCACTCAAGGTTCCATACCTAAAAGTCATGAACCCTAACTTTATAAATAGCCCGCAAAGATCACAGTAATCGGCCCTCCAGGTTTCGAAAATCAAGGATTATGTGGTTTATGACAACAACATTTGAAAATGCGCCCGATCAATAATGAAAAAAAGGAAGCAAAAGAAGAAAAGTAAGAAAAACAAAACGAAGAACAACACTGATAACAACAACAGTAATAACAACACGAACAATAAGAAAAGAATAATAATTACAATAAACTTATAACACAATAGTAACAGCAGTTACAATATCGACAATGGGCTCTGGATGAGTCGGTTTGCTTAACATCTGGGTGTTGTGTAACCCGTAGTAACTTGCAATAACTTGAAGAATGAAAATCCATTAGGCAGGGCTAAAGCAATTCAATAAAATCTTTCTTTATAAATGTGTGGCAAGATTTTTGACAAGCTTAATTTCCTATGGACTTTTTGCAATCCAGTGAGCCGTGGTAAAGGCCAGTTATCAAGGAGGCCGTTTTATTGTAAAGCAATTAGTGCTTTCTTGACTGACTTCATTGGGTTCTGCTTAACTGTGGTAAATGGTACATTGTTGAGGTGCTTCTGGCACTTTTGGACGTCTTCTGCGTTCTTAAGGATGACAGTCACACACCCTTTGTCACCTGGCAGGATGGAGATCGAATCATCGTTCTTTAGGGTCTTGATGCCACATCTTTCCTTTTTCGTGAGGTTCCAAGTAAGTACTTTGGATGATTGAAGGGCAAGGCCTGTTTTTGCTCGGATTGTGTCTGTTTTACTTTTGGGAAGGTCTTCTCCTGCTGTTCCCACTATCGAGACAATCTCTTTGCAGGGACGATCTTGGGAGTTACAGAAAAGTTCAAACTTTTCACAAGGGACTTCTCTGTTGATGACAGTGTCCGACTACACAACTAGCAGTCCAATAAGATTCTTCGGTTTTGGTCCTGGTAAAAACTATTGCTTCAGGTTCTCGAACTTCTTTTCGTATCTTTCACTGGTAGAGTGCAATCTTTGTTTGAGTGTCATTCACGTATGAGATTTACTCCTGATGATGTTCAGTGCTCAGAAAGCTCGAAAGGAAAGATTCAGCTTCTTGAATGTCCGTAGCAAGTCGCAAACGTTTTCTATGATTTAAATAAATTCTTTCTTGAGACGTTGGCGACTAGTCCATTCAAATAAACACCTTGATCTGTTTGTGGCCACTGGGCAGAGGAGACGCTGCTCATTTGGAATCACGTGGTTGTGTAGGCATCTTAAGGAGAACCTTAAGTGATTGGCAAATTCAGCAATCTTGATCTTTGTTCTTTCCAAATGTCGACAGGACTGAAGAATACCATTCATACGTTTCTCTAATAATCTTGACAATTCTGAACTTTATGGACTCGGAGGAAGCCATAGATGTAAGAGCTTTCTCATGTCATGACTGGTAAGCTTTTTGAGCTCAGTTTACGACTCATGACTTGATAAAGCTCTTACATCTATTTAATTTTATACTTGCCAATTGACCAATTAGCGCAGTGACAGGTAATTACATCTTTAAACTACGCAACTCATTAATATATAAACTGACGTATTTACCTGCATCTGGTAATCAAGAACTGGAATCTCATCCTGACCAGGCGGGCCAAACTGTCTTCTGGTCGCTGAGTATCTAAATATTAAATAATAAAGCATGGATACATTTAACTGGTTTGATAATAACCAATTAACGGTAGAAAGAGATAAATGGCTAATATAGAGACTTACTGTACTCGTGTACTGTCGACAATAGTGGTATAGGGAATAGAAGTAAAAAATGTAACAATCTCTGTACTACTTCACAGTGACAGTAGATTGCAACTGTGCAGCTCTTACCAGCATTTTTTAAAGTCTTTGCAAGCGCGCCAGGGGCGTGTCTTTCTAAGGACAGCACAGAAGCGTATACTACAACCATCTATGCTATCTCGCAACATTTGTACATCAGCGCATTGGTAAATGGCCAAAGAGAAGTTTATGTCAGGCATTGCAAGACCCACAGTCACAGGTGTAGCAAAACATTTATTTTCATAAAGAAAGAATCACCCCTCCCTCCAACATTCTTCAATTTAAATCAATTTAAGTCATAATTTAAGTAAATTTACAAGCCTCCAGCTTTGTATTAAGCGTTATAATGTACTGCTATAGTTTTACAGGTTTTCTTTTTCCATTATGATAGACGTTGTTATCACTTGAAGTTCTGACCAAAAATAGTAAAACAATATTATGCAAAAAATTGGTGCAAGGTGCAAGCCAATAACATATAAACAGTTCTAAGTAAACTTCTAAATCACAGAATAAACATCTACGAATTTGTCATCTTGATAACTTCGTTTTGATTGTATCTCATGTGCCATAATGTGTGTACCCCCTCAAATAAATACCTCGATATGAAAATCGGGGTACAAGAAAATTTAAATCATTTTATGAATAAATAACTTAACTCAAATGGGATTTAACGAGTTTATTTAAAAAGAAAAACAACAACAAAAAAAACTCTTGAGAAAGAAAGTGAATTCCTTAATACGAGGAAAAACTGAGTTCATGCTAAATACTTTTACTTTAGTTAAAGTATGCAGCCTCAAATGCCTCGTTTTCGGATCTGTAATAGGCCGTATCCACATAAAAATTCCACATGTGCTCTTCTAAATTACGAATAGAAATCGGATCCTAGCAAAGTATTGCATTGGCTTCAGTACTATATATAACGAAAATAAAAATAAAATTTTTGTAGACTATCAGTCACAAAAAATAGCGGGTTTCTTCCATCCTTCCTTTGTCTTTCTCAACAAAAAAAACAACCAATGGCTTGTTCTGGCATCCTGACCCTGTCGAGTGCCAGCGAAAAAGGTTTCGAACACAATGAACGTAATCTTAATAGTGTTATTCAAGATATAATTAAAAATTCAAACTGCAGTTGTCTATTCTCTTCATTTCAAGTGGGTTAAAAGGGTTCTTTGTTTATTTCATGTTTTTCGTTACTTTGTGCACAACATTTTTATGTACTAACGCTTTGGCTCAAGCACTTAGCTCTAATCGTTTTATCAATCACCATGCTCATAATGTAACAATCTGTTTCAGTTTTACGGTGATCGGAAGTCCTGAGAATATCGTATTTTCGAAAGGCGGAGGTCTGCCACGTGTCCTGAACACCACTGGTAGTTGTGAATTTGGTGGTTGCTTTTAATCAATCTTTATTTCTGCGTTTACCTCTTGTCAGTGTGTATTTTATCAATTTCTCTTTAATCATTAGTTTTAAATGTGAACGGTAAAAATCTGCACGAAACCGTATTACTCAGTGGCACAGTAAAGACAATATATAGGAATGAGACAATCACAGTAGCAGATCATCAAAGAAAAAGCAGATCTTAACCATTCGAGTAACGGTATATTCAAGAGGCTATTGCAGCGATTTACGGTGTCCGGAAGCTTCAAGTACAATCGATTCTGTCAAGACGGGACAAGTGATAGTCAGCTTACGTGGGTACTTTGAATGAGCCAAAATGAATATGCTTTATAGGTGTTAACTCCGAACAATTCCGGCAACGGAATGCCAATTGATACACGTAAACCGATGTCTGCAAAATGTGTGTGTGTGTGGGGGGGGGGGGGGGGGGTTTTACGCTTTTTACACGACAAAATACGAGGGGCCGGAAAGAA
>RDPX01000103.1:1197708-1222402 GCA_003991215.1 Morbakka virulenta
GGGAGAGAGAAGGAGAGAGAGAGAGAGAGAGAGAGAGAGAGAGAGAGAGAGAGAGAGACAGACAGACAGACAGACAGACAGACATCCCAGACCTTAGTGATGATGGAAAATTATCTTGATATCGATTTCAACATTGGGCCTGTACAATTTTTGAGTATCACCGCAACGTTCAAATCCATCTCCAGAATATTTTAAAACCCCGTAGATCTGGATTGAGGGGATCTGAACAGTCAAGATAGCTCTGGGTAAATTAAATTACATAAAATTTTCGAATTTGACTTGATGTCCTTTGTAACTAGCAAGCGAATGTGAAACCTGAATATCTGACCGACCTCTTAAAAAGAAATCAACTTTAGTCTTACTCGTGACTTTTTATTAAAGTCAATTTTAGTAGGTTTAGAAGGCATTTGAAAATACAGTAACAGACTACATGTTACTAAGTTTTTAATTTTCTTGCTTTTATCATTTCTTACTTTCTGGTTTCCTGTACAAAATTAACGATCTGCCACCACAAATAACTGTAAACCAACCTGGACTATGATCCCTAAGATTGAAAATAATATACTATAACAAATCCCGTCCAATCTGTCCTTTTCATGTTGGGCACTAATGCAAAAAATCTACAAGAATTTAATAGGTGATACCTTTCTAAATAGATCCCAAAACTCCCAAATGAAAACTTTAACACCTTTCTGATGACAAAAGATAATTTCAAAGTACTTACCCATTATCAATGCCATTTAAACCACCCTTTGGCCCCATTTCACCTGCAAGTACTCCTTTAACCGGCAAATGGTTTACAGGATCCCTCACTTGAATCACAAAGCTATGCAAACCGTGGCTAACCCCATCTGGTGTTATCAACTGAGCGAAGACAAGGGCGTGAGTTGCTTTATGGCCAAGACCACCAGACCAACACTTTGCAGCACTGTAGTCTGGGCTGTTAATTATAAATTCCTACAAGTATAACAGAAGAATGTAAGTTGTACGTTCTTGGACTAAATCATTTTTATTGTCCTAGCCCTAAAAATAAAAGGATTAACCTCAAAATAAAAGGGTTACCCCTTTTATTTTAAAACGGACACGATAAGAAAATAAATGCGATATTCAAGTAGTGTACAGAATCATAAAACTCCAGCTACGTCGAAAATGAAATAGCCTTAAAACAAACTTTAATCGTAATAAAAAAGTTTTAACATTTCAAGTATCAAAGTGCTCACCATGTCGATACTACCCTCCAGTCCCATCCCTTATGCGATGATGTAAATCAAATTTTAAAAAATTACCACTGTATAAATTGCACACCAAACTTTTCCGTTCCACTTTTGTGTTCTACATTTAAGTATAGTGTGCATAACCAGAAACCAAACCTAATACAATATATATATGTGAGTATATTCGTTCGCTTGAAGTAAATTTATGAGAAAACTACTGAACCTACGAAGCTAAAATTTGGAGTGTGAGTCTATCTTTTTCCGGGCGAGGATCTGAGATTCAAAAGGCCGACCTCAGAGGTTATCCTCAGGTAGGAGGCGGCTAATCCCATTTTCAAGGTGGAGGCCTCCAATAAAAAAACTGAATGAAATGAAAAATGTTCAGCACCCTTGAAAACCTCTAATTGAAGATGCTTCCAACCCAATTCGGGAATATTCAGGGACGCTAGGTGGCGGCAAATCCCTTTTTCAAGGTGAAGGAGGCTCCCAATAAAAAAAGGAATAAAATAAAAATGTTTAGCAACCCTGAAAACCCATAATTTTCTATAAAGTAATCTCCTTGGCAAAACACATCTTCAGCAGTACAGTGATGACTATCCTTGCCTGTCACGCGAGAGACCGGGGTTCGATTCCCCGCCGGGGAGGAATTTCCTTTTGCTTTTTTTAATCTTTATTTTTTTGCCAATGTATTGCCATAGGATATTTTATTTGAAGTTCTAACATTATCTTTCATAAGATTACCAAAGTTTAAATTACCTTTAATTTCTATACCACACACCAAGTGTCAATGTAGTTGCAGTTCTTTGAACTGAAACGGTCTACCATCACATTTCAAATCGAGCAATACCTTACAATTATCTTGATAGGGCCTTTTTAGCCAACTAAATTGCACTTTTTTACCCGAGCAACACCGGGTATGTCTGATAGTAAACGTATAAAAGTACTGCTCTTTGATGATCTAGAGGTCCCCTCATTTTGCAGTAAGATACTGAACAGCCCCGTACGATAATAAGTGTATATGTCGAAACTAAAGTATTTCTAAAAGAGACCCACATAGACGCTACACACTACAACTCTTCAAAAATATATTTTGAAAACCTGTGTGTGGCTTAGAAACACAGCCTAAAATTTTTGTCTGAAATCCTTTTTGTAAGGTTTTAAAATTTTGGACTTGTTCAGTTTAACATAGTGAATCGAAATTCAAGGGCATGTTGAATTTCGATTCACTATGTTAAACTGAACAAGTCCAAAATTTTAAAACCTTACAAAAAAGATTTCAGACAAAAATTTTAGGCTGTGTTTCTAAGCCACACACAGGTTTTCAAAATATATTTTTGAAGAGTTGTAATATGTTAATTCCTACTACTTACCGTGTAACAGTAAGTAGTAGGAACTGCTAGGCAAGAAACACAAAAGAAAAAATCTCAAAGGCCAAAAAAAGCTTACTGCAGCCACATGGTGACTCTACTAGTAAGTATTGCAGGACATGGGAAAGCGTTACAAATGCTAGCAATTGCAAGCATCATTGTTTAACACAGGCAAGCGCCATTTAATCATACTAAATCAATCCATCAATCAATCAACCAATCGATTAAATATTCTTGTATATTTGAAATGCGCCAATACCTCAGTACTTGGGTCATAGGTCGCTGTTGTTTTCATTCCTCTCGTATTTGTCCCATGCCCCATCTCTGTCAGTGCAAAGCAACCCCAAACCTGTCAAAAATATTAAAAGTTGTTCCTGGTAAATTCAACGTAATAAACATACGACTACAGGATTAAAGCACCTAAAGCCAACATTTTAACATACAAATTACAATCGTCTTTATCACTATCATCAGCCTACACTAACGTACTGGGTATCGAAACAGATCTTACAAAAATAGAATAAGAAAAACGTGATGGGGGCATACCTACACCTTCCCGGCAGATCTTGATCTAACTTTAACCAACCATGGCCCCAAAATAAAAACTATAAAGACACACCCCTTTAATCTCAGAAACAACACCATTGATATTTAATCTAGTAATCAACATCTTCATTCAACGCGTTAGGGATAATAAATACCAAACTTTGGGTATCGATCATTTAAAGGGTTTTTTCCATGAAACTTCCATGCAACGTTGTTTCCTTGTCTGGAGGTGATAACTGACGAACTGCTTCGGGGGGCAACCACAGCATAGACACTGACCTCAGCATAAGCCTCTCGAGTTCTACAGTGCAGACGGGTTCTTTTAAAATAATTTACAGTAAACCTGCTCCTTTTATTCGCTTTCTAAATTCCACGATATGGGTGAATACATTTTAACAACTTTTGAGATTGCCTTGCCTTGCCTAGGTGCCGTCCCCGGTCCGGAGATTAGTGACCACAGATATCCAGCCCTCGCGGTCCTGAGCCTTTCGCCTTAGTTTCTCCTGGTTGAGATCGATCACTCTTGTGAGGTTGTCGGTCCACTTTAGTCGCTGGCGACCCTTAGATCGTTTTCCTGAAATACGGCCATCGAGAATATCGCGTTGGAGGCTGCTTTGCCTTACAATATGCGCGAAGTATCTTAACTGTCTCTTCATGATGCTTTCCATTAGGCATTTCTCCGTTCCCATCTTCTGCAGCATTTCGTCTATTTGACTTTTTCATTTTCCAGCTGATTCGTAAGATGCGCCGATAGCACCACATTTCGAATGCAACAATCTTCTTCTCTAACGCCGATATGAGACTCCACATTTCACAGCAATAGAGAAATGCGTACCATACGTACGCCTTTGTGAGCCTTAGTCGAAGATTGAGGCTGATCTTGCGGCAGGTTAGTACATTTTTGAAGGAGTTGAAGCTAGATTTTGCCTGGGCTTCTTTGGGTGTATAATAAAGATGGATTGATTTAGTTCCTTAATATGTAACCAGTGTCATAGATCAAATTGCATAGGAATGTTAGCTCCTTTAAGCCTGTTTCTTCCATATATTTCAGGAGTTCAGGACAAATGTTGTCATTTCCCGTAGCCTTTCCCAATCGGAGTTTTCTTATAACAGATTCCACTTCTTCTTTTAGGATCTTTGGTCCACTTGTGCAATCTATTACCTCTGGCTTTTCAGCGGATCTGTCTTCATCAGAGTAGAGATCTGATATGTACTACTGCCATCGGTTTGTAACTTAATCATTTGTAACTTCATCAGGACTAAACAGCATCCTGCCATCCTTATCTTTGATGCAGAAACCAGCTTTCATATTTTTATTGTTTGCTAGTTCCTTGACCCTTCTGTGTGCTTCTCTGCTGTTGTGTCTCTTATCAGATTCTTCAATTTCTTCACATCTTTTCTCTATCCATAACTCTTTAGCCTTTACGCATTCTTCTTTCACTCTCTGATTTAGTGTCTTGTAGTTTTCTGTTCCTTTATTTTTTCTCCTTTCCTCCATCAGACTCAGTATCTCATCAGTCATCCAACATTTGTTCTTTTTTGACTTCTTCTCTGAAAGAACCTTCTTTGCAGCTGCTCTCACAACACCTTTGAAAGAGTTCCAGCACGTTTCTATGTCTTCTTCTACCTCCTCGTTGACCACTCTGTCTAGTAAGGTGAAACTATTTGTAACTTCAACGCTGTATCTTTGTTGCATCTCTTCATTACGCATCTGTGAGAAGTCGAGCAGTGTTGGCTTGACAGCTTTCCTCCCACTTCGCGTTAGTTTCAATTGCATTTTGCAGACCACGAGGACATGATCAGAATCGATGTCAGCTCCTGGGTAGGTAGTGCAACTGGTAATCGAGTTCCGGAATCTTTTCTTTATCATTATGTAGTCGATTTGGTTTCTACATAGGTCTCCTGGGCTTTTCCAAGTGTACAGCCTTCTTGGATGTTGTTTATAGCATGTATTTACCAACACCAAGCTGTGTTCCTCACAGAATTCAATGAGACAAGTCCCTTGTCCGTTTCTTGATCGGAGGCCCCAGTTTCCCACGATGTCCGTGTGGCGTGCAGATCCAACCTTGGCATTCAAATCTCCAATTATCAGTAGTGGATTTTACATCTTTCAAGACCTTTCGCAGTTCTTCGTAAAACATCTCCACTTCTTCCTAAGGGTGATCGGCGGTTGGTGCATAGACCAGGATGAAGCATGTATTGAAAGTATTGATTTTTAGCAACAGTATTCTACCTGAGACAGGACAGAAACCCACTATGCTGGCTTTGTTTTAAGAGTTCACAAGAAACCCTACTCCTCTACCGTGATATATTTTGAGATACCTTTCTTTAACAATAATTACCAAAATAACAAAACAGCAGGAACAACAATTAGTTAAACCAAAGCATAAAATAATTTATATGCAATAAACATCGTGCCATAAATCCATTCAAATAAATCAACACCAACAACGCTTTCATCACTTCATTGATAATATATTTCGAGAAGGATTTCCTCATCATCAGATCTAAAAGAATATAAAAACAGCTTAAAAACAGTATAAAATGTTACAACTAAAAAATATACATCTGTTCACTCTTAACACTCCGTAAACAAGATAAAAATTCCCCAATCTTTTGCTCATACATAACAAAATTGGAACAAAAAACAGCTGTAAAAACAAGTCATTAAAGTAATCAATTTAAAATTCCAATCACTAATGTGTGGCTTTCGAACTCCTCCTTCGAATTCGCTGTTGTTTGTCCATAAATGAAGTCACGATTCTGGCATCAGCGAATTTTATCAATCACCTTCTCATCTTACAAGCGTTATACATTAAAGACAGAAGACCAACATTCTATACTGTTTTAAGCTGTTTTTATATTCTTGTAGATCTGATGACGAGAAAATCCTTCTCGAAACATATTATCAATGAAGTGATAAACGCGAAAAAATAGTTCGAAATATCGAGGGTTCGAAAAATCGAAGTATTTGGAAAAATAGGTTTGTAAATGGAGAAGAAACACTTAATTCACGTTTTTCAACCTATGTTTGACGAATTTGATTGCTTACAAACAGGTAAAATAGTCTGCGATTGTCTTTTGTTTCTTAAGTATTGTTGATGTAACCAATTCATTAAGTCTGGCAGTGTATCTCCTCACATGATTAGCAATATCCTCATTTTGAAGGGGCGCATATTTCTCAACCAACTCCATTGCTTCAAATAAGGCTTTTTTACTTGGTTAAACCACTTCTTCGCTATCATCTTCAATCCTATCAGCTCTTCGTTGTTGCAATTCCCAGTGGTAAACTCTTGAAGACGTTCGTTATCACTTGTTAGTGATTGAGTAGAGATTTCCACATTCCCGTCCATATCAACGAAGGCTTTAGAAGTAAAGTTACTTGGGGCCAGGTTCGGACCAATTGCCGTCAGTTCCTCTAGGCTTTCTGTTAATTGCGCAAAGGATAATCAGTATCATCAACTGCATTCACTTGACTTTCTGACACTATTTTAAACGTGACGTTATTTCTCGCTTTCCACTTGTCAACCCATCGAATTTGAAGTCGGTTACACCAAGCGCCTTCGCGAAATCAATTGCTTTTTCCTGAAGGACTAATCCACTCACCGGTATGTTATTCGATCTTGCGGACATAAACCATTTAAAAACAGCTTTGTCTAAATTCTCATATTTCCCTGATTTTATATTTTTTCTTTTCAAGCTTGGATGTAAAGGCAGACATTATCTTCTCCTCATTTGCAGGTAAAAGCCATGTAGAAATAGTGTTTCTTGGCACACCATGCTTTTGAGCAGCTAATGATTTGGAGTGCCCACTTTCGATTTCTTTCAACGCCTTGAACTTGTCTTCCATGGATATTCGTTTTTTCTGCTGCGATGTAGACATGTTTTTTTTGAAAATACATTCACTACATTCATTCATACATTGTACATTCAAATGTATTTGAAACATTCAAATTTTGAACATTCGATTTTTTCGCTAGATCGTTCGAAAATTGAAATGACAACACAAAATTAAAACAGAAACAGATTTAATATTGAGCGTTCGAAAACTGAAATGACAACACAAAATTTGAAGCAAAAGCAGATTTAGTAACCGCACGTTTCCGAGGGTATTGATATGGATTTTTCGTTATTTCAAGGAGAGTTACCCATTTCAATCGTCCATCAACATGAAGTCAGCTCCTTTGTGATGGGATATGTCTTCCGCAATTCATGGATTCCGTTTGTTGGAGAAGTTTTGTCATGCAGAATAGAGCCATACAATATTGTGGACAAGTACGCAGTAGCTGTTATCAATAATGATGACGTTGTTGGGCACTTGATAAAAGTGGAAAGTTTGCAAAAACTATATTCTTTTTCCTGAGGACAGATGCAATTAACACTGCATCTGTGGAAATTACAAGTATGCAGTAGCTGTTATCCATAATGATGACGTTGTTGGCCACTTGATATAAGTGGAAAGTTTGCAAAAACTATATTCTTTTTCCTGACGACAGATGCAATTAACACTGCATCTGTGGAAATTACTGGAAAAGCTATCAACAAAGGCAAAGAAATGGGATTGCAAGTCCCATGTAAAATTACATTTACTGGTTGTAAACCAGTTTTAGTTAAGTTGAAAGATATTTCACAGAAGTTACAATAAAATTTCTCATTTTAAATAAGGCATGTTTTCTTACTGTCTGTTTACTTTCGTAAAAGTTCGAAAACCCAGAGTTATTTAGTGGAATGGACTAAAAAAATAGTTCGACAAATCTAGAAACTCTAAGAATCGAAGTTCGAAAAACAGGGGGTAATTTATGAGAGCTTCTTCAGGCAAACCCAAAGGAGCAAGGATAAAATTCGAAAAATCGAGTAATTCGAATAATCGTGTGTTCGGAAAATTGAGGTACAACTGTTTGTTTTGTTTTTTCATTCTTATTGTATGGAATGGTGAACTCAACGATAAGACAATTATTGTCCTTCGTCTTGATTAAGATTATCGAGCCTTGTTGCTTCAATTATCTAGTCAGCCTGAATATTAAAGCCCCAGAATACCTAATTATCATTATTATTTTCATTATTATTAAAAACTTGGAAGCTAACGCGAAAAACAAATGGGGTAAATATGACTCGCGCATTGACACGCTTAAATCACGATACTCTAGTGTCATGTTTGTAAATCTTCTTAGCATTTCTTTGCGAATCTTTGGTCATTTATGTGCCTCTAGCAGGAGTGTGCTGCTCTGTAGGTATGAATGTTAAACCCAGCACTATTTCATGTCTTAACCCTGAGCCATCGTCATTCGTTGTAGTTACTTTATTTTTCTGTTGGCGCAACAGCCCATGGACATAACCTGATCTTCTCTCTTATTAGTCTCCACATACCATCTTTGTTAACAAAAGTATCAATATTATTTGCATAACTATATTCTTACGGTAAAATACAAACATTATCACTTAACTCGACCAATGCACACCATTTGATGACAAATTTCACTTTTTATCCATTGACCATTATTTTGCACCTGGTTCCGAAATCCATTCATTTTTTGTTTTTCTTCTTTTACTCATGGCGGCATCTGGGCCTTCACGTATAGACCATTTGTCCGGGTTCTAGAGTTCTAAAAAAACCTTCTAAAATCTGTCTGTGATCTCATTTTTAGTGTAATTGACGCAAATGCTGCCGTGATTTAGTCTCGATGTGTCCGTAGTGTGGGCACAGTATTATACTATGCTTGTGTTTTGACATGAATTCTTACCTTCATAGTTCTATGACAGATCGAGCCTTACTCTTTTAGCGAGACTATTATTTGCCTTGAAGGGATATCTGCCACTGCTATGACAGAACCCACTATCTTTCCAGAGTAAAGTACAGTATCCAGGAATTTGCAGTTGTTGCCAGGCTAACTTGGCTTTACAGCAGACCATTTTTGAAACCAGTCTGACACCCATTGGTCCAACCGTCCCTTGGTCAAGAAAAATTTCTTGCTGTGAATACATTATCCGGACAGTTTTTGGACTGCGTGAAACCGCCAGATGATTTCTAAACCAACAGTTCCAGTTTATTGGGAGAGTAGTCGTAAAAGCTGCTTCCTTCATACAATCCCTGTGTCCGCCACAAGGCTCAGTTGCACTGAAGGGGCCATTTCACAGACCCACTGTCTTCCTGCCAGCAGCTTCACCGTAACCCTGGCAGGGGAAGCTTGCAGAGGTACTGTCCTTGCCCAAAGAAGCCCCATAGTCCAGTTTAACGTCATACTCAGGATGCGAGTTTTTGTAGACAGTAATAAATATTTCTAACTTCAAGTACTTATAGACCTAGGTCAGCCGTGGCTTCTCTACGATGAAGGAATCAAACTATCGTACTCGAGAAGCACCCTATCCATTCTGTTGATTACAAAACGGAGGAATAGTTCGAATATGTATTCAGCTACAACCTAAGACCTCTTCTGTTGGTACCAATGAATTAATTTTACAATTTCTTCCCCCCGAGTGCCCCCAAATTCCAGGCAATTTGGAGCAAAGCTCCATGATGCTCACACCTCTCTTGAGGGCATCAATCTACCACTTTCTGTTGAAAACCTATAACAAGGTGAATTCGGTCAGGTCATCAGTCATCTCTGATGTATTTTACTATCTGTAACTTAGCTCACTATGTGAATATCATTTTAGGATGTACTACTCCAGCCTATGCTTGGATTAATGAGTACACTGACTGGCTGGAAGGTGAAGGAAAAGAAAATACTATTGTCTTATTATCGAGGATATGTAGCCAAAGAAGAGTTTCTCAATTTATTATAAGAACATTCAAGTTGGAACACAATGCCAAATTCAGTCATTTACCATGACTGTCGTAAATGACTTATCAAAATTTTAATTCCTACGAACGTCTGAATCTTTATGCTTTTTTTGTCTAGTTTTCTGATATGGCTGTGACACAAAGTCATCAAAACACACACAGAGATACATATATAAACATAAGCAATAAACAAGCTGAGACCGTGTAAAGTGCAAACAAATTACAGTATATTCATCGAGTATTACAAAAATATGCATGGGACTGGGTAAAGCGTTAATTGTGTCTTCAAGGCATCAATCTATCACTTTCTGTTGAAAACCTATAACAAGGGATTATGTGATACCTTATCCATTCTTTGGGCCTTTTTTCCAAGCTCCTGTATTTCGGGATGAGAAGATTGTGTCTCTAATTGCTTGCCAAACATCTATGAAGGAAAAAATAGCAAGTGTTAATATGAATAGAGAAAAAAATATATGCAAAAATACGAAATTCCATCATATTATATTCACTCACAACACGTCATATTCAGTAAAAGTGTCATTAAATCCATACCGACACATATAAAGCCACACAGAACCACACAAACCCACATCAAATCCGATCAAGTCAGACTGCCCGACAAAATACCCTCAGCAATATATATATCTTTGCGGTGAAGTATATTTCAATCCAGTTTGGACACTACTATAGTGTAGAGTGTAACGACAGTATAGGGAGGTCTGCAAAGGCGACAGGTGTCTTGGGTCAGGTGCCATTGGCAGGTCAAAAGAACCGTAAGGTAATGCGGTAGAGAAAGTGTTAATTAAACCAGCAATTAACAGAAGATGCAAAAAGCAGGTGCTAGGATTGAGAGACAGGACCCAGAACAATATGATAGAAGGAAGTACAAGAGCAAAACAGAGACACGACATAGCACGGATGGAAGATTGAACAAAATGGACGTCCTAGTGATGAAAAACCCTAAATGGAGAAGGAGGAGGAGAGAAAATAAAGGGTTAAGATGGGGGAATACAGAAGAAAATGAAGAAAAAAGAAGAGTTTCAAAGTGCGAGTGATTTAAGTTTTACAGCTTTAAATATATTTTTATATTTTTTTAGGTTGCTGAAAAGAATTTGACAGCAGGATTTAAAATGCCATATTTTATCATTGCATCACTCACAACTGAAAAGAACAAAAAACGACTCGACTTTCCCATTTTCCCCCCACCAGCAATAGATTTTTAAAATATTTCCTTCACCACAGAAGCTTTTCCACCACCACCTTATTTCATTTTGCTTTTTTGAGAAACCAGGTCGAAATTAGATCATAGTTGAAAAAATAACTTGCACGTTCGTTTATTCGAATGTCTAGACAGTATAAATAATTTTCACTCTCTTGTTTTATGAAAACCATATAAATATCGTCGTACAAGTCATAAACTATAATTTAATCAGTTAACGAATTAGTGTTGTCGTTCAGACATGGCTTTAAATATGTTGCAGCTTTCAGCAATCGTACACGACAAGACTTCAAGTGTTCTCTATCTACAGCAGCAGCATCTACACAACCCAAGAATGTGTTGGAATTGCATGAACCCCATGACTTTACAACTTCGAGAAAAGGGTGATAGGTGGCGATGCTCATCGCGCGTTTGTCGGTTAGAAGTAGGTTTAAGGAAAGATACTTGGTTGGAAAACTCGAATTTACCATTTAAAAAAGTCATTTTGTTTATTTACTGTTGGACCAAGGAACAGACTAGCATTGATTTTTCCAAGCATAAATTGGAAATGATCAACAACAGTACAGTGGATTGGAACAACTTCATGCGAGAGGTTTGTGCTGCTGCCCTTCTTGCAAACCCGGCTGTCATTGGAGGACCAAACACTACTGTAGTGATAGACAAGAGTTTGTTTGTCCGAAGAAAGAACCACCAAGGACGCATACTTCCACAACAGTGGGTGTTTGGAGGGATTTGCCGCGAAACACGTTAAGCGTTTATGTATACGGTTCCAGACAGAAGTGCTGCTACTTTGCTCCCCGTAATTGAAGGGTCTATTCGTCCTGGAACCACTATTATTTCAGATTTATGGGCTGCTTATGGTGGCATACAAGCGATGAGATACGCCCATCTAACAGTTAATCAGACGTTTAACTTTGTCGATCCCATAACAAATGCGCATACTCAAAATGTGGAGAGCTCGTGGAAGAACGCCAAAATACGAAATAAAAGACAGCACGGAACACATCGTACTACGCTTGACAGTTATTTGTGTGAGTGGATGTGGTGTCAAAGAAATAGAAACAATTTATTTGACACTATATTTCAAGACATTGTAACCCACTTCCCACCAGCTTGAACACAATCGCTAAAAATCGAGCGTAATCTTGTTTTTCTTTTCCCTGTAATAAAACTTTAAGTTATCTCGTGAAAACGATTTTTCTGATGGAAACCAGGTACCGTCTAGACTAAAAAGAATTAATTAATATATGAATGAATGGCAGGGGAAAAGTTTTTTAAGTGAATTGGTAGGGGGTAAATGGTAAAGTACCCTGAAGAGTAAAGTCTTTTAAAACCAAAACACTAAAATCATTGGATAAATTCGACCATCAAGCATCAAGCAGGCATCAAGCGAACCAATCCCAGCTGCCTTTTACAAAAATGCATTTGAACATCCTTTAGCAGTTAGGTAGAATCTGAACAAACAATATAAAAATGTAGTCTCGAGTTTCTTAAGCGGTAAAATAGCTTTGTGTTTCCTGAGCGGTAAAAAGTAGTTTTGAGTTTCCTACGTGATACTAATATAAATTCTTTGTCTGACCTCTTTCTAATTTCTGTTCCTGACATTTGTTGGTAACATACCTTCTCCTTCTGACCCATCAATTCATGCTTTCGTTACTGTCAATGTTGATTTCACTGTGATACCTGGGATTGCCATGCCTTATTACCGTAAGGCTGCAATGGATGCCAAGGTATGCTATTTGTTTCTCCCTACAATATGTTCCTTGGGACTCAACCTTATGGTATCAACACAAAGGAGATGAATTTGACGAAGTGTGAAAAGTGCTGGGTGGCAGGAATAGGTAGTGACTTCCATAATAGCAGGTAACAAAACAAAAATATTGAAACATAATTTGGTTCTTGGGCAGTGCTAATAATATTAAAATTAGATATTCTTCACAATAAATACACAACAGATATTACAAGTCCCACTGACTTCGTAACAACTGATGGACAACAAAGTCGCGCTCAGGACAAAATTTGAACTTGATAAGATGGAATTAAGTTAAATCTTACCGAAGTAGTAAGAGAAAAAATTGCTTGGACAGACAGGTCCATGACTCCGGCAGCTTGTATAAGTGCCACAAACAATACTGGGTCTTTATTTGAATCAATGCCATATTCCAAAATCCTTTTACTGCGTTTAAAAGTCAATTGCTTAATTTCATCTATGCTCATTTCATTTGTAGTCATATTCTGTACAAATAGTGGGTCTTGTGAAAGAGAAGACCATATTTTTTCTTCTGCTTTTATTCTCTCTTCACTTTTAAAATGGCATAGCATTTCTTTACTACAAAAGGAAGCCTGTTGTCGGTAACGTTCCAACGGGTTCTTTTTTTTATCTTTTTCGACTACTTCTATTTGAGCTGTATGCGCCATTGTCCCTCTCCTAAAAAAACCAGCAATAAAAACAAAATTACATACTGCACATACAAGCATAGCATTTATAAATAGAAATAAATTTTTAGGGAATACAAGGGGGTGGGTGTGTGTGTGTGTGTGTGTGTGTGTGTGAGAGAGAGAGAGAGAGAGAGAGAGAGAAAAGTGAAAGGGGGGAGAAAACGGGGAGTGAGGAAAAGGAGGGAAGAGGGAAAAGAGGGCCGAGGGAAAGGAGGGGCGAGGAAAAACGGAGGGGGTCAATAGAAAGGGGGAGGGGGAAGTAAGATGGAAGGAGAGAAGGACGAAATGGTCTTGCTTCCTAGATGTCCTAGACTGTGTTTAAAAGTCATTCCTCTAAAGCATTTGTTTATACGTGTATGCTTAGATAAGAATACAGTTAACAGTGTTATAAAATTGTGGCAAAATCTGCTTTGTTTATATAGTTTTAAAAATGACATAAATTTGCACTACTTCACACTCCAAGAAAAAAGTTAGCTTTCTTATTAACCAGAGTAGCCTTCATAAGCATGGGGGGAGTTCTGTGATGTATGCTTCTTGTGCATCTGTTTACATCTTGCATTCCATTACTGTTAGCTTATAAGTGGCACTCTTTGAAATGAAATGAGACTTTTTATTCATGCTGTTGTAGTTACATCCTTCCAGAACTTGAGGATGCTACAGTCTTCACAAAAAAGGACCTTAAAGACGGCTATCACCAAGTACAACTCTATGAAAACAGTGAAGACATTGGCACATTTTTAACTCATCAAAGTCTGTTCCACTACAAAAGCTATATTTATGGTGTCAGCATTGCTATTAAATATTATCAAAAAGAGGTCAAGTTAGTTATTGCTGATTTCTAAGGAGCTAAAAACATTTTAGATGACATCTTCATCTTGAAAAGATGCAAGCAAAACATGATAAAAGACTAGTGCAACTTCTAATGAAGCTATTTGATGCAGGTTTTAATGTAAATCCAACCAAACCTTAACATCTGATGGTATCCTCCAGATCCATCAAAAGTTATGGCTCTCAATGCTACAAAGCCATTAAAATCTGCCAATGATATTCGACCATTTATTGGATTGGTGAACTATTGCATTAAGTTTATTCCAGAATACAGTTCCATAAGTGTTCCTCTTAGACAGGTCACACGAAATGTCACAACATTTTTCTGTGGGCACAAAGTAACAAGATGCATTTGTCAAGCTTAAAGATGCACTAAGCTCAGCCAAAACAATGGCCTTCCACAATAGTTGTGCAGCAACAAAAAAAATTTGGATGGCAGCTCATAGGTCCAGGATACCATTTTGGTATGGTAGTGAATGACCAGTTGCTTAAGTTAGCAGACCTTTCAGCTGAGTAGAGAAATTCAAAGGCAGAGCATGAACCTCTTGCTGTACAGTATGGTCACTAGCACTTTCACTTCTTCTTGTATGAGAAAAAGATCACAATCAGCACAGACTATAAAAACCTATTCAAGATCCTTTTTACCAAATCTGACCCACCTCTATGGATCAAACTGTGGTTGCTAAGCCTCAAAGCATCATGCATCTCAACTTAAATATGAACCAGGTGGATGCAATGTTGCAGATGTCTATCCAGATGATTTCAGCCCACAATAGCAAATGACAAAAGAACTCGTGAAAATGTCAATATTATTTCTTAACAAGCCACTCCAAAGGCCAGCAAGTACACTGATATTAAAGCAGTGACTGAGACTGAGACTTTGCTCATGAAAATGCAATACACATTAAAAACCAATTACTGGAAAAAAAGTAAGCGACCATTCTTCCAGTCACACAATTAACTATCAGTAATGGCTGGTGTACTATTGAGAAAAAAAATCAAAAAATTATTCTGCAGTGTTTTAGAGGGGTCATTTTAGACATAGCTTCCAAATCTCACCTTAGTATTGTGAAAAACAAGGTACTTTTTATACAAAAAGTATGGTGGCCTAATTTAAATACCGATGTTGAACAAAAGACAACTTTATGACAACATTACAAGGAAGTGAACAGTTCCATTCACCAGTTGAAAAAGAAGCACAAGCAATAGTCGAGTCTATTCACCATTGGAGGCATTTTCTTTTGGGTAGACTTTTCACTGTAATTACTGATCAACGTTCTGTGTCATACATGTATGATTATAAATCAACTAGTAAAATAAAGAATGATAAAATCATGCGCTGGAGAATTGCTTTATCTCCATACTCATATAGTATTCATTATCGAACTGGTAGTTGTAATAGTGGACCTGACACGATTCCATCAAAAAAATCTACACCACATACATGCAGCTTTATGCCACCCAGGAGTTACACGTCTTTATCACTTTGTCAAAGTTAGAAATCTTCCTTATTCTTTGGAAAATGTTAAGCAGGTATGTAGGGACTGTAGTATTTGTCAAGAAGTTAAGCCCAGATTTTACAAGCCCTCTCAAACGAACTTAATCAAAGCTACTCAGCCATTCGAGAGGATATCAATAGATTTCAAGGGACCTTTACCCTCAGCAGCCAGACATCAGTTTTTACTAACAATTGTGGATGAGTATTCTCGGTTTCCGTTTGCATACCCTGTAAATGATGTGAGTACACAAACAGTTATAAAATGTTTAATGAATTTATTTTCCATCTTTGGCATGCCAGGGTATATACACTCAGATAGAGGCACCGCATTCATGTCAACAGAACTTAAGCAGTGGTTATTCTCGAAAGGTATCGCCACTAGTAGAACAACACCATACAATCCAACCGGTAATGGACAGGTTGAGAGGTATAATAGTATTATTTGGAGATCTGTACTACTTGCTCTAAAATCTCGAAACCTGCCAATAAATCAATGGGAAAAAGTATTGCCTGATGCGCTTCATTCTACAAGGTCATTGTTATGCACATCAACAAATTGTACACCACACGAACGACTTTTCGATTACCAACGTCGTTCGGTCACTGGGACCTCAATGCCATCATGGTTAATGAGTCCAAGACCAGTCCTAATGCAAAGAAATGTACGCAACAGTAAATATGATCCACTAGTAGATGAAGTGAGTTTAATCGAAGCGAATCCGCATTATGCTCATGTTAAACTTCCAGATGGTAGAGAAACAACAGTATCAACAAAACAACTCGCCCCAATCGGAAATCCCCATCTGGATACCGAGCAGATGTCCATAATTGATATTGAAACTATAAATGATGGTGACAAAGAAAATAGCCAAACCGAGAACGATATTGTGGACACTCCAGATACTTCAAAAGCATTAATAAACGTACTTAGATCAGAAAGAATAAGAAGAGCTCCAAATAGATTAGACTTATGATTGTTTAATACATTCTGGTTGAAACCAAATTTAGGCAACTCACCAGCGTCGCTATGTTGGGTTGGCCATTTGTGGTGCTCGAATGCACACCACACATGTTTTATTCATTTATAGGCAATCTAACAGTGTCGCTATGTTGTTTGGCCTACCGTTATGTTGGATTATTTTGTGTTATGACTCTGGACAATAATTAAAAATAGCAGAGGGTGAATGTTGTATTTCTGTTATATTAACATTGTGTTAATTTTTGTTCTTTTAGACTATATATATATATTTGAGTTATTAGTTGCTTTGAGCCAATATTACACGGTATACTACATCACCCCTGCTAAGTTGTCATAGTATCTTTAAAAAACAGCCTATAATGCCTATTTAAATCCAAAGACAGCCTTGTAGGTCTAGTATACACTTGCCTTAGACCTAAAAGGTCTTTACCCAACAGGTGACTATTTTCTTACTATTGTGAACCACAGAACACATTACCTTATTGTTCTGAAAAAATCATTTTCTAGCAAGGTTGTAAAAGGACTTCACACAAAATTTACATTATTTGGTTTTCCAACAAATATAATACCTGACCAGAGATCACAGTTTACTAAAGGTGATTTCAAATCATACCTGCAGCAGAATAGTAAACACAGATGTACTTCATCACACTGACCCCCAACAAATAGCAGGGTAGAACAATTTCTTCACACACTCAAAAAGGGCAATCAAACTGCCTATACCAATGATCAAGACTGGTGGGAAGTCTTGGACTCCTTACTTGCATATTACACAAGTCCAGATTTAATCACATACCTACCTCCAGTAACAGCACTCTTTGGTCCTCAAATAAAAATGATCTTCAAGAACTGCCTGCTAACAGATCAACAGCTTCAACAACAGACAATTCCATTAACTGTTACGTTAAACAGAAAAAGATAAGGCTAAGCACCCAATAGCTCTAATATCTGATCTTTGCCCAGTCTTTTACACTGGTGACCAAGTGCTTGTAAAAATATGCACTACTCTAACAAGCTGTTTAACTTCTGGCACAAGACCATAATCCAAACAGAGAAGTTATACTGATCGAGGGATCAGTACAGATCAGCAAGAAAGATGGGCAAAAGTTTATTCAATCTACAGCTCACATCAAACTCTACAAGGCAGCACAGGGGGATCAAAATGGGGTTGAATTTTTTTGACCATTTCAGTTAGAGAACTTTATCAACAATAATGATGAGTACATGAGCATAAAACTGTATGAGCAAAATTATGTGGAATCTCCAAACCCAATCAGAATCCAACTGTGATGAAATGCAGGAAATAGTTGAATTCTAGCAGAAAAAAAACCCAGACCAGACCAAAACCAGAAAAACAGACCAGCCGCTGTTATCTCATGTTTGGTACAGGACTAAATTATACATACAAATAAAGAAGTGAAGTGTCAAAAAATGGAAGGATGTGATGTATGATTTTGTATATTTACATATATCTCACCTGCATTTATTGTGACTATAATTGAGGTTCTTTAAAGTAGGAATTTTGATCCATTGTTGTTGCAGTTAGCCTCTCCATGAATTTGTGTCATTGAGAACATTACTTGTCAGAAAGAGATTTTAGATTTTATGCTTCTGAATAGAGTTCACATCGGTGAAACCCTCTATGATAATATTTCATATCTGTCTCTCTCTCTCTTACCCATCACTAGATACATAACAGTGACCAAAACTAAGGGCCATATACAACGTAAAAAACTGATACTTGAAACTGTGTCTAAATGACAATGATGAAAACACACCCTTTTAAAGATAACATTTACTCAAGGTGAAAACAAACATGAAAAGTAGGCTTCCTCAGCAAAGAGTAGTTATTTGACAAAGCCATCAACATAGCAAAAGACCAGCTATTGAGTGGCAATAAGATACCTGTGCACTGTATAAAATTATAAATAACTATGTGTACAAATTGTATTAATTATGAAAAATGGAAGGAATCTGGTAATAGGAAGCATCAAATGGTTAAAGTTTTCTATTTTGGGATCAACCAATACATATGAATAAATCAAGCAAGCAAAATACTAGCTGAACATGCAAATAAATACAAAGAAAATTGTGCAAATTATTATGTGTTTCTACAGTAGGTGTATGGAAATTAGAAATCATGAGTAACTTTGAAACCACAAGACTGGCCACAGTACAATTAAAGAAATGCAGTCACCCTTTATCTCATTGCTGTGATACCATTACCTAAAGGCTTTTGCCAAATTATGGTAATTTTTAATGGGATGTCAAAATTTCTATAACTATGCACAATTTGGAATTTTATTACCATAAAGTAGTCAAAAACAATGAGAATGGATCATGACATTGAGTTCCTGCTACACTGATGAATCAATGATGACAGGTGTCAACTGGATGGTAAAGAAATACATAACACATACAAAGAATAGAAAATCTCTAGGAACATACCAATGGTATAATAAAAGTGAGGCACTTTGTATGACTCAACTACTAGTGAAGAAACTGACAGAAAAATAGGCCTGAAGTCATTCAGGATGTACAACTCTCTACAAACTCTAGGAAAAAAGATTTTACCAAACAATTGTCATTTGAATTCAAATATGGAGTTAAATATATACCTAACTGAGAGAATTATGCTATCCTTAAAACAACCACTGCAAACTGCAGTTATCTAGTATTGAAGGTCTTTTATAAGAATGAAAAATCAGAGAGGGCATAACTATTTTTAGAGTTTAAAAAATTTGCAGCCTCAGTTATTCTCAGTTATTCAAATTAAATGTCATGATAAAATCAGGAAAACATCTCCCCATAACAAAATTTTCACATCAAAAAGTTTGAAAAGTCAGGCCATTCATATGCATCAAAACAGATTAACATCATTGTCCATAATTTGTTAGTAAAACAAAATCTCATGATGACAAAACTGTGAATAATTTTTATACCAAGAAAATGTTGCCATTAAATTGTGCACAATCTTCTGTGAAGCTCATATGTGTTGTGTATAACTTTTGATTAGAAAGTACAATTTTTTTCTGTCATTACCTGTACATAAACTTCATATTAAGTAAAGTTCTTCTTATTTTAATAGTGTGTATGATCTTTACAATTTTTTTTCTGTCATTACCTGTACATAAACTTCGTATTATTAAGTAAAGTTCTTCTTATTTTAATAGTGTGTATGATCTTTACAGAACCTCTGTTTAATATGTTCCCTTAGACCAACAACAGCTTTAATGATAAGTGTGGATGGACTTAATTTTCTGACTTTGAGGCAATTGTTGATGCTTAATCCAATTCCATCAAGCAAGTTAATGTCCAAAGCATATATGACCAAGCAAATCTCTCCTTCTTAATGGCAGCAAATTCTGATTTTTATGGCATATTTCTTCAAGTGTAAATGATAACACAATTATGTTCTTCAACTCAGGTTTATATTGCCTTTTTCAATTCAGGTTTATATAGCCAACTTTTAGAAGGACCTTGAGTTCTAAAATCATACAAACAGAACAAACAAACTGTATAACTAAACTAGTGGTGAATAAATCATTAATACAACATTAAAATATGCTATTCTTGGCAAAAGTTATCATAAGTCAATGAAATGTCACAAAATAGTCTTGAAATACCTACAGAATGATGCATAACCAAGTATGATACTAACTTATGTTCGCATTCATCTGCCTCCCCCAAAGTCTTTTGGAGGATTTACTAGAATTAATAAAAAATGTACAAGCCTTAAGAGTCTTGTAATTATAGTCAAGCATTGTCAATAATGGGTTAGATCACATGTTTTGATGGAGGTCCACTTTGGAAATAGTGTTCAACTTCAGCAATTCTCCCCTGGAATAGTTAATTGTCCAATTCCCATATAGTGTCCAATTTACACACTTTTTCCCTGGAGTAGTCAATATAAAAGATAGTTTATGTCAGCAAGTTAATCAATGTCAATATTGTTGTCCAGGACATAATCATACAAGTAAGACGGTTTGGCCATCTTCCTGTCAGATCTACTAATTGGTTGGGTTGGGGATGAGTATTTTATTCTTGGTGTTGTGGGAGGTTGTTTGGCTTTGGGGATTAGCATTAATTGTCTGGGTGGCACTGGGATGTTTGGTCTGGTGGTGTCAGATGACAGAGGTGGAATGTGAGAGGTAGAGAAAGTCACTTCATGGTTTCAGGGCTCTGTTTGGAGCTATGGGCATGAAATCTTGAATGGGCCATCTGAAGATGCACTGGGCAGGAGAGATTCTTGTGTCTCTGTCAGGAGTGTTCCTATATTGCAGAATAGCACATTGGAAACCATCCATGTCAAGTGTATCATCAGCAGATGTGTTATTCATGCGGAGCCTCTTCATTGACTTTACAGCACATTCAGCTCTGTAGTTGCTATAGGGGAAAGCAGCTGATGATAGATGATGGTAAACACCCTAGTCTCTTAGGAATTTTGCAGGGTGGTTTGATGAGAATTCCAGGCCTCTGTCCAATGAGAGTACTTCCTGTATCCCTAAAGTGATGAATATTCACCAAAGGCATAGCACAAGTCCTTTTTCTCCATCCTGTGATCATTCTACAATTGGTTAATTTGAGTAACAGTGCACCACATTGACATAGTTGTAGCCTTTGCAGTGGAAATTATCAGTACATACATGGAATGAGTAGTCTGGGTTTTTCAAGGGCTGGGGAGGGGCATTTGGGTTTGAAGGGGCATTTCTGTTGCATACTGAGCAGGAGGTGCTCATGTTGGATATGTCAGATGTGATACCTGGCCAAAAGACTGACATCTCTGCCCTGGAAGCCATAGAGGGCATGCCCTGAAGCACTGCATGACATGTGTAGAGTACCTCTTGTTGCAGGGAAGGCGGTATCACCATGTGGTCTTTGAAAACAAGGACACCATCCACAATTGTAAGGTCATCCCTTTCTTCATAAGTTATCAACAAGAATAATGTCTGAGTGGACATTCAGGTTTCAGCAGAAAATGTAGATACTCTTGGCATAAACCAAAGCCTGCTGCCTTGTAATGCATAAAATGTTACAGAATTAGATATTATAGACCATATGCTACCCGGTCTACCTTCAGAGAAATCCAACTTTCTTATTATTATGGTCAAGCATTACTGGAAAACAAGTTTTCATATCAAAACTCAAGATCATAAATTATAACACATTTATGTTTTTTGATTAAGATTCATATTGCCAACTCTTTGAATGATCTTGAGTTCTAAAATTATACAAATAGAACGAAACAAAGAAGAAGAAAAAAAACTGTACAACTAAACTGGTGGTGAATAAATCATTAAAGCAACATTAAAATGTGCTTTTCCTGGCAAAAGTTCTCACAAGGCGATGTAATGTAAGTGACAAAATAGTCTTGAAATACCTAGAAAATGATACATAAGGAAGTATGATACCAACTAAAGTTCAGATTCATTTAAAGTAATCATTGACTTCTTCTTCTTCTTCTTCTTCTTTTGGCTTCTCTCGTTAGAGGTTGCCACAGCAGATCAATGCTCGCCACCTCTGTCTGTCAGAGGTATCCTCGGTTGATACATCTGCCACTCTCATGTCTTCGTTCACCGAATCAGAGAACCTCCTCTTTGGCCTTCCTCACTTCCTCTTTCTGGGTGGGGCCATTTCCATCACTTTTCTTCCTACATAACTCTCATCTTTCCTCATCACATGGCCGAACCACCTCAACCTTGATTCCCTGATCTTATCTCCCAACCTGGCCCCTCTTACCATTTCTCGTACTGTATCATTTCTCACTCTGTCCATTCTGGTCTTTCCAATTGAAAATTGTAGCATGTTCATTTCACTCACTTCCATTCTGTTCTCTTGCTTCTTTGTTAATGGAACTGTTTCCATGCCATACATCATTCCTGGTCATACCACTGTTATATGGATTGCCCCTTTAATTCTATTTGGCATATTCCTGTCGCACAAGATCCCCATCACCTTTCACCGCCCATTCCATCCCACCTGCACTCACCTCTGCACTTGTCAGTCACAGTCCCCACTACTTTCCAGTGTCGATCCCAAGTATTTAAATTCTTGCACTTACTTGATCTCACTTCCATCCATTGTGATTTTCACTTGCACTTCTTTGTCATTCAGGCACAGGAACTCCATCTTTGCTCAACTCACCCTCAGGCCTCTTCTCTCCAGTGCATTATGCCACCTTTCCAGTTCACACTCAGCTTCCCATTTCATACTGCAACATGGAACAATGTCATCGGCAAAAATCATGGTCCATGGCACTTCTTTTCTCACTTCTTCTGTAAGGTTGTCCATGATCATGGCAAAGAGGAATGGGCTTAGAGTATATCCCTGGTGTAATCCTACTCCAACACGGAAACTGGTGGTCACACCTATTGTCTCACACTCTGAGTACATATCCTGAACCAATTCGATGTACTTCTCCGGCACTCCTGCAGCCCTCATACAATGCCACAACTCTTCTCTTGGGATCCTATTGTATGCCTTTTCCAGGTCTACAAAAACGCAGATCAATTGCTGTTGCCCCTCTCTGTACTTTTCCTTGAGCAGCTGCAAAGCAAATATTGCATCAGTGGTGCCTCGACCAGGCATAAAACCAAATTGTTCCCCACTGATATTGACAATTCGCCTCAGCCTAGTCTCGATCACTCTCTCCCACAACTTCATGGCATGACTCATTAGTTTGATGCTGCAGTAGTTCCCACAACTCTGTGCATCGCCTTTTCCTTTGAAGATGGGGATGTGTGCTTTTTCTCCACTCTGATAGCATTGGTTCTCCATGGATGATCTTATTGAACAGCCCAGTGAGAAACTGAACACCAGTCACCCATTGCTAGCCATGCCTCCACTGGTATGTTGTCAGGGCCAACCACCTTCCCCTCTTTCATCTTCTTCATGCACTTGCTAACTTCCTCCTTGTCAATGTCCGGTATCTCACATTCATTCACAGTAAGCTCATCTCTCCTTCTCTTCCTGGGATTCTCCACATTCATCAAGCCTTCAAAGTAATGCTTCCTTCTTTTAAAGATCTCTTCCCTGTTTGTTAAAACTTCTCGATTCTCTCGTCTTGCCATTCTCGCATGCTGTACATCACTGGTCGCTTTGTCTCATTGTTTTGCCATCCTGTACACTTCCTTTTCCACTCCCTTTTCTTGGAGACTAGAGTATAGCTTCTGATATGTATCATTCTTGGGCTTAGAAACTGCAGCCTTCGCCAACCTTTTGGCTTCATCATATCTTCGCTTACTGTCCTTTTTTGGGCATTAAACCTTCCTTTCAGCGGTTTTTTACCCGGCAATTTGCATCCTGGACTTCCTCATTCCACCACCAGCTCTCCAAGTCTTCTTTCTTACGACCAGATGACATTCCCAATATGCTCTTAGCTGTCCCACTCATAGGTTTGGAAACTGTTTCCCATGATTGTTCCCTCATTTCCCCTGGTAGTTTTTCCATCACCTTTTGGCAGAAGTTCTGACTAACCTCTGTGTCCTTCAATTTCCACCATCTGATCCTTGGTTCACCTCTCTCTGCTTTTTGGTGCTTCCCTTTCAGATCGAAATCTCCTATGACCACATAGTGTTGCTTAGCCACTGGCTCACCAGGAATAACTTTGCAATCCTTCACTTCTTTCAGTAAGTGCCTTCTGCACAAAATGTAGTCTATCTGGGTCTTCCTGTTTCCACCCTCATTCATCACCATATGGCTTTCTCTCTTGTTGAAAAAGGTGTTGAGCACCGCCATTCCAAAGGAGGGGCAGAGGAGTGCAAAGTCCACAATCCTCTGCCCCTCCTCGTTCCTTTGGCCATACCCATAGCTTCCTATCGCTG
>RDPX01000103.1:1222841-1253048 GCA_003991215.1 Morbakka virulenta
GTGCTTCCCTTTCAGATCGAAATCTCCTATGACCACATGGTGTTGCTTAGCCACTGGCTCACCAGGAATAACTTTGCAATCCTTCACTTCTTTCAGTAAGTGCCTTCTGCACAAAATGTAGTCTATCTGGGTCTTCCTGTTTCCACCCTCATTCATCACCATATGGCTTTCTCTCTTGTTGAAAAAGGTGTTGAGCACCGCCATTCCAAAGGAGGGGCAGAGGAGTGCAAAGTCCACAATCCTCTGCCCCTCCTCGTTCCTTTGGCCATACCCATAGCTTCCTATCGCTGGGTCATCTCCATAAATACCTTTTCCAACATGTCCATTCAAGTCTGCCCCAATGATGATACACTCTGTGTTCGGTAGTCCATTAATGAGATCCTCCAAATCACTCCAAAAATCATCCTTCTGTTCTTGTTCACAGCCTACTTGAGGTGCGTATGCACTGATGACATTGACTATCTCTTGTCCAAGTTCAATTTTCATGGCAATCAATCTGTCAGATTTCCTGATGACCTCCAGTACGCAGCTAGTGTACTCTTGTCTCAGTATCACACCAACTCCATTTCTGGCTTTATCTGTTCCAACATAGAATAGCTTGCAGCCATCACCAATATTCTTGGCTTTACTTCCAGTCCACCTTGTCTCCTGCACACAGAGCATGCCTAGCTTCCGTCTCCTCATCATGTCTGCTATCTCTTGGCTTTTTGCTGTCATCGTTCCTACATTCAAGGTTCCTACTCTCACATCTACCATTCTCACTATTCTTCTCTCCCTTCTCTGTTTGACACGTGCTCCACCCCGCTTTCATCGTTGACCCACAGTAGCATAGTTTCCATTACCACCCTGAAGGTCACCAGTGGCAATGGCGGCTGTTGTTGATCCAGGCCTCAACCGATCCGGCATAGTTTCACTTTTCATTGTCTGCATAAATGACTTGGCAAAAGATTTCACGCCACCTGCGCTGGCTGTCGCAACTCCAAGTCCATGGGAGGGATCCTGTAACCCTGGTAAAGGGGGGCACAGGGATTGCTAGCACTTGCCCAAGATGCTACCCCAGGCTAGTGGAGGGAAGGAGGCGCTTTAAATCTCCATTGCACGCTGGTCTAGACCAGTCATGCCCACTGCCCTGAAAGTAATCATTGACTATGCATTGAAATATGTCATTCTTTATATATTCGACTGCTGATTTAAATATAATTAAAATATCCTTGCTGAGCTTTGTGTCGTTTTATCATGTCGTATGAAATCCTAGGAATAAAAATTTTATTAAACACCCAAACGGAACAGAAAGCATCAGATTTCGGTACTTGTTGTCTATCCTATCTTAAGATTAAAATGTCTTGTACTCCAGCTTTTTTTTCCTATCAAAATAAATCAACAGCACTTATAATTACCTTACAGCAAACCTGAAGAACAGCAAACACCAAAGTCGATCAGCTAAACTCACACGATCTATTTTCTAGTTGATTTTAACAGTTAACAATCACTGGTATAAATGTTTATTGAAGCTGACCATTCCGATCATTTGATTTCGGTTCAGTGACCTTCAGACCTTTTTCACTTTAAGGTTCAGAAAAATAATCAGAAAAGCAGTGCGCACGAGTAGCACAACAGGGTGGATGTGTTGCGAAGGGAGGGGGGGGTACATGTATTTTTTCAAAAAAGAGCCTACTTTCGCGAAGAAACGCAATAGATAACTTACAAAACATTTATATCGATACCACCAGAAAGAGAAGGAACAACAACGTAACATGTAGCATTTGCTGTGTTTTACATGCAACAAAAACTTAGTTATAAAATCTCTGGCTCTCTGCACGGTTGGCTACAAAAAAAAACATTCAAGCCTTCGAAGAGGATACCACACTAAAAAGCTACAATAGTAGATTTGTAAACCTAAAGTACAGTGCTCGGCTCTAGCATATTCCTCTGTTGTACTAAGATGACACATGTTGACAGCAGTGTTTATAATATTTTAAACAACTGAATGGTATCATCCTCTATAAAGACAGAAACAATAATAATAATTTTTTTTTATTTTTTTTTTCTTCTCTAATATAAATATTATTATATAAAAATAATAATAATAATAATAATAATAATAATAATAATAATAATTTCACCCGAGATCAAGAAATACCGGGTTGGTATCCGGCGGGGGCTAGTCGGCCTCATGGGTAGAGGGGACTCTTTAGCTTTGAGTGGCAACCTCTCTAGTGATGGTGTCACGATAAAAACACTGGTAGATGTGCGCCCAAGCTTTGAAATTCCGGCTTGGTGCCCGGGGCGGTATACTTGACTATCTCCTGTTTAGTGATGAATCAAAGTACAAATAATATATTAGATCAGGGGGGACCCGAGCAGCCTACGGGAAGTGTGACGGTGCCCGAGCCCCCCGGTACAGGAGTTATAGGCAACACTTCTGCTACTGGGGTATCAAAGTTGCCTAAAAGGAAAAAGGGTCGAAGGAAGTAAATATTGTTGTTATGGAATGCTATTATAGATCCAATCCCACTGATGAAAACGGTGTACCCATTAAAGGTTACCGGCAAAGGTTATATAGTGAATGGTTAGAGCGTGGCCCGTTTCAAGACATTACTGAACAGAGGATTTGTGACCAAGCCAGAGCGATTAGAAAAAACGGTTGGCTCACTGAATTGGAATTGGAAATGATCAAGAGAAGAGTTAAAGGTTTTTTGAATCAAGAAAGTAATGCAGATAGTGATGAGGGTAATACTGAATTACTTGAAGTTGATACAGGTACTGTAAATGAGAGATCAAATAGGGTAAGTTTAAATGTTTCGTTTGAGGGAATCTCAGATGAAGAAAGGGTGATTGTTGATCAACTGCTTGAAATTTATAACTCTGGAGAAAATGCTGATGGGATAGTGTTTAAAAAAGTTGATTTCAAAAGAATAAATAATGAGGTTCGTCGAGTGAATAATGTCTTGATATTCTTTAATACCAACAATATTACTGAAACCAATAATTTGATTGTTGCGTGTTCGGTATGGGTATCAAAACAGCTAGGTCTCAAAAAGATCAGGAAAGATGGACGATCCAAACAGGAACCGTGGTGGAAACGGCGAATCCAAAGCGATATTAAGGATCTTAACAAGTGCATTAATTTACTTACAAGGTATAAGAACGGTGAGGTGAAAACATCGAAGAAAATTGAAAACATCTATACTAGGTTTAGGATCAAAGTAAAAGGACTTGGAACAGCGATTGAAGAACTCAAACAGCGAGTATTAGCAAAAGTGGCCAAATTGAAGAGGTATAATGAGAGAATAGAACAGTTTCGACAAAACAGGTTGTTTAATTCCGATCAGAAAAAGTTGTTTGCAGAACTTAATGGTTGTAATTTTGGAAGTAGTGAAATACCAGATGCAGCAGAAAGTCAAGCCTTTTGGAGTGACATATGGAGTAAAGAAAAAGATCATAACAAGGATGCAGAATGGCTACAAAGATTGAAGGAGGAGAGCAAGTACCCAAAACAAAATGAACTGGTAATTACAACAGAAATGATCTCAAAGCAAGCTAGAAAAATTCCTAATTGGAAGGCACCTGGAAAAGATGGTGTACAAGGATTTTGGATTAAAAGGTTATCTAGCCTTCATGAGAGAATATCGGGACAATTAAATAGGATTTTGAATGGGAATGAAGAACTACCTGAATGGTTGACTTTTGGTAGAACAGTGTTGTGCCAAAAAGATGCCAGTAAAGGTAATGCAGTGGATAATTATCGCCCCATTTCCTGTCTTCCTTTGATGTGGAAATTACTAACAGGTATAATATCGGACTGTCTCTACAAATATCTTGATGAAGAAGATATAATACCTGATGAGCAGAAAGGATGTAAGAGAAATTGTAGAGGCACGAAAGATCAATTGCTTATCGACAAGGCAGTCCTTAGAGATTGCAAACGAAGAAGTACGAACCTTTCTATGGCATGGATTGACTACCGCAAAGCATATGACATGATACCACATAGCTGGATTAGAGAATGTTTAGAATTGTTTGGAGTTGCTGAGAACACCAAAACGTTTTTGTTAGGTAGTATGAGTAAGTGGAAGTTGGAGTTAACATCTAGTGGTACATCTCTTGGAGCTGTTGAAATTAAGAGGGGGATATTTCAGGGGGACAGTTTGTCGCCACTTTTGTTTGTACTTGCCCTAATCCCTTTAACCTTAACACTAAGGAAAGTGAAAGTTCATTATGAGTTTGGTGATAAACTCACACGTTTGAACCATTTGTTATTTATGGACGATCTAAAACTCTTTGGAAAGTCGCTTAAGCAAATTGATTCACTCGTGAATACGGTTTATATGTTCAGCGAAGATATTGGGATGGAATTCGGGATAAAGAAGTGCGGATTGTTGGTTTTGAATAGAGGAAAAGTAGATAAGAGTAAGAGTAAAGGTTTGGTTCTCCCAGATGGGAAGGTTTTGAAAACAGTTGATGAGGAAGGGTATCGATATCTGGGAATAATTGAGTATGATAAAATCAAAGAGAATGAGATGAAGGATCAATTTGTAAGAGAGTACCGTAGACGCACCAGACTAATTTTGAAATCGAAACTGAACGGAAAGAACAAAATACACACCATAAATAGTTGGGCAGTGGCAGTATTGAGGTATGGAGCAGGAATAGTAGAATGGAAGTGTAATGAGCTGAGGGAACTGGACAGGAAAACCCGAAAGCTCCTGACAATGCACAAAGCTTTTCACCCTAAAAGTGATGTAGATAGATTATACCTAGATAGGAATGCCGGTGGAAGAGGACTTTTGAATTGCGAAGATACAGTTAGAAGTGAAGAGAATAATCTTGGATGGTACCTAAAAAATTCCAATGATTCATTACTGCAAGCAGTGAAACATGTTGGCGTAATTGAATACCAATCAACGGTTAAAAAGGAAGATCTTAAAAAGAGAAATAGGGAGAAAAGAAAACAAAAATGGCTGGGAAAGCAGATGTATGGGCAAATTATCAGGAATAAAAGTGAAAATACTGACGAGGAGAAATCGTGGATCTGGATAACACAATCAGATTTGAAAGTGACCACTGAAGCTTTGATATTTGCTGCCCAGGAGCAAGCAATACGGACAAATTATGTTAAGTATAACATTGACAAAACCACTGATTCGCCTAATTGTAGATTGTGTGGAGAAAAGGGAGAAACAGTAAGCCACATCCTGAGCGAGTGTAAAAAGCTTGCTCAGAAAGAGTACAAAAGACGACATGACAACGTTGCTAAAATTGTCCATTGGAAGCTGTGTGGAAAACTGAATCTTGAAAGAGCCGAGAAATGGTATGAGCATAAACCTCAAACAGTATTAGAGAATGGGAGCCACAAACTATTATGGGACATGAACATCCAGTGTGACAATGTCATCGAGGCACGACGACCAGACCTCGTAATTATTGATAAAGTTGACAAATCTGCGATCGTCATCGATGTTGCCATCCCCGGAGACACCAGGATAAGTGAAAAGGAACAGGAAAAGATTGACAAGTATCAGGAAATTAAAAGAGAAATCCAAAGACTTTGGAATCTGAAAAAAGTTAGCGTTGTACCTGTTGTCTTGGGGGTTCTTGGGAGTGTGACGAAAAATTTTACCAAATACATGGAAAAGATTGGGATTGAGATCAACATTGCCGAAGTCCAGAAAACAACACTATTAGGAACAGCTAGGATTCTGCGAAAGGTATTAGAGCACTGAAAGGGAAAGACTATGATGAGAGACCTTTGGTTACTGGTTGTAACCGGCTCTCTCGCACACAGAACAGCTTAAGATCAGCCAGTGCATTAGTTGCAAATTGAAGATAATAATAATAATAATAATAAATTCAGAGGCAATTGCACTCCAGGTCAACCAATTTATTGATGACTGTCTCGTTTACAGAGTCGACAAAGGCTTCAGTAACCACCACATCCTTCAAGCAAACGTGAAGAGATTGAAAACTTTCATGAGCATCGAACCTCCATCCGGGATCTCAACCTCAGGCCAGATATTGAAGAGGAAGCGAGCCCCCAAATCAGCTGTTTTACCTTAGCTAAATTGTACACATGTAAATTAAAAAGAATCTATAGGTAACGTGCGTCCTTTCCAGACAAAGTTCACAAAATGGCCTGCAGACTCTTGAGTAGGTACTTAAGCTATTCAAATAGATTAAAGATAATTTCTCACCTTTCTCACCTTTCTCCGCCGTCTCCTATTCGGGTAGCGGGTGCAGGCCAACGCTTCACCACTCCGTTCCATTTTGTCCTGTCAAGAGCATCGTCCTTTTGCAGGCCACACACTTGCAGGTCCATTTTGATGGCATCCTCCCACCTATGTTTGGGTCTACCTCGCTTTCGTTTGCCACTCATCTGCATCTTATAAGATCTTCTCAAGTCAGAGTCCTCTTCCCTACGGCTCACATGTCCGAACCACGACAGACGCTTCTTCCTCATTAACTCCGTGATCGATGGTATTCCCCCTTCTTTCCTGATGTCCTCATTCCTTCTGTGCTCTTCAAGACTGATCTGTAGACAATACCTTATCATTCTGATCTCACAGGCGCTGATCTCATTCGCCAAATTCTCTGTTATTGGCCAGCTCTCACATCCATACATCAACGCAGGGCGAATGACTGTTGTGTAAATCCGTACCTTGAGTTTCTTCGGGATCTTCTTGTCACACAGGACACCAGATAACTCCCTCCACTTGCTCCAAGCCTTGCTGATGCGCAGCTCCACCTCAGCGCGACAACCTCCGTCCCAGTGCNCTCTCCAAGACTGATCTGTAGACAATACCTTATCATTCTGATCTCACAGGCGCTGATCTCATTCGCCAAATTCTCTGTTATTGGCCAGCTCTCACATCCATACATCAACGCAGGGCGAATGACTGTTGTGTAAATCCGTACCTTGAGTTTCTTCGGGATCTTCTTGTCACACAGGACACCAGATAACTCCCTCCACTTGCTCCAAGCCTTGCTGATGCGCAGCTCCACCTCAGCGCGACAACCTCCGTCCCAGTGCAAGGTAGTGCCAAGGTACTTGAAGGATGTGCACTGAGGCAGGTCTGTCATCTGGGTTGACCCATGTTGTCTCATCTTGATGCCCTTCTGTGTCGTCGGTAGTGGTAGGTGTTCTGTCTTCGCTCTATCTATCTATCTATCTATTTATCTATCTATCCCGGTATCTCACCATTACGAGGGACCTTATTTGGTACTGCCTGCGAAAGCGACATGTTCCCGAAGGATACATCGAAGTAATCAAAGACATGTACCAGGACTGTACTACTCGGGTGGTGACAAGCGCAGGAGAAACGAGAGATATCGGGATCGATTAAAGATAATAATATGTCAATATTATCATGAAACCTTTATTACTCATTAAATGTAACATAGCCCTCATATCTTTTAGATGGACATCTTGTTCTCTTTGGATGATGATATGTGTCTTTGATTATATCATCTACTGTTGGTAGAACAGCAAAGACAGCATGTAGTTGAGAGTAAGGTTTAACTGAGGTGTGTGTGGGTGCTGAGGGAGGGATAGGAAGATTTAGGATTCCAGGTTGCTTGGAATCGCTGTCCTCTGGTGCGATCGTACTGGAGCTGCCTGTATTACGTATTAGAGGCCCATACTCATCACTTGAGAATTCATTTTCTGTGTGTCGTGGTAAGAATACCATTGGCATTGAGGCTACTGATTTCAGCTCAGTTTGGTGGACTTTGTATATATTGCAGTTAATCTGATTCCCTACAAATCGGAGGATTACGTACCATGGTCTATCGATTTTTTGTCACAATATATCATTGGATTGGATGAAATGTTGTCCTTTCATCTACAAACTAGACGAGATCACTGTCTTTAAAGGTGTATGTATAATTGCTAGTGGTACGGGAGTTCTGGTACAAGTGTTCTGCTGAAAGTTGATCATATTGTTTTTGAATTACAGTTCAGTCATCCAATGAAAGTTGCTTGTACGTCAATTGGTCTCTGAGCCCATAGTTCTTGCTCAAATAATGCTTGGTTGAGTATTCTGCAGAACAAATGGACAACTACAATTGACAGGGTTGAGTCTGTCAAAAGGGGTCGATTTGGGTCCCCTGTGACTAATTTATCCCAAAAGTTAATGCACTGCTTTCCCAGCTATTGGATTATGTTCTTGTTTTTTATGGGATCAACACCAATGGCGTTAAAACAGCATCGTTGGTGAGTTTAACAATGACAGAGCAAGTATCACATCATACAATAGGAGAAGGGCCAGCGAGTGTTTACATTTCAACATATATCTGGATCAGAGCATTGTGGATAGATGTGAGGTCGAGATTTCTCTAATGACCAGGAGAAATTGTCGATCGTGCCGTAATATGTCTACAGCAAATGAAATGATGTCAATGTCAGAGCTAGTATCATTGGTAACTGCAGAACAAAGGGCTTCAAGGAACTTCTGAAGAGGTATGCAGCTGTGACATTTTCTATGTAAGGTCATTAATGCAGTACCTAGATCAAGCCCACCACGCACAATATAGATCTAACTTGTGTTGGGTGTTCAAAGCAGAAATGGAGGACATAACACAAACCTGCTCGCGGTGTCCTCTGCGAAGCCGAACAGCTTTCTGATTGTATCAACCACTCGAACTACAAGTACGTGCTCACTTCAACGATATATTTCAACATTATGACTACTCTCCCAGCAACAGCACGTCATCAATACTATGAGTACTTTTCAGAACCGACGTGCTCCATACTCTCCTTTAACATTGAAGGATTTTCTGACCGAAAAACTGAAATACTGGTCCAAATATCGGCAAATTATGATATCGTTTGCGTACAAGAGACACATCGAGACAAAAACAGTAAGCGACCCTATTTAAAAGGGAAAACTCTGGCCGTGGAAATCCCATATAAACAATATGGGTGTGTAGTATTTACCAAACCCTGCTTACCCATTGGGCAAACCTATACCAACAGCAGTGATAATAACATTGAAACAATTACTGTGTGCCTGGAAGATCTGGCAATCACGTCGGTCTACAAACCACCCAACAGCTGCTTCCACCTCAATGAGCTTCCGGCAAACTCTAAACGGAGATACCACCTAACTATCGGTGACTTTAATTCGCATAGCATATTATGGGGTTATGGAGAGACCAACAACGATGGCGCTGCAGTAGAGGTGTGGGCAGAGGCCAAGGGACTAACTATTGTTCATGATTAGAAACAACGATTTTCATTTAAGAGCTCTCGCTGGAAAAGAGGTTATAATCCAGACATCGGGTTCATCAGTCGTAATATTAGCCCAATGTGTACAAAGGAAGTTCTTGAACCAATGCCCCACAGTCAACATCAACCTATTGCCCTACCATTGAGTGCCCCAATTAAAGTATGACACACTCCATTCCGCAAACGCTTTAATCTAACAAAGGCAGATTGGCCCAGTTTTGCCAAGCAAGTGGACATGCAACTCTCCGATATTCCACCTACACTGGAGAACTACAGCACCGTTGTCGATACAGTTAAAACGTCTGCACGAAAAACGATACCCTGAAGATGTTGGACTGAATATATACCAGGCATGTCAGAAACGACTTGTTTAATGCCTACAAGTCTTCATACCAGCAAGATCCCTTCTCAGACAAAACCATCAATCTAGAAGAACTACTTGAAAGTATAGCAGAACAACGCAGAGAAAGCCGGCAACGTATGATAGAATCAACGAATCTGATTCATAACAGCAAAAACGTCTGGACTACCATCTAGAGGCTCGGGAATGACACCACCAAGGTAAAGCCAACATTCACTGCCACAGCCAACCAGATTGCCACTCAACTTTTACTGAATGGGAAACCCGCACACAGACGACCAGCAGGGGATTATCAGAGATACAAAATCCCATCCAGTACCACCAACTCAGATGGAGGTCTCACCAAACCATTCAATTTGGATGAACTGGAGAAGGCTCTAAAATTACTGAAGAATGGCAAAGCAGCGGGCACTGATGGGATTCTTGCAGAGTTTTTGAAGCATATCGGCCCCACTACTAAAGGGTGGCTAGTGGACCTGTTCCAAGACTGTCAACCGCAAGAGAATCCCTCAACAATGAAGGCGATCGAAAATCATTGCTGTCCTCAAACCGGGAAAAGATACAGACAATTCCAAGAGCTTAAAACCAATCTCCCTACTGAGTATTACATACAAACTATTTAAACGTATGATACTTGGAAGGATTAGCACCACCATTGATGACAAACTCATCCCAAAACAGGCCAGCTTTCGCCTAGGGCGTTCGTGCTCAATACAACTCACGAACCTGACGCAGCATATTGAAGATGGTTATCAAGAAAAACTCATTACCGGAGCAACATTTGTTGACTTAACAGCTGCTGGGGAAGGTCAACACATGCTGAGCAAGTGGATATTTCACTCAATAACACTTGTAGAATAATTACAGGAACAGTATGACCCACACCAGTCCATACTCTGTATGCTCTGTCAGGCATATCCCCACCACCTGTGAGAAGGACTTCCGCCTCTAATCAGGAACGATTTATACAAATCACCAATGAGCGTCACCCGTTGCATAACCATGGTCGACCTCTAACTCGACTGAAGTCAAGACAAAGCTTCCTGTCCATACCAGATGAAAATGTCTCATCTTCTCAATCTCAACGAGAAACCTTGTGAAAGGCACTATGGGATGAATCACCAAACTCAACAGCTTTTGAGAGCAGAGATGTAGTTCCCAAAGAACAACTTGCTACTGGCCACGATCTTGGCTGGACAACGTGGTGCAGTCTAAACCGGCTATGTACTGGTTCTGGTAGATGCAAATCTGTCATGAAAGAATGGGAATATCAACATCTGACACCTGTAGCTGTAATGCCACACAGACTATGAACCATCTCCTGCAATGTCCGACGCCTCAAATTGCAACTTTGCTAAATTAGAGGAGCCCACACCATTGGCAATATCATGTGCTCGCTACTGGATAGAAACGCTGTAGCCAAGACACGAAAATGAACGAACAAAGGCGGAAGTGTGTTGCAGTAAGTAGCCTTTGTAGAACGTGACCTGGAACAACGGCTCTCTCCTGTAAGAGGGCAAGTGGTTCAGTTCTGGTGACAACAAGCCTCTCATTTTTTACTATGATGCATAAATGAAGGTAGAAGTGTGTTACGGATGTTGACGAGGTTCCTATTCCAGAGGATAGGTAAACATAAGCCCTGTGTAGATCATCACATTCAGTTTGAGTAGATACCCGGTAGTTTGCGTGGTGAAAGGAAGACGAACATTTCGAGATATAATATAATCGACTTGGACAAGTAGAACAGTTGCCTATTGGAAGCCATTCACAGATTTGACATCGAGTGTCATTGCGCACGGATGCATTCCTTTAGTCAAAATCAGATTGGATATTGGATAACCCGTCAAGGTCCTGGATATTAATAGCAAAGTGACTGGCAACAGAAAGTAAGGTAGTGGCTATAGCAAAAATACCCTCAAATTCCTTTATTGTGGTGAATCTGCTGCTGTTGGAGAAGCAACCCAGCATCCATTTCCAGTGACCTTCAACACAGGGTCGATCATAGGTGAGAGCTGTGGTTGATTGATAGAACTGGATGATATATGGATTACTGTGCCGCATTGATGATGCGATGCAAAATGCATCAACTTCATATCGTAACCAGGAGATATGACACTACTTCAGCTTGATACTAAAGTGTCTAGCAGGCTGGATTTGGTTGTTTCTGTTAATGATTACATGGTTGGTGACTGCTGTAGTGGTCAGAAGCTAAAGGTAGTCATCGCACGTAGGAAGAGTTACAGCCTAGTGGTCTTCTAGGTGGTTTTAGGCTTGGTGGAGGGGCTATTCAGTACTGTCTGCTCTGCCCAGTGTATTATGTCAATAAATTGTTAAACAGAAATAATAGTTTTTAGAAGAGGGCGGGATGATGACCAATGTGGTATGAACCAGGCAAAAAATATGTGTGTTCCCAAGAATGAACTTAAAGATTTTACTGCATTTGGTGTAAGCAGGTGTTAAAAGTGGAGATCCTGTGAGAACATTTTTCAGTTGTCTTGAAAACCAGCCCCGTCTAAGGATGGTTTGTTTTCTTTGGAGCGATATCTGTCCTACATGAAGCTAATACAAGATGACTGTATGGCAATAATGAAGCATTTTAAGTTTTGTATGGATCAGCAGGGGTGGATCACTACAGAAAAAATCATCTGCAATTTTTGCTACAACACCTCCCTTAAATACATTACCAAGGAGGCGGCAAATGAGGTCCTCTAAGGCAGTTTCAAAGCCTGGCATACCGTTGACAATGTGGATGTACACTCGAATACCTTTAAAGGAAGTAACAACGCAAATGTATTTAAATGATTCTTTGGACAGGGAGATTTGGTAGAATGCCTGTGTGAGATCGAGTTGTTTTCAGATAGTTCCATTGGCTTGCGAACCCTTGCGTAACCATTTAATCTATTCAAGCAGTTTAAAGATAGTAACTCTAAGAGTGTTCAATAAAGATCCGTGCTCTGCGCTTCATCGCCTGCTACTTCAGCTCAAGTACACCTGACTTTGTGACAAGTATAGTAACAAAGTACAAGCTCCCAACTCCACAGGAAGGGTAGGAACAACTTTGATTTATCCTCCTTTAAAAGATGGTTGAGGGGCTTGTGGGAGCTCTACATACTTCCCAATGCCCGACACTACAGAAGGCTGATACCAGAATTAGATTAAGATCCCCCGCAGACGTCGGAGCCTTCGAAAATTTTATCGTAGACATGAGGTGGTTTGTGGTGTCGAACTGTAAAACTCAACAGGATAAATAATTATCTATCCTGTTCAGTTTTTGTCCGAGAGCATGTATATTATAATATACATGCTGTTGGGGAAATAGGCTATTTTCAGTAGTTAAAAGGGGTCATCACCTTAAGAGCTTTTCCATTCCTTTTACCACTTCTGCAGTCACTTAGAATGAACAGCACATTGGTGGATAATATATTGCTGTGTTGTACGGGCTCCCCGAAAGGCGTGTGTCGCTAATAGAATTTTTAACTCTTAAGCTGCTGGTCACCTTGACCCTACAGCATTTGGAGTGAGTGGGGTAGTGGAATAGTGGAGTGGTACCTCGGTAGGTATGACAGTCGCAGCTCTAGCGGTGGTTCTACCACTTTGGTCTCTTGTTAGCATTTAACTCTTACTTGTAACTCCAAGTATCTATTTACATGGCAGGTTTTGTACCTCTGGCTAGTAATATAGGGCTTGCCTACTTAAACATGTGAGCCTGGATACCGGCAGACTACTCGAAAGAAATCATTTTTGATTTAGAATGGATATTTGAGCAAACGCGCTGTAAAGCGTAGAGGGAAAGATGAGGCACGAAGGACATCTTGGTCATTCGCTACATCCGCTTCCCTCTCCAGTCGCATCAAACATGTTTTGCTACTAGTCTCAGATGGTTACTGAAAAGAGAATGAGGCAGACGTTGAGCAACTTATCTTTACTATAATCAAAGTCATACGCACAACTCATCAGTCATCCTTCATTCATCCGTCATTAACCTTTGTTTTCTGCAAGTCCTGTGGCGTCAGAAAAGGGACGAAGCGTCGGGTGTGGGTACACTGGGAGGGGTAGCTGCAAACCTCTACACAGGCCGCTCAGATTTTATGAGTCGCCATACATTTACTCCTTGCACGTGCATGACCAATCATGATAAAATAAAGGACAAGTTTTACGGAGACCTGAACAATATTATCACTTTTACTCCTATCGCAGATAAGCTTATCTTACTTGGTGACTTTATTGCAAGAGTTAGCGGTGACAATATCTCTTGAGAAGGTATGATTTGGTCTCACGGAGTTGGTAAATACAATAGTAATGGTCTCTTCCTCCTCCGAACATGTGCTGAGCATAACATATGTATCACAAACACCATTTTCTGTCTACTTACTATGGAAAAGCGTCGTGAATGCGCCTTCGTTCCAAACATTGGCACCTTATTATGTTATTATGTGAAAGAGGAATAGACAGATGCGGTCAGAAATGTGCGCAGTAATATCCAGTTGAGGCTATTGCAAATGCAAGACTCCTATCTGAGTAGCAAGGCCGATGAGATCCAGGGCTTTGCTGGCAGAAACGACATAAAAATTTTTTACAATGGTATGACGTAAGTTTAAGGCCCAAATTCATCAGAATCCTATCCACGTCTAAGTGTCGATGGTTCTACTCTGATGACTGACAAAGATAAAACCCTAGAGTGATGGGCCGGACACTTTAAAAACGTACTGAATCGACCCTCCATCAACAATAACGAAGTTATTGATACACTCTTCCAAGTGGCACTCAGAGACTCGATGGATACCGTACCAACTCTGTTTCACCAGAAGTCTATTAAGACTGTGGTTTGGGTTTGACCAAAAAGCTTCTTATTCTGTTTCAACTCATCTGGCAACATGAGGCTGTTTATCAGGATTACAAGGATGCCTCTGCTATACACATGTATAAACGTAAAGGTAACCATTAGGCCTGTGATAATCATCGTGGAATACCTCTGCCGTCCAATGCCGACAAGCTTTTAGCCAGAGTAGTACTCAATCGTCTAATAATGCATCTTTAGAATGGTCTACTACCAGAAAGTCAGTGCAGTTTCCGTAAAAAACGTGGAACCATCGATATGGTTTTTCCTGCAAGACAACTACAAGAAAAATGTCAGGAACAAAATCACGACCTATATTCCACTTTTGTTGATCTGACCAATACCTGCGACACTGTAAGCAGAGAAAACCTATGGAGAATATTGGCAAAGTACGGATGCTCAAGAAAGTTCATCAACAGGCAGCTCCATGATGGGATGCTTGTCCAAGTCCAGAACAACAAGGAATTCTCAAATCCATTCCTTGTTTCCAATTTTGTAAAACAGGGTTGTGTCTTTGCTCGAACCTTGTTCAGCATAATGTATTCAGCTATGCTTTCCGATTCCTTCAGGGACATTGATGTAGGTATAGGCATCAGATACCATATGGATGGTTCACTCTCTAAACTAAGGAGGCTTTAGGCTAAAACTAAAGTGAAGATTGACACTGTCAATGAGCTTATATTTTCTGATGACTGTACTCTAAATGCTATATCTGAACCCGATATGCAACACTGTGTTGATGAGTTTTCTGCTTCCTATGAAAATTTTGGACTGACAATAAATACTTAAAATATTGAGGTAATACACCAGTCAGCTCCAGGAAAACAATACATAGAAGCAAACATATTCATCAACGACGAACGATTAAACGTGGTAGATAAACTCGCTTACTGCAGAAGTACATTCTCTCGCTCAATTGTATTCGATGACGAGATAAATACAAGGCTAACAAAGGCCAGCCATACCATTGGGAGACTACACACAAATGTGTGGAAAAGAAGAGGTATAACCCTTATAGCGGAGATTGAAGTGTATAAAGCCATAGGTCATACTATACTGCTCTATGGTTGTGACGCCTGGAGTGTTTACCGACGACATGGCAAGGCCCAAAGTACTTGGCATAAAATGGCAAGAAAAATTTCAGATACAGATGCGTTCACCTAGCCATGCAGTTCGCATGGCAGATCATAGTCCCCCAAAGAAACTATTGCATGGTAAAAATCAGTTTGTAAAACGATGGTATGGCGGCCAGAAGAACCCTTTAAAGACACCCTAAAAGGTTCTATGAAGTCTTTTGACATTAGATCAGATAATTTAGAGTTAACCACTATCGACAGGTCTAAATGGCGCTCAGCTGTCCGAAGAGGTACAAAAACCTGCGAGGCCAGAAAATTATCAATTGCTCAAGAACTCAGACATGCCAAGAGGGAGAAAGCTAATGATCCAGTTATTGCTCCAGCTATTTCCTCTCCCTGTTATCAGATAATTTTTCGTGCAGATATTGGTTTATACGGTCATCTGCGAATTCATAAGGATGTTTAGATGTTCATCGTCGTTTCGAAACACGAACATATTCCTCGATCCTGCACTTAGTCTCCATCTCATCTGAATGCAGTCGAACCTCGATTATCCGAACAAGAGGAGCAGGAAACTATTTTTTCGGAGACCTGATTATCTCTTAACAAACGACACCTTATTCGATATACATGTACATGTTTATACATTAGAACACACGCTTATGTAAATATTTACCCGGACAGGAAGATCATGTTCGGATAATCCGAAATTCGGATAATCGAGGTTCAAATGTATCATAATCTTAAGTGAAGTTCATATCAAACACGTCTTCCGTCGTTTGTCGACATTGCGCTAAAATCCAATATTTAAGAGTTTGTAAGATCAGTTTTCTTTTTATCTCCCTCCGCCTTATTCTGTCTCTGGCTTGTTGTTCAGGTTTTGTGTCTCCAATTTTTGGCAGGCCTTTCTCTGCTTATTGCACATGGGTCATCGAAGATACAGGTGGTTTCCGGTCTGCTTCTTTGTATTTTTCAGAGTGAGGTTCATGTGGTGGCATGTTTTCGCCTCGTTTTGGATTTCCAGCATCAAAAAGAGTAATTGTTGTGATGAAATCAATGATTAATTTGGGTAAGCTGCAAACACAGAACTTGCATACTTTTTTTTGTTAGTGGACGGAAAAGCAGGTAAGCGATTGCTATTTCAGCTAAACTCAATTTTTTAAAGAAGAGCAGAAATCATGGTGATGTATTTTCACCAAATTTATTTTTACTAATTTGGCTTAATAGAAAGGACCTCCCCCCTGATTTATTTTTGGTGTTTCGGCCGAGACAGATTTGGGGGCAAAGGCATTTTTTATTTGATATTGCTGAAAAATGACGATAACTTTTTATGGTCATATTTTTGTCTTGCATTTAGTAAAAATCGGGCCATGTTTTGTTTCGTTAAAAGTATACAAAGATCGATCAGCAGTTAAAGTTACAATATGACAGTAGTCGTGAACTGATGAAGTTTACGTATTAATGCCGCCTGGTTATGATAATACTTATTGATTTGAATTGGATCGCACATGTTAAGAGTGGAGTGTGGAATGATTATTATGCAATTAATTTGAATTTATTTTGCAGTGCTGGCTCGCATAGTTAAACTCCACCGTGTTAATCACATGATATTTGTAAAAGTTTAATAGGCCTAATTTAGCTGTTACACCCCCATCCCATTATTTATAATTATTGATGCGACACTCCCACCCTAGAAATAAAAGAAGGACGAGACAATTAAACTTAAAAAGGCTGATATGGGAGGGCTTTTATAAAATGAATGAGTTATTTCTAAATATTTAATTTTACTATACTCAGGTACACATAGCATTTTAGAGAGTTGAACACGGAGACATTTTTGTGCAGGAATCGGCAGCCTGTCAGTATTTACTGCAGGTAGATTTTTTTTTTCGTGCTGATCGTCATGATATGAGAGAATGTTATTCAGGGTAATTTAGTGCCCACATTGCTGGGTTGTGCAATTTACCAAACAAGACAAATGGAAAACAAAGGATGCGCTTACCATGCCCACCCACCTCAAAGTTTAACCTGACCTGGAATACATTTTGCTGCATCATATGTTTAGGTTCTAGTGCCACAGAGCCCAAACTGTTTCGGTTATACACTTGCTCATACAGTTCACTGTCATTCATTTTTTTAAAAATAATTCCCCACATACAATAAGGTAAACTAAATAAAGTTACACAATTAACAATTAAAGTTGAGGGAGCAATCCATAAGACATTGGTAAGACCAGTTATGATGTATGGCATNTAATCACATGATATTTGTAAAAGTTTAATAGGCCTAATTTAGCTGTTACACCCCCATCCCATTATTTATAATTATTGATGCGACACTCCCACCCTAGAAATAAAAGAAGGACGAGACAATTAAACTTAAAAAGGCTGATATGGGAGGGCTTTTATAAAATGAATGAGTTATTTCTAAATATTTAATTTTACTATACTCAGGTACACATAGCATTTTAGAGAGTTGAACACGGAGACATTTTTGTGCAGGAATCGGCAGCCTGTCAGTATTTACTGCAGGTAGATTTTTTTTTCGTGCTGATCGTCATGATATGAGAGAATGTTATTCAGGGTAATTTAGTGCCCACATTGCTGGGTTGTGCAATTTACCAAACAAGACAAATGGAAAACAAAGGATGCGCTTACCATTTTTAGTGCTGATCGTCATGATATGAGAGAATGTTATTCAGGGTAATTTAGTGCCCACATTGCTGGGTTGTGCAATTTACCAAACAAGACAAATGGAAAACAAAGGATGCGCTTACCATGCCCACCCACCTCAAAGTTTAACCTGACCTGGAATACATTTTGCTGCATCATATGTTTAGGTTCTAGTGCCACAGAGCCCAAACTGTTTCGGTTATACACTTGCTCATACAGTTCACTGTCATTCATTTTTTTAAAAATAATTCCCCACATACAATAAGGTAAACTAAATAAAGATACACAATTAACAATTAAAGTTGAGGGAGCAATCCATAAGACATTGGTAAGACCAGTTATGATGTATGGCATTGAAACAATTCCAGTGACGAAAAGAAAAGAGAAGACGATGGAAGTGAATGAGATGAAGATGTTGCGGTTCATCATCGGAAAAACAAGGATGGATAGAATCCGAAATGAGACAGTGTGGGACACATTGGGGGTGGTCAGACTGGGGGAGAAGTTAAGAGAGTCTAGGTTGAAGTGGTTTGGGCACTTGATGCATTGGGATGAGGAGTATGTGGGAAAGCTGGTGATGGGAATGGCATCACCAGGAAAGAGGAAGCATGGGAGACTGAAGAGACATTTCTCTGACTTGTTTAATGAGGACATGAAGGTGGTTGGAGCCTCTGCAGAGGACAGCACCAACAGACAGAGGTGGAAAGCAATAGTCCACTGTGGCAACCCCTAAAGGGAAAAGCCGAAAGGAGAAGAAGAAGAAGACATAATTAACAATTAACTAAGGTTATGATAACATTTACCAAGTGTCCTTTTTAGCTGTCTGATGGCTAAACCTATTCTACCATCTTTCATCTGAAGTAAAATTTCATTGGTCTATCTGTTCAAGCCATGTGATGTGGTTCTGTTCAAGCCACAACATTAGGGTTAGGGTTAGGAACAATAGAGTTTCTGAAGTTACTGAAGGTAGAATAGGATTCAACATGTCCAGCAAGTTTGACAGCTAAATAGCAACTGCCTAACATTTTGCTAAATATTACACATTCCCGGGAATTATAAATGGGGTAATTTCTTCATGAATGCAAAAAAACAAACAAACCCACAAATAATAGTCCAAATTAAAAAAAAAACATATACCCTATTTTTTCACAACCTACAATGGAAAATGCAAAATATTAGCCTGTTGAGAACCATATATTACACTGCTCTACAAATTAAAAAAAAATTTGCCACTTTAACGGCAGATACTTTTTTGGGTAATTTTGATTCACTGATTCCGAATCTGCAGGTGAAAAACAATTCTACCATTTAGTTTTTATTTTGTGGTGATGTGGCTTTTTTGTGAGGTAGGCTAATATTATGTACAGTCATGTGATCATGCTTTCCCATCCACTAGCTTGAGGACTGTCATATGTGTCTATGCAAACTGCTTTCAGCATTATTCCTAAATATTAACTATATTTTCAAAAACAAATGAATCTTTCCTCAAAATTATAATATAAAACAGACAAACTTCACAAGAGAAGACAGCAAAAATTTGCAAGTATTCAACTGTTATGAAGGCATAAATATGAAATGTACTCTAGTCGCCTTTATGTACAACACATCAGTAGAACTAAAAGAATTGATCATGAAATAGAATTACAAAACTCATTGTCACTAAGCATTTAATAGTTCCAATAGAGAACTTCAATGAACAGTCAGAGTTCAAAAAACGTGCAGGACTTTTGGCGATGTGCACTTGTTGTCACCCTTTGCAGAAGCCAACAATAGACTCCTGGCATTGCAGGGTTCCAGCGACCTTGATAGTGGTGCTCAATGGTTGCAGTGGTCTGATGAAAATGTTGCCCATGTTCATCACTGACTGAACCAAGGTGTTCTGGGAAGAAGTCCAGATGAGAGTGCAGGTAGTGCATCTTAAGTGATCTTCAACAGCCCATGCTTCGAAAGTCGTCCAAAAGGTTTTCCACAATCTTCTTGTAGTCTTTTGACTTTTTGTTGTAAAGTAAGTTAAGGACTACAGCCTGGAAAGATTTCCAAGCTGTCTGCTCCTTTTTGGAGAGGAGTTTTGGGAATTCAAGGTCATTCATGAGGCCCCTAATTTGGGGTCCTATGAAAACCCCAGCCTTCAACTTTGCCTCACTGACCTTGGTGAACTTCTCCTGAAGGAATTTAAAACTTGAGCTTTGTTTATCCATGGCCTTCACAAACTGCTTGATAAGCCCTAGTTTGATGTGCAATGACGGAGAGTAGATATTTTCAGGCTTTACAAGTGGAAAAAAATTCCTATTCTCTTTTCCAGGCTGAAATTTCTTGTGTTTTGGCCAGCTTTTTCGTTGGTAGTGTTCATCGTCAGCATGTTTGTCCCACAAACACAAAAAACAGCTATGTTTAGTATTGCTGCTTTGTAGACCTAGTAACAGCCCAATGACCTTGAAGTCTCCAAGAATAGCCCATTCATGTCCAGTATACTTGATAAAGCCTAATACCTTTTGCATTGTATGATATGCTTATGTTTTCCAACACATGCTAGCATGTAAAATGGATGTTAAACCTATGATGATGATGATGATGATGTTTCTAGTAAGCCAACAGCATGTGCAATGGGTATGCTTGGATTTTTATTTCCATTGTGCAGTAGAACTGTTTTTAGGCTANTTTTCGTTGTTAGTGTTCATCGTCAGCATGTTTGTCCCACAAACACAAAAAACAGCTATGTTTAGTATTGCTTTGTAGACCTAGTAACAGCCCAATGACCTTGAAGTCTCCACGAATAGCCCATTCATGTCCAGTATACTTGATAAAGCCTAATACCTTTTGCATTGTGTGATATGCTTATGTTTTCCAACACATGCTAGCATGTAAAATGGACGTTAAACCTAATATGATGATGATGATGATGATGATGATGATGATGATGATGATGTTTCTAGTAAGCCAACAGCATGTGCAATGGGTATGCTTGGATTTTTATTTCCATTGTGCAGTAGAACTGTTTTTAGGCTAGTGACTAAAGAATCTATGAATAGTCTCCATTCACTGTTGGTATATCTAATGTTCATAGGACTCATTACACCAGCAACATCGGTGCAGTGACATACAGAGTATGTCATTGAGAACAACTTTGTCATTTCTACATTTCGTGTACGGAATGCTGTTATTTTTGTGGATGAACAAAGCATGTTCCATTCCTTCAACCTGGAAGCTAAGATTTGCGAGCTGAAAATTGAGATATTAGGCATAAAAAAGATTTGGATTTTTTTTAGAAAAGAATGTTGAACACTAACCTAAACCATATCAAGCTGACCTTGGATAAAGAAGATCAAAATACCCCAAGTAGCACAAATGGTAACCCATACTAAACCCTTGTTGCAACTTTATAAGGCATTCAGAACTGATCCACTATATAAACACAGTTAATATTTGGGCTTGGAATACCATGCTTTTCTTTTCATATGCAAATTTTATACAATTGTTTTTTTGTGGATTATATTTATTAATTGCTGCTTTTAAGACTTCATCATTTCTATTGGTTACTATACTGCATATTATATTTGTACACATATGTATTTATAAACAGATTAAAGATCTTTAAAAAATTAACAAGCAATTATAATATGTCAGTGAATCACAGTTTAACACTAGCCAGTGTGACAAGCTTTTCCTAACTTTTTATTTTATTTTTTAAGATCTAATTTAATCGATAAACATTTTATTTTGTGAGACTTGTGAACATAAGCAGACAACAAAAAGATTCTAATCATATTCTGTCAAAGCATCATTTTATTTATCTTTAAAAGTAATATAATTTAGCAATGTTGTTTATATATTATATATGTTTATATTTCTTTATTTAACCAATGTATCTTTGTTAATATAATATGCAAGGAACAAAGAGGGCAAAGAAATTGGGAAATATCAATTTGTTTTCTTACAATATCTGCTTGATAAGGAAGAATTACCCAGCTGCAGTGACTTGATGTGTAGTTCTAACCTTTTAAATGAGTTGGTTCACTCAATGTATCACCCCAAATCTCAATTAACCAGTGAAATGGTGTTAGGTTATGTTGGTCAATGTTAGATGTTTATTCCTTAATCATTGTAACAGGGTTCCAGTTATAAAGTAAGAAGTCACTAAAAAGATGTATGCATATTAAAGTATTGTTTTCAAACATATATCATCTTAAGGTCTCAAAATGCTGTTAAGAAAAAAGATAAGAGTGACAGCAAAACATTTGTTTATTAATGGAAATTTGTATTTGGTTTCAATAAATACTAAACGTGATTTAGAACTAAAAACACTTTTAAACCATGTGGAAAGGTACAGCAAAGGATGTTCTATGATACAGAAAGTTTTTTAAACAGGTTAGCTTGTTAGATTCATATTAATGAGAAGTTGTTAGGGATTGTCATTTTCTTGTGTTGTCATTGTTAATTTATTTGTCAAAGAATGAAGATATAGCATTTTTTTTGGTGTTGCCGTGGAGAAAAAAAGTACTCTGTATTAATAGAGATGTAAAATAATGTGTGGAGAGAAGTAATGAAAAATATAATTCCTGAGAACTTGGAAGTAACTTATGATTTATGAGTTATGAATTCCTGTATGGAACTTCTATAATATTGTTTGATCGTTTACTGAATCTGGAATGATTGCTTTAATCCTTCAGCAGGTAGTTTTAGGTATTTATTATCTATGGTACTAGGATTGACAATGCCTTGTAATGCATGACATATTTGCTTGTCTTATATCCCAATAGCATTTTCGTTTATGAGTATTTCTGCAGGATAACTAATCTAAACAATGCTATGTACATTAGTATCTACAATTTCTCTTCTATCATTAACTTCTGCATTATTTTATAATATATAGTAACCCCATCCCCCAAGAAAAAAACCCTGAAGGGGAAAAGAATTAGTTTAGTTGTTTTTAAATAATTTCTAAATGAAATAGCAATAACCATTCTATCCTTTCAATCTCCTTTTTCATAACATTGGAATAAAATTGAAAATAGTCCTCAGAAAATTTATTTTATTTGTTTGTAATCTGTTACTTTATTAAGATAATTTTGTGCTACTCATTTGACAGGTCACTTTCAGTAATGGATGCCTCCAGTACTATTCCACTTTCCAACAATTTTGATGTGGTGAATAATGAAAGTCAGGAGGAGTTTCCACCTGGACCTTTGGATTACTATAGGAAAAATGCAACTTTTAATGTGAAGGAGATGAGGTTGTGTTTTGAACATCCAGATGTTATAGAGTTTAAAGAGAGGGCATTTACAACATTAAAGAATGATCCATTGTTTAGTTTTAGTTTAGCAAATACTGAAATGTCTGTTGATGAGCAAAGGAGACTTAGTCATCAAAGAATCAAAAGAATTATAGAATATGGTTTAATTTCTTGGGAGGATACAACAACAAATCCAAGACTTGCCCTGGCAATTATTGAGTACTTTGGAGCAATTGACTTTGGGGGTGTTGGCAAATATGTATACCTTTGGAGTGTAAGCTTTTATTTTTTCATAATCTTGTTACCACATAACCTATTCCTTACTAAAAATCCCATTCCATTTTGTTTTTTGATAGTTTGTATTTTCAGTATTTACTGTTTTCATTTTGATAAGGAGCTGTGACTTAATGGTTAGAGGTTCCAGGTACTATTCCCAAAGCAGGCAAAAGTAATTTGGAACTTTCAAAAGAAAAAGCCATTGGTTGGTGTCAGGAAGGGCATCTGGCCAAGAAATTCCTCACTGCCAAAACGAAAGTCCCTGTGAAGGGCACTGTCTGAGCCCCAATTGCTGGGGGGNAACTTGGAAGTAACTTATGATTTATGAGTTATGAATTCCTGTATGGAACTTCTATAATATTGTTTGATCGTTTACTGAATCTGGAATGATTGCTTTAATCCTTCAGCAGGTAGTTTTAGGTATTTATTATCTATGGTACTAGGATTGACAATGCCTTGTAATGCATGACATATTTGCTTGTCTTATATCCCAATAGCATTTTCGTTTATGAGTATTTCTGCAGGATAACTAATCTAAACACTGCTATGTACATTAGTATCTACAATTTCTCTTCTATCATTAACTTCTGCATTATTTTATAATATATAGTAACCCCATCCCCCAAGAAAAAAACCCTGAAGGGGAAAAGAATTAGTTTAGTTGTTTTTAAATAATTTCTAAATGAAATAGCAATAACCATTCTATCCTTTCAATCTCCTTTTTCATAACATTGGAATAAAATTGAAAATAGTCCTCAGAAAATTTATTTTATTTGTTTGTAATCTGTTACTTTATTAAGATAATTTTGTGCTACTCATTTGACAGGTCACTTTCAGTAATGGATGCCTCCAGTACTATTCCACTTTCCAACAATTTTGATGTGGTGAATAATGAAAGTCAGGAGGAGTTTCCACCTGGACCTTTGGATTACTATAGGAAAAATGCAACTTTTAATGTGAAGGAGATGAGGTTGTGTTTTGAACATCCAGATGTTATAGAGTTTAAAGAGAGGGCATTTACAACATTAAAGAATGATCCATTGTTTAGTTTTAGTTTAGCAAATACTGAAATGTCTGTTGATGAGCAAAGGAGACTTAGTCATCAAAGAATCAAAAGAATTATAGAATATGGTTTAATTTCTTGGGAGGATACAACAACAAATCCAAGACTTGCCCTGGCAATTATTGAGTACTTTGGAGCAATTGACTTTGGGGGTGTTGGCAAATATGTATACCTTTGGAGTGTAAGCTTTTATTTTTTCATAATCTTGTTACCACATAACCTATTCCTTACTAAAAATCCCATTCCATTTTGTTTTTTGATAGTTTGTATTTTCAGTATTTACTGTTTTCATTTTGATAAGGAGCTGTGACTTAATGGTTAGAGGTTCCAGGTACTATTCCCAAAGCAGGCAAAAGTAATTTGGAACTTTCAAAAGAAAAAGCCATTGGTTGGTGTCAGGAAGGGCATCTGGCCAAGAAATTCCTCACTGCCAAAACGAAAGTCCCTGTGAAGGGCACTGTCTGAGCCCCAATTGCTGGGGGGGAATGATGTTAGAACTAAAAACAAAACAAAACTGTTTTCATTTTGATGTAATTTAAAGGTGAAAAAATAAAGGGCAGGCCATATTTCTATGATTGACCTGAGGATGTGGAGCATGTATCTGCTACATAACATAGACACTTTAGAACAAATGCTACTTTATTGGCCACATAATGATATGGCAGAATGCAAAGCAGGAAATTCAAAAATATATTTTTTATATTGAAATGTTTAGTTGGGCATGTTTATTAGTATTACTGTGGTTTTGCAGTTTTTTCTGATTGTTGTTGATATTATTTTTGTTTTTTATTGTTTTTGTGAGTTTTTTTCATTACAGTTGCTATCATGTTTGAATAGTATTCAAAAATGTGACTTTTTATGTCACTTAAATACTTGACTGTATTGTGGTATCAGTAAATTTAATACTTCTTGAAATTACTTTCCACAGTTATTTTCAAGAACTTTGCAAATGCAGTCAACACATAAAGAAATTCAAGAGTTAGGGTATAGATCTCAGTATTATGATAAGGTAGGTAAAATCGTTTTTTTGTTATTGATATTATTATTATTATTATTATTATTATTATTATTATTATTATTATTATTATTTATTAATGAATATTTTTCCCCGGATATATACATTTAACTTTTAAAAAACTGCTATAACTTTGTGTCCATGACTTTTAAGAAGTAGAGATGTGGTATGTGATAGCAAGTAAGGATTATTTGGCATTTTCTATAAGATTGTAGCACATTTGTCAACAGCATTCATCAAAGAACCTGTATCGGAAGGGAAGTGGACAGTTCTCAGTGAGATAGTTCTTATCTCGACTTTTCTTTATTTTTGAGTAGGGAAAAAAGGAGACATTTTCTTTCATGCTTGTTTCTATTGTTAAATTTGAGTGTAACTGGCTGTATCCTCATTAATACTTTTAACCATCAACTTAGGACGACCCGAAGTAGAGTTGCGTCAGATATGTTTGCCGGTTGTCGAAGCTGCTTCAAACATTGCGTCCACTTTTGCGTAATCTGGAGCAATCTTGTAGGGGACTTACAAAACAATTGATTTCGCCCAATTTTTTATGTGATGCACCAGGGAGGTTTTGTTTTGTATTGTACTGAAAAGTTTGAAGTCTTCATTTGTACCGTTTGTCTTCAAGAGCTGGAATTAAATAACTGTGTGTTTGGCTTATTGCTCCAAGTCAATTGCATAGGTTTAACTTATTGCTCTAAGTCAATTGCATTGGAAAAATTTGCCATCAAGTGACGCTGAAAATGCAGCTGTTCTCATATTAATGCTTCCAGAGGCAGCAATTGTTACAGGACTTGCTTCCTTTATCAGATTTTACCGCAGCCATAAGAAGGGTAAGGAATTTGGTCATTGTTAATGACCGGCAGAGAACTTAAACCGAGCAGCTTTCAATGTTTCATCGCTATCTTTTCTTTTGCAGTAGTCACATAATGTTTTACAGACCCCATAGGTTAAATAAATAATTGCCTAAAATTTCTCATACGTTAAAAAAGCTAGGATTATAGATTATTAACTAGCAGTCCAGTAGCAAGCAAAGTAAGGTAAACAATTGCAATGCTAGTATTGTTGTTAATTTAAGATAGTAAAATATTACTCTGGTTTTCGGTTAAATTTTCCACTCCGAATTGCCTACTCCGAATTTCCTACTCCGAATTTCCCACTCCGAAGTTCCCACTCCGAATTTCCCACACCGAATGCCCATTCCGAAATCCCACTCCGAATTGCCCACTCCGAATGCCCATTCCGAATGCCCATTCTGAAATCCCACTCGGAAACGCCCACTCCAAATTGCCAACTCTAACACAGATAGCAAAATCGGCATCATCTCAAAATCTGAACTGTATCAGAACTGTACCGTTCTCTACAGTTGTTATGCTATTAAATTTTCACGTTCTTTTACAATGCATCATTCGAAAACTAAAAACAATTTTCGCGTGTATTAAGGTTTGAAAGTTTGTATTTCCCACATATCAATTTGTTATGGCGCTGATTTTTCACTTACGCATATGAACGAATCATTACAAAATTGAAATCAAATTGTTTTGTGCTTCTATTAACATTTGCATAGTGGCATCGCGTAATATATTTGCGTATTCTGAGCTTCTTATATGGTTTTTTTTGCCAGAAAATGCGTGAAAACAATGACAATAATTAACACACAATGTACAGTATTCTTTCCAATTAGCGGACATCATTGGGGCAAGAGCAAGTTGTACGCTAATTGGAAGTGTCCGCCTTTTGGAGAGTTTTGCAATGTAAACCCCAAATTTGAAAATAGACCCGAGTTTTGTATTTAAGAGGTGTAATTTGGGTAATTAATGGGTATCGGGTTCTTGAAAGTGCCAACACTTCCATTACGGCAGAAGTTATTGGAAAGAGGTTGAATCGTGGAGGTTGCTGTGGTCTGGAGATTCCAGTAATTTACCACTTTCACGGACAGGAAAAGTTAATAAGCTGGGCTGTAAAGAAGCTAGAAGCTGTAAAAAGCGAAGTAGATTGCAAAGTGTCAAAGAGTTTGAAATAAATATTTGAACAAATATTCATTCCTCTCTATTATTTATTCACTGGCTCCTAACCTTTTTTGTACTGTTCGCTAATTGGAAAGAAAAAACGCCATATTGACTATTTTGTGCCAAAAATATTGTCCGTTAATTAGAGTGTCCGCAAATTACGTGTCCGCTTTTTAGAAAGTTTTTTATGAGACTTTGACCAGAAAACGATAAAGGAAAAAAAATTGTCCGTTAATCAGAGGTGGCCGCCTTTTAGAGTGTCCATTAATTGAAGAGAATACTGTAAATATTTGAAAAAACTGCAAGACCCTTACTTACACAGAAATCTACTACTTCCTGCATGTTCGTGTCATATTTTTCACTGCTTTAAGAATAAATTATTTTATTTACAATGTCGTAGTACTTCTGTAATTGCTACATATGTAGTTATTAATCTCGTTTATTTTTATATGGTATCAGCAGGTGTGTTGTAGTAAGTCCACACAGGTGACCATTTATCGGCTAACACAAGAAGACATGAAATGTATTCCAATTAAAATCAGTTTAATTTTGGTCAAAAACTTTCACTCTCACGTGACTTGACCAAGGTGCTAGAAAGAAGAAGTAATAGTCAAGAAATATATAATTTGAGACCTATCTCTTTGAGTTCTATTTTCACTTTCAGGGGTCATGGTTTAAACGTGTGAGAAAAGACACAATAACTCTTGACCTTGACTCTTGCCCGTATGAATGGGGATTTGTCATTTTTAGACGTAATTAAATCAGACAAAGAATTATCTGATGAGCTGAATTCTATGAAAGAACGGTACAAATTTTAATGGTAATATCCTAATCAAAGAGTGATAATGATGTATAACCCTTTACAAAAGTAGTTAATTTGTATCGGAGACAATTATCTTAGATCCAAAGAAAATCAATACATACTGAAAGCTACCAAGCGGAGGTAGTAAAAAACGAAATTTTCTCACAATACTAATATTTTTGGAGCTGCTAGGAGTTTTTTCAAAAAGTAATGATGATAATGATGAAGAAAACCGTTAAAAATATCAATAATAAAAATAATAAAGACATTAATCAATGAGGAAAATGAAGAGAGTATCACGAAAACATCCAGTCGTCACCGATTTCATTTATTTTTGTGTAATTGATAAATCTTGGGTTTACTTGACTTGAATTTAGTTTCCAACGTGTTACGCACCAGAAAATTGGTGTAGCAATGGGCTTCCTGATGAGTCCAGGTTTAGTTTATATTTTTTGCAGCAATTATGTGAGTTTGCACGAAGTATTACTGCCCTTGTGGATTGTAGACTCATTGACGACACTTGCTTTATTAAAAATCAACCAGACCACACTAACTTATGATTAATCTTAACAACCTCGATTCATTTTTAGCTTTAACTACTGAAACAAAAAAGGATTGACATATACTCTTTGTGGATGTTTTACTAGAAAAAACACCCCCTTTGAAAAACACGTTTTCCCAGTTGAACCTCGCTTTTCCAAACACCGATTATCCGAACAAGATCTTCCGGTCCGGGTAAATATGTACGAAGACATAGTGTGACATACTTTTTTTAATGTTTGGATGATAATGCCTGCGTACTTTATGCATTTGAACCATTTCACAAGAAAGCAGTTAGTACATACTTTATTTAAACCAAGCGTAATACATGTAAATGCATTTGTGAACGTTTGCTCTAAGGTATTTACCTTAGATACATGTACTTGTATATGAAATAAGGTGTCGTTTGTTTACGGATAAGTGATTGTTCGATTGTTGAGAGACAATCGAACAATCAACGCTATATTAACGCTACCCGCGACATACGATCAACATGCCTTCACACCAGAGTAAAAAACACGGGTTCTTTTCAGAACCGGCACTGGCTGTCGCCTCCTTTAATATTGAAGGATATACAGACCTGAAGGCAGACCTGCTTGGACAATCTGTCAAATACTATGACATTGTGTGCCTCCAAGAGACAGACCTCAAAAACACAAGCCGACGACCGGCCTTTCCCGGAATGAAACTGATTGCTGAGATACGACACGAGAAGTGATTGTTCGGATCAGTTATCGGAACAATCAGTTGTCCAAACAAATTGCTTCCCGCCCCACTTGTTCAAATAATCGAGGTTTAACTGTATTTTGCAAGGCAACGTTCGTCGGACAAGACCTTTGGTGAAACTCGATTCAGTTTCATGCAGCTTAAAATTTGACTCGTGAAACAGCTAGTTCTTAGTGTTGCCATTATTTACTGACCTCATAAATTATCTGGAGAAATGGATAAAATTTAGCGAACTTTTTTAAGTATTGATTAAACCAACAACGTGTTGGACAAAGTTATCCAGTGTCGATTACTCAACTTTCAAATCCTCTCGCGTTGCCCTGTAACCTTCAAAGTAAACTATCCTGGCCTTCCACTGATTTCGAAAACCAAATTTCCGG
>RDPX01000103.1:1253858-1280866 GCA_003991215.1 Morbakka virulenta
TCATCTTCATCATCATCTTCATCATCATCCTCTTCTTCATCATCTTCTTCATCATCACCATCATCATTATCATCATCATTATCCTCCTCCTCATCCTCCTCATCATCATCTTGTCAAAGTCAGAATGTTCCCTTTTTCCTGATTTTCCTTGCACAATTTAATACTTTTTCTCCACTTTTCTCGGTCATCTGTATCCTCGAAACCCAAACAACTTTAGCACATTTTTTCTCCTTCATTCTTTTCCGTGTTAGCTTAGGCCATCCTCTTTTTCTTCTTCCTTCAACTTAAAAATTCTATACATGTTTAATATACTCGTCATCATTTTTTCTGAGAATATGACCCAACCTTCTCAACTTTCCTTGCCTTCCAGTTTGAACAGTTGTATCTTTCAACCCCAACCTGTTTATTAGTACCTTTGTAAACATCAGTTTACTTTACTCCACACTACTTTCGGATCATACTTCGTTCAATACGTATTGAAATGTCTTGTTCATCTGATCTCATCACCCATGTTTTATGGTAGGTGATGCGTACACATATGCTGTATATTCACCTTCTGAGGTACTTTTACCTGCATAAATCAGAAGGAAGAGTGTTAAATGCGTCAACCAAATCTTACTTCACTTAATGATAAATTTCCTTAAAAGGTCATTGGTAGCTTTGCCTTAACTGAAATTGGCCATGGCAGTAATACCCGAGGCATGAAAACAACTGCAGTTTATGATCCAGCAACACAGGTAAGACCGTATTAATTTTTTTTTTGCTGGTGCACATGCTTGTCTTTGCTTGTTTGATTCCATATGTGTTTTTGTGTTATTTTGTATGTGCGTGTGGTCTGGTGTACTTAGTTTTTGAATTTGGCAAGTGAAAATGAGCAATAAAGTGTACTACCAAAACGCTAAGCTAACGAAATCTTAAGTTATTTTCATTTCGTATAAGATGCCGTACAAAAACCCAGCTCTTAGTTGTATCATTAGTTGGACATTAGCATGAGGCAGTCTTCTTAGTTTAGTCTACCTTTTTGAACTTATAGATTTGTAATGCATAGCGATAAAAAAGAATTGCTTTTGGTTTACTGATATGCGATCCCACATATTGAAGTACAAACAGAGGTCAATTTGAAAGTGAAGTCAAAGGTCAAGTAAGAACAGTAAAGCTCTGACAGGCCAGAAAATAGTCTACGGGCTCCGGCTAAAACCAATTCACTGCAAACGGATTGGCTGGATCACGTTGGCTTTAACGGCGCAAATTGCATTTAACACAGACCCACAAAACTAAAGGTAAACATTTACGAAGCGGGCGATGCTCAGTTGTTATCAGACGCAGACATCATACGTTATTTCCTGTTACAAAAGCAACAAATCCGTCAACAAATGATTAAAAAATGCTCCTATTACTGTCAATTGAATGTGTTATCTTATTTTGGCAGAATACGCAGTATGAAGTTTGCCGTTGTGACGAAGATTTACTGACTGCTACAAAAGTTGTCGAGTGCTATAATCTTTTAGGAAGAGAGTTGTAGCATCATTTGGTATAGAAAAGCATCTCGTTTCATCTTTAACATGAAAGATTTTACTCTAAAAGGTTTGAGCCATGAAATTTCATGGTTACTTTTGAAAGAAGAGAAAGTCTTCTGCTGAGCTTGTATTTTACAGAAATCGAGGATGTAACATGAAAAGTTCTATAATCCATGAAGAAAGTGCATGTCGTCAGCAGGCGAAGAAGGAAATGAAACACCAAGAAGCTGTAGCTGGCCAGACTATTCCAAAATAGAAAATTCGCTTAGAAGTTCCAAGTGCTGCTTCGATCAAGTCTGCTTTCCAGAAAATGTTGTCGACTGAAAAAGAGGGAGTGGTCAATTCATTCAACACTCCTTTCTACATAGCGATTTTGTGGATTTGATCGAGTTTCATAATGTCAGTGGCACAAACTTTCATCTGTCATCGTATTCAAACAAGGAAACTTGCCGCGAATTTATCAAAAGCATTGCCGAATACATGTTTGATATGGAAGGTTTTACAAAATCATGGCAAATAAATTTCATAGGGGTTTTGTGTGATGGTTCAACTGATGGAAGTGTTATTGAGCAAGAAGTACATACGTGACGTTATTGTATTCGGGAAAGGTGTGAGGCTTGTGAGACCCATAGGTACACGCTGGGTGGATCACAAAATAAAAGTGATAAATAGCTAGATAAATAACCAAATCTTGAAAACAACCGTTGAATTTGGTTGCTGTTAAAGAGCACTCGTCACAACGCTATCCTCATTTTAAACTTGGCATTATTAGCGTACGCACGCTTGTTAAAATATATTAATTTAACTTGGCCTAAAATAGGTTTTATTGGGTTTGACAAAGCAGTTTCATTTTGACATTACAATGGTCTTTTATTTTTGCCGTGGCGTTCAACCACTGTGGCCCCGACCATGGTGGCCCCTCACAAAACAGCCCGATGAAAAGCAAATCCTTATTTTCTCAGGCCTGCCTCGGGCTGAAGTGGCCTCCAGCCTTGCTTAAAACAATAGTTAAAACTATACATGCATTATGCAGAGTTTTATTTACAATTTCTTTCAAACTAATGATAAGGGAGAAAGTGTTGTTTTAGTCACAGACCTGACAACGATGAAAGGGAACAAATTCTTCGTTTTTTAACGTCATAATTGGGTATGTATAGGCTTTTAGAAAGGATATTTTTATCACTTAGCAATATTGTTTTGAAAGTAGCCATTTACGAATTTCATTTAGGTCGTTTGGTTGTTTTATTCAGGAAGCCTGCATTTTCGGTTTTTATTGGCAATATTCGTAAATTGAGTTATGTGGCTAGGAGCAGTATCCAGGTCTTACCTCCCTGTTTTGATTACCCATGATAACTGACCCCTTCCGAGTGAAGTGGCTCACAAGCCGCCATTGAAGCCGCCACACAACAGCAACTTGTTGATTCCAGTCGAGTTTCCAAGTGGATGGGGGATGCTTTAGTCACCAATTTGCTCCATATGTGATCTAAAAACACAGAACACAGACCATATGTTGTTGCGTTGTCTCTCAATTCCAGTAGAGGATGGTTTTTAAACCTTCATGGAGTGTGGTCCCTATTTTAAGAGATACCTCTAAATAAATGGTATGGAGATATGGAAGTCAAGCGCAATTACTATTAACTACTATTAATTACTATTAATAATTACTATTATTATTAATAATTATTAAATATTATTAATATTAGGCTTTGATGGTAAAGATTGGAGAAAATAGCTGATACCCAGTAAGACGTCACTGTATTATATTGAGAAGAATTCTCCTTTAATTTATTCTGTTTTGCGGAATTTAGATATTAAATCCAGAGCGTTAATACGTAGAGTGCACATAGGCCTTTGTTTGACAAAGAGGGAAAATTATGTATGCACTGAACTGAGTTCGAATAAGTGCCCAAGGCTTCCGTGACTACATGCTCTACCACCCGGGCTACCTGCGTTACATTTTTCGCAAGATACTTATGCAACCCTGTCTTTCACTTATATTTTAGCCATTGGCACCGGTTCGAATTTAGTTAGCTGCGTACGGATTATTCAATTTTTAGTAATTTCATAGCCTCATTATCGATTTCATTTTCACAAACTTCCTTTGATTAGAATGCATGAATGTATGTATGTATGTATATATGTATGTATGCATGAATGTATGTATGTATGTATGTGTGAATATATGTGTATGTATATATGTATACGTTTTTATGTGTATTTATGTATGTGTGTATATATACGTATGCATATATATGTATATATGTATATGTTTTTATGTATGTGTATGTATGTTTGTATGTATGTATGTATACATACAATTTTATATCAAAGTACATTCTCTCACTAGGAGTTCATTATTAATACACCAGATCATGAATCTGTTAAATGTTGGTCAGGAAACTTGGGAAGGACAGCAACACATAGTCTTGTTTTTGCACAACTTTACACCCCGGACGGTGTTTGTCATGGTTTACATAGCTTTGTCGTCCAGGTCAGAGGAATGGACGATCTTCTTCCCTTGCCAGGAATCATTGTAGGTGATATGGGCGCAAAAGGTGGCTTAAACTCATTTGATAATGGGTAATTTTTTTAGACTTTTCTTGTCCAGTTAAATTTCAATTTTAATTTGTCTCGACGTTATATATTTTCTTATAAGACTTGTTCATGATAATGGTTTTAATGAAAGCACAAAAATTTGGATTAGCAAATTTTTAAAAAAATGTTTAGTAAATGTCAGAGGCTTTTTAATGGGGTTGTTTGAAAATGAGGCCGACGTTACGTTGCGAGATATATGTATGACAGAGCTAGGTCATTTTATGCCTGACCTGCCAAGTATACTTTGCCAAAATATTAATAATTTACATTGCTAAGTTCTTGATTTAGTAGTTTTTAAACCACTGTTCTAAATATTTTTATTGCCTAAGATGAAAAAGGACCATAGGTGTGTGTCCTATCAGCCAAGTTCTCTTAACCCGTATGATCACATCCGCACACATCGAAATATGCATGGAGTGAATAGAAAGCTTAAAAAATTGCCAGGATGAAATATAGTTTTCCTGTGACTTTTATGGTTTTTTTTAAAAATAATTGATTTAATTTTGTTACAAAAGTGTCTCAGGTCGTTGTGATACCAGTGACCTAGTTGGTCATTATTTAAAAACTAGATCATAAACATTAACGACGTATTGTATGTCATTTGTATAATGAAATGTTATTATTGGTTACGTAATCGGAAATCCATCCCATCCGTCTAATAACTACCACAGTTTTTAGTTAATATAGTATACGATATGAAAAACTGTTGACCGACTATTTATTAAGAACATTGCAATTGCTGTATGGGATGGGACTTGTATAGCATTTGCTAGATCTGCAGTTCATTAATTCACTGGCACCTATCTTGTTTTTGAATAAACAGCATATTCAAGTTATTAGTGTAATATGAAATTCAGAGATCCGATACGAAGGTGTACCTGTTCCTTTATTGACACCCAGTTTTAAACACCCAATTTTCTTGAAGCCGTTTGTCCAAGAAAAAAATCTAACGGAAAAAAAAGCAATACTCATATAGAAGAGTCCTTCCATCTTTGGTGGTTTTTTTATTGCTACAAAGATGGACTTTTTCTTCGATTCTTCGATAAGGTCGGCCGTTTTTGGTGCACGTTGGTGCTAGTAAGCTCAGTGACAGAAAATTTGGACTCGGGGAAATAAGACTGAAATTCTTAATTTTTTAGCGAAAAAAGACTACATGTCTTAATTTTCTAGTGTACTAGGACAATTTCTATCTTATATTCCTGGGGAATTCAAACTGATCCTTTGAGTTCGGATTAGTAGTTTTAATCTCAGAAACTTAACAAAACAGTTAGACGCGTTTTCTTCATAAGAATCCTAAGTATTCTTAAATTTTTGACAAATATCAACCTCATGTTCTTAAAATAACCTAAGCATGACTACAGCTTATTGTGAATAAGTCACTTTTTATATACCTACCTCACACCAAGTGTCATCTGCTTCTTTCTTTTACAAGTTTGATCTATCTCCACACACTGTTACGACCAAGCGAATATCTATATCCATGAAAACGCAAGACTGAATATCTTTAAAGAAATATGTTGTTGTTGACTTGCGGCACAACTTTCGATTACGCTTGCTTGTATTCTTTGAAATTATTACGTTGTTATGTTATTGTTTTGGATAACTCATTGAGGTTCAGTTTAGTTGCTTACAAGAAATTGAACTTCTGGGACGTGAGACAATGAATGGAATCAAATTTCGTGCTGGATCATACAAATTTTCGTATCTAGAATAAAAAAACTGAGCCTGGGAATATTATTAGGATATTCAATCTTTTTATCCATTTAATCGCGATATTCTTATGAGGTTTATTCTTGTAAAATGGAGTGCAATGGAAGGAGAAATATCTATTCTTTGAGCGATTTTTGGGATAATGGCACCTTCTTGCATTAACTGTAAGGCCGATAACGGGAATGCATTTTTAAGTAATTAGAGACAGGCCATTAAGAGAGGCTGAAATTAGGTCTTCAGAACAAAACATAATAAAAACAAAACAAGTAAATGCAATAGTAGTTTTTTTATTTACACCAATAACAAAATCAAAACAATTAGTTAACGCAATAGTACCAGAAAGTTATTGTAGTTCTTTACTTTAGTTACCAGACCCTTGATGATTTGACCTTTTGAACCCAATAATGTTCTCATGCAAAGTTTGGAGTAATTTTTAAGATTCGCAAGTTGAAATTAAAATGTAATTGTTCGTTTCTTTTATTTGAAATATATAGTCTTAATTCCCCGCTTCTATGCATAATTCTCTTTAATTTATGACTAGTGTCGTCTGAATTCACTCGGGTACTAGGCATGTCTTGTCATCATTGCTAAAAGTCCTAATGCTACCTTGCACCTGCTTGGACATTATCCTCTTACAGGTTAATTCCTCTCTGTTGAAAACGAATTTGTAAGTTCTGAGTTTTAGGGTTTGTTGTGGAGACGTAATAGAATAAATTAGCAAGACCGTGACCAAGAGGTTTTTGGTTACTTATTTTTTAGTTGTCCTGTATCGTTATTTTTCATCCAGCTTCCTCGCCTTAAACAATGTACGTGTACCACGAACACATTTAATCAATGGTACTGCTGATGTCACACCTGAAGGTATTTATCAGTCAAGATATAAAGATCCAAGGAAGCGCTTTGGCGCTCAGCTTGGTGCCCTTTCTGCAGGCAGAATGGGCATTGTTTCTATTGGAGCTTTGAATTTAGCAAGATCTCTCACCGTTGGTATCAGGTAGGTTGCGAAATGTGAATATTTTGTTATTGGATATTGACAAAATCAGAATAAAAGATTTGTTTTCATTAATTGCTTTTCAATTTTTTTTCCTTTTTATTTTTATCTTTTTATATGTTCTCCATATCTGTTGATCGCCGTGTACCCCACTTTCGTTTCCTTACCACTCACCCATTTTACTTTTCCTCTTTCTCATTCTTTTTACATTTTCCGTTCCACGACCCACAACCGTCTTTTCCTTATTTTCTTTCTCTCCCTTTTTGTTTGTTGTTGTTTTTAACCTTCCATTTTATCAGTTTTTAGTACCCTACTATCAGAAGGGGTGCAAAGTTGTGCTTCGTGAAGAGTGAAACTCTACTTGAGGTCGAAAACGCCTTGTTTAATTGTTGAATCGTTCAAATGCACACGTTTGATTCATATGCAAGAAAAGTTAGTTTACTAGCCCTGTTTTGATCTGCTTCAAAATATAATCTTGGGTCTTTGGTTATCAATAGAACTCAGCTAATTTTGAGTCAAGGTATTGAAAGATGAATTTATAGTTATTAATGGGCGTTCTGGCCAGAGTTGGTCGCAAACAGTACTGTGCTTGAAATAGCAGGCATTCCGACCATGTATATACTCCAAAGGCATCGCAGACTGAAGTAACTAAGCCATCGAATGGCTGATAATCGAATTGCAAAGGAGCTCTTGGATGGTGAGCGGGAACTATGCTTAAGACATGGCGGCCGACCCATGTTACATTTCTAGAATGTCTGCACGAGAGACGTGGTTAAAATTGATCTTCTAACTGCAACTTTGAATCTCTCGCAGAGAATCATAGTGAATGGAGGATTGTGTGTGAAGATGCATTTGGAGCAGGTGAGCGAAAGGTTGTTGTAAAAGCAGAAGCAAAAAAGATAAAAAGGGAAAAAAGTGAAAAGGTCAGTGTGGCGCCGAAATCAACAGATTATATTTATGAGGACTGCGGATACTAGCCTGTCAAGGATTGGTTTGGTCAGTCACCGAACAAAGTTTTCATGTTTACATATGGACTAAACGCCCCAAGCTATGACCTACGTCCGATGGCTGCCAACTCGCACTACTAGGTGAAGATGTAAACATTTACTGAAAACAGAACAAGTGAAGTATTGAACTACAATGGAGAAGGTATTTTGTGGTAATGGCTATGTATTTTTTGGTTTCTTCTCACCCTTTTCTTTCATTTTTTTCAGTAATGCTGGAAAGAATTTATTTGGCATATTAACCGAGTTAGATGCTCTGAGTGATTTTTATCGTATTCGTCAATAGTGTGTATACTAGTATCATATTATTTTCTCGTTCAGTTAACTTTGTAGGTAAAACGTATCGCTAGGTAAAAGAGGACAGGTAAACTGGAAACTGTAGGGAATTGTCTGTGTATTGCTTACATCCGTATCCCTTAAATGCAAATTCAGATGTTAAAAGTCTTCCTAAGGATTGCTTTGCTAGAACAGAGAAAATATTGACGGTTTCTCGAATGCAGTAACAGGGGCACATCGACCCCTCCACCTCCACACACACACACACGCGCGCGCGCGCGCGACACAATAATATCTATGCAAAGTGTTCTTTCAAGCTAATAAATTCTAAGAGAATAATTATAATAATTTTAAAGTATAAGTTGGTTTGCAAAAGGGTATAGTGTTTTAACAATTGGAGTATTATAGTTAAATCGCATGATATGTAGCTTTTGTGGTTCACCAAGACATTTCGGAGGAGTAAAGTACTTTGTCATTCCATTTTGGTTTACGTTGCATACAATCCTAAATATTCCACCGTTGGTCTCACTAATTATTCCACCGTTGGTGTCACCAATATAAATGCAAGATGCTGCTTTGCTGGACCAGCTACGCGAACCTGACCACCGTTTGGAAGATGCGTTTTTTCTAACCATTAACTCCCTAGTGCCCTGCTTTCATGACTCGTATCGTTGCCTTTTCCTAGCAGAAAATAACTTAGTTTTTGCTATGTAGTTTTTGCCATGTTATAAACCTCGGTCCTGCAATTACGGGATCACAACTATTTATTTAGCTTGATGTTGTTAAAGGTACCATACAAGCATACTATTAACTGGTGCTTTTATTTTTGAAGGTATTCGGCTGTGCGAACGCAGTTTGGACCTCCAAATCAGGAAGAAATGCGTGTTTTAGAATATCAGATGCAGGTATTCTTCTTCGACATTTAAAATCCAGGTTTACATTCTATTTATTTCCAATCCCACTTTATTTGGCATTCACGTTAGCATTGTCCACTTATGCATAGCTTGTGCATATCAATCGCCTAAACCATAGTTTGTTTTGGTATAGCATAATTTTTGGCTACACAGCTCTTAAATGATATAACACCGGGGTGACAAATGAGAAAAACACTATTTAGACCAAAAATATGCCCCTTTAAGGTTAAAGTATTTAAAAATATATTTTTATATATTTAAAAAACCTTCGTAAGACGCACGACCGTAATTGAATCAAAATTCTTTATTTTGCAACTAAAAGGAGACTTACTATACCATAGGAATAGTACCGTGGTCTAGAATTTTTCTCGAATTTTTAAAGACATCTGGACATCTTGTTTCTATTTTTTAATGGGGTAAGTATCGTAGGTATTACTTTGATTGGTGAAGGCGAAATTGCTTTTCCTCTTGAGGAATGTTCATCATTGAAGATGCTTGATTTGTCATTTTCTCCATATCTTTCTTTGGCTTCCTATATTTAATTTATTGGCAAGGCTGCTTCTAAAACGGTTGGGTTGTTTGTATCGTGCTAGAGATTACCTTACATCCGAGGCCATGTTGTATCTCTATTAATATACCGTCCGCCCTTGCATAGAGTACTGTTCCCTTAAATGGAAAAGTGCTCCGCCGTCTTATCTTGATGTTTTTGATCGAGTTCAGGGACGTGTTTGTAACGTGATAGGCCCAAATCCTAATGCTATTCTTCAGCCTTGATCCAATCGACGGAAATTGGCTTACCGTAGTCTTTTCATTAAGTGTTACTATGGTAAGTCTGACACCTGCAGCTGTAATGCCACACAGACTATGGACCACCTCCTGCAATGTCCAGACGCCCCAAATTGCAACTTTGCTGACTTAGAGGAGCCCACACCATCGGCAATATCATGTGCCCGCTACTGGGCAGAAACGCTGTAGCTGAGACACGAAAACGAATGAACGAACCATGGGAAGTATTCTGATGAGCTTTTCTTGTTGGTATCACCTCAGTTTGCTGTATCTTGTGTAACTCGTTTTTCTTAACGTCCTCTTGGTCGTGCAGTTGCAGTCCCTCGTTTTACTAAATCTTTCCTATGGTTATAGTTTCCCCCCACGGGATGCAAGATTGTGGAACTCTTTGGGTTCTGAGTGCTTTCCCACATCATATGACTTTTTAAGATTAAGATTAAATTTGTCAAGACTAAGATTAATCCTTATCTCATTTTTTGTTTCCTTTGTCATTTTTTCACAGTTCCCCACACTTAATTGGCATTATGCTTTCTATTGCTCTTATTCATTAGAAGAAAATTGTCTGGTGCAGTAGTGTCTTTTCTTCATTTCCCTTTTTTATCACCATTTTTTTGCTAAAGTTTCTTCCAATCATTCTCGCATTACTCCCTCTTCTTCTGATACTACTCCCCGAGAATCGCATCTATATTTATTTTATATTTTCCAGCAACTCTTTCCCAACCAATGCCTTAACACATCTTCATTTGCTACTCATTCTGGCCATGAATTCTTTAAAACCACCACATCGCAAAAACTTATGACCCTCTCTCGTTTTGTTTACTCATAATTTATGTTTCCGACTCATACAAACCATATCACCAACAAGTTTTAAACCATTCCTTTTTTTGCCATTAATACTTTAATAGTACTTGGTATGTTTGTTTTTATTACATATATGTTATGTATGTATCTTATGTAATAGCACTTATTCATCCTAACGTTTTTATTTTTGTAATTACCCTTTACAATCAAACCGCGATTATCCGAACAAGAGGGGCGGGAAGCAATTGGTTCGGATAACTGATTGTTCGATTTATGTGCACATGTATTTATGTTAGAACACAAATTTAGTTAAATATTTATCCGGACCGGAAGATCTTGTTCGGATCATCCGAAATTCGGATAATCAGTGTTCGGATAATCGAGGTTTGACTGTACATATTTAGTTATAAGACTCCAGATAGCAAAGTCTTTAAATGTATATAGTTGAACCAATATTTGAAATATCTACGTTTTGAAAGTAATATTGAAGAAGACAATTATAGATTGCAGAGAAGCGAAAATATATTTCATCGGAATTGGGTTAGATCCAGTGTGACTAGATCATCTACCAGCATAACTGTCGGCGTTTCGTTTTTAACCAGATCACCTTGCAACCGTTTTTCACTTATTATATCCAACATATCTTTCAATATTACTTACTGACTTACTTTTTACTTAATATTACAATCTTTTTTGCCTCCATGGTTTTGGGGGTCGGTTTTGACTGCCTTGGAGGCTGAGTCGTTCCATGGGAGGCTCAGCCGTTCCATGGGAGGCTCAGCCCTATGTACGTGATTGGAATAAGATGGCCATTGGCAGGGACCTAAGAAATGAATATCGCACGAGAAGTGAAAGAGCTGTTTGCAAAATGATTTGATTAGAAATGTAGTGCTGATAACTCAAGGCATTAAAGCATGTGATCATGAATGGTGTAGCCAGTAGTTCAGACCCAGTGTGGTGTATACACGTTTTTTGCTTTTCTATGTAGAAACTACCATAAGTCTCCTTTTTCGATTTTGACAAGCGTATTTGCTGCATTTGCAATTTGCAATGACTTTTCCCATAAGATACGATTTACCAGTACCAATATTTTTTCAAATTCTTGTTGGTTTTTGTTTTTTTTGTTTTTAACGTCATTTTCCCGAGTAAGTGGATTCAGACGGTGCCCTTCAGATGGACTTTGTTTTGGCAGTGAGAAATTAGTTGGTAGTATGCACTTCCAGATGGCAACCAATGGCTTTTTTCTTTTGTAAAGTTCCACATTCTTTTCGCCCGATCAGAGAATCGAACCCAGAACCTTACGGTGCAGTTGCACTAATCATTAAGCCACGCCTCCTGATATTGTACCAATATTTAAAATATGGATGTTTAATCAGGATATGTAGAAGCCCTAATTGTGTGTACTGGTTTTAAAACCAATTTGCATATGGATCAAGGGAGTAATTTTGCACGATACCCCTACAAAATGTTTTAATTGTTGTTAGTTTCGATTGTTTGTTTTTAGAGAGGTAGTTTGTAAAAGTGTTTTTGTTGAAGTTATTTCTACCTACGTGTTTGTTATTGTGGAAAGTTTTTATTACTAAATACCATTGGTAACGGTGTCGCTTATGTATTTCATATTTATTTTCTTTCCCCAGCAATGGCGTCTACTTCCATTTGCTGCTGCTATGTATGCGATAAAAGCTTTCGCATCGGTATTTTTGGATGCTTTTGTTGAACTCCAGTTGGGTTTAATTTTCGGAGAAGACGATCCTGATCGTACAGTAAGAAATACAAAATTGAAATAAAAGTGATTTTATCTGTTAACTCTTGGAGGTGTTCAAGGTGTTTTATAAGACCTCGCGTATCAGAGATTACATGGTGACTACTGAGTCAACGACAAGAACTCATTCCTCGAGGGTGACTCTTTTAAGTACTTTAATGATAATTTAGCCCCAGCCTAAAACTTATTCCGTAGAATGGATCAAAATTGTGCAAGTCTTTATATTAAGAAAATTGGTATATTTGAAGTGGTAATAAAATGTTTTGGAAAATGTTATTAAGTTTGTAACAACATAAGATCATTGTTCTTCTGCCATTTTTAATGGTGCAGTAATAGTATATACATTTGGTTAACATGTTATTATTATTGTTATTATTATTTTTGTTATTATTTTGAACTCGTAAATCACGACAAAGGACAAAGGAACCAGAAACAATAAACTTTTGAGAGTGCCTAAAGTGAAACTGGAAAGTACTAAAAAGTCTTTTTATTACAATGGGGTAGTAGTTTATAATGACTTACCATTAAATATCAGAACAGAATCTGACTATGGTTCTTTCTGTAAAAAGGTGTACCTATTTCTGAATTTGTAAATGTGTCTAAGAAAAGTTACACACCTGTTCAGATGTTCATTATTTTCCTAGACACATCTTCACAAATTTTCACTCGCTTAACTTTTAACCACTGATTTCAAAACTTGTACAATATTTATTTGTAAATTAATTGTCTTTCTTCATTATTTTAATTGTATTATACTTATTTTTTTCTTTTTATACAGAGGACTTATATGAAAAACAGTTATGTAAACTGATAAAATGCACCTGTTGAAATATTATCAAATAATAATAATAATAATAATAATAATAATAATAATAGTAAATGTCCTGGGTATTGACATTAAACTGCATCCGGTTGTGGAGTTTCGACGTGGGCGAATGAGGTTACCCTTTGTCACAACTACCTCCAGGTCACCCTTGGGCAAGGTGTAGCACCTGTCAGCCTACCCCGAGACTTTAAAGTACCGAATTGGCATTCGGCGGGGTTAAGTCTGCCTCATGGGTAGGGAGGGCTCTTTAGCCTTGGTTGGCAACTTCCCTAGAGATGGTGTCTCGATAAAAATACTGGTGGTTGTGACACCTTATCACCACTACCCTCTATTTGATCTGCGTGACCTCGAAATACCGGGTGGCATCTGGCGCGGATTAGTCAGCTAACTTGGCAGTAAGTATAAAATGCACCTTTAAAAAAAATGCAAACTAGAAACAAAACTTCATGCCGCATCGGCCGTCGCGCGGAATATACAGGGTCGCGTCCCCCAAGGGAGCTGAACCAGTTTGGGGTCGAAAAATATGCTACTGAGTCAGCAACCTCTGAAAATGATCTACAAGGTAATCAGAACCAGGAACCTCCTAACCCTGATCCTGTAGTGATCCCAAATAGACAAAGAAAACATAGAAATAAATGGTCAACGGAGGATTATAAAAATGTTTTACGAGCCTATTACACCGCTCAAATTAGACCAAACAGGAATGTAACTGAACAGACTTATATATATTGGAGAGAAATTGTAGGAAATGACTTTATGCCTAATATCAACTCGAATAAACTAGGCAATACGCGAAGAGATATTTTGAATAATAAGAGACTAACCGACGCTCAAATTGAACAAGTACGAAGGGAAGTAAGACAGCATTATGCAGAGGATGAGACAAATGAGTCTGGTGGTGAAAATGAAATAGTGAATATAGATGATATGGACTTCGAACCAGTTGTCAGAATTGAGAATTTGAATGGGAATGATATTGAAAACTTGATTGCAGATGCTAGAATACCGGAAGAAGGAGTGAGGGTGGATGGAGCAGATGAATTTGTCGATCAAAACCGGGAAAAAATAAATGACGCGCACGAAGATATTTTACGAGAACTAAGCCAGACAGAACATAAAGAAATGGAAGACAGAGAGCCCTTGCCAAAAGTCAACATGAACTCTAAATCTAACGCTATTATCAAACTTTACAACGTTGCTTTAAGGAAAATCATAGCAGGTGCTGAAAAAGACATCGACACTATTAACAAAATAATTTATTCAACGGGGCAGGCTATTACTAAAAAGATTGGTATCAAAGTTAAGAAAAGGAAGGCAAACAATGTACATAAACCACCGAAATGGAAGGTCAAAATCCAAAAAGAGATTGATGCTCTGCGGGCAGAGTTATCAATCGTGCAGGAAATTTCAAACGGCACTAACATTAGAACTAGGAAAGGTAGACGAATTAAGAGGAAATACAAAATCGAAAACGAAGGATCTTTAGATACAACGAAAGAAGTCATTAAACAACGTATACAAATGAAGGCCCAACGATTAAGACGTTTTGATAAGAGAAGCAAGTTTTTTCGGCAGAACAAAATTTTTAAAACCGATGCTAAAAAGTTTTATAGGGAGATAGGCAAAGGCAAAATTGAGATTAAAGAACCCCCAAAGACCGAGGAAATTGAAAAATTCTGGAATAGTATCTGGGGAAATGAAAAATCCTTTAACGAGAACGCGGCATGGATTGAACGTGAAGAAGAGAGAATGAGTGAGACAAATCAGCAAGAATGGGAGCCCATTACAGTTGAGGAACTCCAAGCCGCCTTAGGAAAATCTCAAAAATGGAAATCACCTGGGAAGGATAAAATACCTAACTTTTGGCTAAATCGCCTGACTGAAGTACATACTTCTCTTGCTAAAAATCTGAATGAAATTATGGAACACCCTGAAAACGCCCCCAGCTGGCTGACCGAGGGCGTAACTTACCTCTTACCAAAAACATCAGAAACGAAGAATCCCAAGAACTACCGCCCGATCACATGTCTTACTACAACTTATAAAATCTTAACATCTGTGATCACTGAAAGAATGTACACCTTTCTAGACGAAAACTCTATCTTGCCAAGCGAACAAAAGGGATGCAAACGAAATTCTTACGGGTGCAAAGATCAGCTCCTTATAAATAGAATGATACTCGAGGACTGTAGATCGAAAAAGAAAAACCTTAGTACCGCATGGATAGACTATAAAAAAGCATTCGACAGCGTCCCGCATGACTGGATTTTAAAGAGCCTTGAAATGTATAAGATCTCCCCCATTATTAAAAACTTCCTCTCAAATAATATGTCTAAATGGCAAACACGTCTTTTCTTATCCCATGAAAATGGAACATGTGAATCAAACCTTATTACTATCAAACGAGGCATTTTTCAAGGCGATTCTCTGTCACCTCTTCTTTTCTGCATTTCACTTATACCACTATCCAACGAATTAAACAATACAAACTCTGGTTATAAAATCTTAGATGGAATTATTAATCACCTCTTTTACATGGATGACTTGAAGTTATATGCTAAAAATGATCAGCAGCTAGAAGGACTTTTGACAATGGTTAAGGAGTTTAGTGATGATATCTGTATGGATTTCGGACTTGATAAATGTGCTAAAGCTTCCTTTGTTAGAGGTAATCTAAGTAGAACATCTTCTATTGTTATAGATACAGACACCACAATTAGAGAACTTGAGCAGGATGAAACGTATAAGTACCTGGGTGTAAATGAAGGTAATGGAATTAATCACGCTACAATGAAAGAACGAATTCGTAAGGAGTACTACCGACGAGTACGGCTCATCTTGAAAACTGAACTTAATTCTAAAAATAAGGTCGAAGCAATTAATAGTCTTGCTGTTCCAGTTGTCCAGTATAGTTACAATATTATAAATTGGAACCTTTCTGATCTAAAAAGAATGGATACGAAAACCAGGAAATTGTTGACAGCCAATCGAATGCTCCACCCGAAGGCAGACGTTGATCGTCTGTACTTACCTAGATCGGATGGTGGGCGTGGCTTGATTCAACTTGAACTCTCTTACAAAACGACCACAATTGGAATGAAATACTACCTTGAGACGTCGAACGATTGGATGCTGGCATTAGTCCGACGACATGAGAATAGTAAAAAGCTCCATTCAGTAATCAAAGAGTCGAATAAGTTTCAACGAGAGCTGAACGTAACACCTAACGTAGATGAAATCGATCTTCCTGCAACTAAGATAGCCAAAAAAATTAAGCAGGAGGCCAAAAAGAACGGCCAAGACAAGATTGCTGACAGTTGGAGCCAGAAGTCTCTGCATGGACAGTACGTTCTCCGATGCCAAAACGCTGATGTAGATAAATTTGCAACCCATCAGTGGCTGAGGAGTTCGGGACTTAAGGCAGAGACTGAAGGCTTCATCACAGCAGCTCAAGATCAGAGCCTCAACACCAAAAACTACCAGGCCAATGTATTAAAGAATGGAGTAGACCCAAAATGTCGCATATGCGATAAAGCTGTCGAGACTATCGATCATCTCGTCTCCGGCTGCTCGGTGTTAGCCTCAAACGAATATACAAGACGCCATGACAGGGTTGGTCAATACCTGCATTGGGGAATCTGTCAACACTACGGAATTAAGACTGAAGCTAACTGGTACGAGCATAAACCCCCAGATGTAGCTGAAGCCCAATATGTCACCATCCTCTGGGACTTTCCGATTCACACAGACAGAACCATTCAGGCTAACAGACCCGATATAATAATAAAAGATCGAAAAAACAAAACATGCCTACTGATTGATATGAGTGTTCCCTGTGATAAAAACGTTGGCACAAAGGAATTTGAAAAGGTCAGCAAGTACAAAGATCTGGAAATTGAGGTAGAAAGAATGTGCAGACTAAAAACATCAACAGTTCCTGTCGTCATTGGCGCATTAGGTATGATCAAAAAGGGCACCCAAAAACACTTAGACAAAATACCAGGAAATCACTGCCTCCAGGAAATCCAAAAGATTGTCTTAAACAGCACTGCTCATATCCTCAGAAAAACTCTTTCCATGTAAACAGTATATTTTTTCAACACTTTTTTACTTTTTTTTATATATATATATCTAAATTATTTTTATTATTTTTATAGTCCTTTTTTATAAATTTGAATTATTTTTTACCAAATTTTTATATATTTTTTTTACAATTTTATACTTATACATACACGTTCCTGTCAATACATTTAAAACCTTTACTCGCTTTAGGTCACTGGGTGTGACCCGGTTAATAATTGTATGAAAATGCAATTAAAATAAACAGATTTTATAATAATAATAATAATGATAATAATGTTAGATGTTGTGGACTAATAGCGTATCACTAAATTGTACGATTCCCACTTTGGTTTTTCACAAACGTGACTCAACAGTAGCGTTTTTACACATACAGAAAATGGGGCGGTACCTTTTGGTGCACTGATTAATGATAAAGTAAACATTTAAAAGAGGTGCAAGCTCTTGAAATTCCAGTTCTAACTAGCATTTTATTTGTTTTGAATTACAAGTTGATATTGCCAGATATATTGTTTCCTTGCCAAGAGGTTTTGTATTAAGTGCACCTGGAAAGCTGTTATGGTTTGAATGACTTCACATTTAGCAAAACAAGATTTAAATCTTAAAAATTCTTGATTTTATGGACTCAGTAGAAGCCGTTAATTTAGGATATTTATCATGTTGTGAGTCGTAAGCTTTTTCCGAGCTACGTTTCGAGAGATACTTCTCCCACCTTCACTACTTTAACGAAAGGCTTGAACTTCTTTGTAGCTCCTAAGACCATCCTTGTAAAGTAGATCCTCTCGATAGTTGTAACAGCAGTAAAAGACCCTCTTAAAATTGAAGCTGACACAATCCGTGCAAAAACAAGTCTTACTCTTTAACCTTTCAAAAAACCTATTGACAACCTCACCAAAAAGGAAAGATATGGCATCAAGAGCGTAATACAAAATGTTTCAATCTCCGTCCTTCCTTCTGACGAAGGTCATGCAACTGTGATCCTTACCAAAGCCGATTATATCCGATACTGCCGTGAACACCTCAACAATGGACCATATACAACGGTTAAACATAGTCCAATGAACGCAGTCAAGACCAGAGTAAGCAAAGCACTGATTGCACTACAGAGAAAGCATCTTCTGGGTGATTGCCTCTACCACAGATTGTAATCCCAAGACTCACCTTTACCAAGATGAGAGACCTTGGTAAAGGTAAAGTAAAAACCATCTAAAAGATTATTTTGAAGGCATCAACAGTTGTTCACCATGGAAAAGGAGAAGCAAGGCAATTGCCCTTCCTTGATTTCCTAGTGAAGAGACAAGGAGACCGGACCATTTCTGTTACTATCTGTATGAAACCAATTCACACAGGCCAGTACCGTAATAACGCATCGCTATCCAGTTTCAACTCGTCATAGTGTTATCACCACTCTGTTCAAGAGGCCAAGAATCATCATTTCCACACATATGACCTCAGAAAGGACGGAAGGCACCTTCCAAAGGTTCTATTATCCAATGGATACCATACTAGGGATGTTCAGAGAGCCTTACAAAGAGCCAGCAAGGCGTAATCATGGAGAAGAAGGAAAAGAACCTTAAAAACAAATATGCTTTCCCTATGTGAGAGGCATCAGTGAATGGCTAATACGAACTCTCCGACAGCATAATATCAAATGGGATAAGTCTGTCGAAACGTAGCTCCCAAAACCCTACGATTCACGACATGATAAGTATCCTACATCAAAGATTAAAGTCATACCTCGATATTACCTTAAGTGTAAAAACCTCTTTATTACCATAAAGGCATCAGAGTTTGGTGATCCGTTTTGAAACAATGACGTTTTTGTAGGATAAAGTATGAAATGTTAAATTATATTCACATTTCAAACAGAAAATATTGTTATTTGCTTTTAGGCAGCACTTGGCAAGGAAATCCATGCGTTGTCTTGTGCAAGTAAGCCTGTTTCGTCATGGTTGGCGCGAGATTGTATTCAAGAATGTCGGGAAGCTTGTGGAGGTCATGGATATCTTCGTGGTATGATGTTTGCCTTTAAGTAAATATCTTTAGGATTGGTGACCTTACCCATGCCCATGCCTTACTATTCTTAGTCGGGGAGACGCCCAGAAAGTCGGTCAATATTTCAAAGTTATGTAAAGGGGCAGTAAATAGGAGCTTTGTGGTAAACTACGTGTTGTTGTTCTGTAAGATACACGTTGAAAATCGATACAAACTATCACCGACTGATGCAAGCCAGCGGCGTCCAGATAGAGGCGTCCAGATAAAGGCGTCCAGATAAGGCATTGTTGAATGGAGCTGTGTAAAGGTCCTGAAAGCGTTTCATTGTTTTGACGGGTAATTTCTTGTTACTTCTTTGAAGAAAAAAATGTTGGGAATCAAGGCTTTCACTGGCATCGCTGAACTTTACATTTGCGTTGCAGTTAAGTACACCGACTTTTCTCGACCCACGAAAACTAAACAGTTTGTTGTTTTTTTGTTTCTTTTGGTTTTAACGTCATTTTCCCCTAGTAATTGGACCTCAGACGGTGCCCTTTAGAGGGACTTTGTTTTGGCAGTGAGGAATTTTTTGGCCAGATGCCCTTTCTTTATTTAAAGTTCCAAATTCTTATCGCCCCATTAGGGAATCGAGCCCGGAATCTCTTGGTTACGGCACAACTACACTATTTAAGTAATTAATCAGTAATACCCATTAAAGAATATTGTCATAAAGTATAGTATTGCATATTATAGTATATTACAGTATAGTGTATTATCAGATAGAATTGAGTATCAAAACGTAGTGTAATGTAGTGTAATGTAGTGTAATGTAGTATAATGTAGTGAAATATAGTGTAGTGTAGTGTAGTGTAGTGTAGTGTAGTGAAATGTAGTGTAGTGAAATGTAGTGTAGTGTAGTGAAATGTAGTGTAGTGCAGTGTAGTGAAACGTAGTGTAGTGCAATGTAGTGAAATGTAGTGTAGTGCAGTGTAGTGAAGTGAAGTATAAAATAGTTTAGTACACTATGGCTTTATACAGTATAGGGCAGTGAATAGTATAGTGTAGTGTAGTGAATTGTAGTGTATTGTAGTGAAATGTAGTGTAGTGCAGTGTAGTGAAATGTAGTGTAGTGCAGTATAGTGACGTGAAGTATAGAATAGTTTAGCACACTATGGATTTGTACAGGAAAGGGCAGTGAATAGTGTAGTTTAGTGTAGTGTAGTGAAGTGAAGTATAGAGTAGTTAAGTACAATATGGATTTGTATAGTATGATGTAAAAAGTATATTACTATATGGGAAAGTATAGCGCATCGCAGGATAATTATATTCTAGTGAGGTCGTAAAATAAGTGTGATAAAATATAGTAAGTATAGTAGTATGTTTATGTTACACTAGTATGTAATTTGTATTTTGTTGTTTATTTTGGTATAATATAGTTTTTTGTATTAAAGTGGATTACTTTAAGTACCTTTTATTATTCTTATACACTTACACATATGGTGACACAGAATTTAAGAAGAGAATACAGTTGGATGGAATTGCAGATAAAAGGTTTCCAGCTTACTCAGCAACAAATGAGTACTAGTTAAGACTAAGAGGAAGGTGCATTAGACCATTAAACTTGTTTTATTTCATACCGTATCGGATTATCGCTGGTTGAAAGCTCGGAAAAGAAAATGGATATAACAAAGGTGTGATTAGGCGTGAAAAGGGAGTAACAGAGTCCAAAATGAGCTGTTGCAAACAAGTTGCAAGGTGTAAGGTTGGACACAGAGTAAAAAGGAAGGCTAAAATAGTAATAATTGGATAATATGTGAGAAAAAATGCCGTAAATGAGTTTACACGGAGAGAGTGAACAGAATCGGAAAACATAAGCGGAGGAGTAGGCTGTTGCGACCTCAGATTATAGTTAGAAACCAGTAAAACAATAAAGGAAAAAGAAGAAGAAAAAGGTGTATAGTCACAAGTGCTTGATTTGTAGTCAAATATATATTAAATAAATATTTGATTACAATACATTGATTTTTGTAATTTCATGTAATTTTATTTGTGATGTAGTTTAAAATGTGGCTTCCAATTTATGTTGACCATCTTACCTTAAGTAATTTGTTTATTTTCGTTTCAGTGAATGGTCTTGTTCTCTTGCGGGATGAAAACGATCCCAACCTCACATACGAAGGTGATAATAACATGCTACTCGGGCAGACGAGTAACTACTTGTTGGCATTGTATAGTGATTATGAACAAGGTAAGCTTACCCTATTTCTTTGCAGGTGATATTGGTTGGCTGAAAGCCACGTGTAAATACATTAGCTACCGACATAGAAAACCCAGTCAATACATAAAATAATTGACTTACTAGCCATAATCAATAACATTTTGGCTTGTTAATGGCGCAGTCAGATATTATAATTTCAGCTTATTGAGAATCCGATAGCCGGAGTTGATTTTAAACGTTGGTAGACATTCTTGGTTTAGATTAAGAAGCGAAAAAAGGCAGATATTACGGTTGCTTGTGAATTTTATTTGGTTCTTTGTTTATACAATATCCGCATCCTTTGTCCGTGTGTAAGAAGTGTAAACAAACACTTATTTTAATGTTCGTGCAGTGAACGAATACATTGATATTTTTTGGGGGGGGAGGGGGAGTGGTTCCTTGGTCACAGTTTTCCTTGTTTACATTCACAGATGTCTGAAATGGTAAAAGATATGTAAATAATTGACGTATACACACTCCTAGTGTATCTTTCTATGTGCATATTCGTGTATATAGTATGTTTTGTTTTGTATGTGTATGTATGTATAGTTAAGTGGATCCCTGCATGTTTGTATATATTTGTGTTTACTAATGTCTATCAATGTTCATGATCGTAGGTCCGCTTTTATTATCCAAATAATAGTGAGGGCTGAAATCCACATGTAGGTAGTCAAATGATGATGTGTAACTTTCCTGTTACGTTTTGTTTGTTTTTGCGCGCGTGTATTTGTATACATTCTCATATTTGTGTTTTACGTTTTTACAGCATTTGATTACTGGATTGGTTATCTCATTTTTTTTTGACCGAATGTGTGACTGTCGGATTTTTAGCGAGTGTGCCGCTATCGGATGTGTCATCTTTCTGCTGGTACCTCCCGTTCTTTTTTTCAACTCACCCATGTTCATGTCTTCACATACTCGAGCTGGGATATTTCATAATAACCGTATATATTTTTTTTCTCATTGAATCTTTGCTCGGACTGTTGGTGGTTGTTGTACCGAAGACATGGTAAAATAATGAATCATCAGATTTCTACGTTTCATCAAAACATGCCTGGAAGGCCACAATAAAACCACCCAAATAGAATAAATCGCCATCGATTTTAATGTGTAATACCTTAGACTAGTTTGACAATGTGCTCACTGGCAGCCAAAGAATAATTTTCTAACTTTTTGCAGAAAGCGTCTACATGGAGGTCTGGCTTTTGCATCAATAATCTTAGTACCAGTCCCCTTTTCGGTTTTATCCACCATCATTTTTAGATCAGGTTTCCGATAGATGTTAGGTTATAGCGTGCAGAGAAACAAAGGTATTAATCCATCTTCTTTATTGTCTGGCCCACAGTTGTTTGCTTTTTGATGCATTATACAATGTTGCCTTGAATTGTCATATAAAGAACAGGGGATAAGTGGTTGTGCCGCCTTTATCTTCGAGATTAGACTTTTCAATTGCATCAGAAATTCTTTTTTAGATTATGGTGTGAAATACATTTGTTTGTTATATGTGGCATCAAAGTTTTACAGAGAATTCTCACCGTAGCCATTTCTTTCCTTGTTGGTAACGGCTGTCTGCACGGCATCCAACTCAATCAATGATCGCTATCTTATCCTGCCCTTTGTGTCGCTTGTCTCTATGTTCCACAGCTTCATGTCTGCATGTGTTGTATCTTTATTGTTGTTTTGGCCTAGGGCTGGACAAGCCAGTGCAGACTCCAGCCAGTCCCAAGTCCGGATAAAGACAGAGGAAGAGCATCCAGCCCGTAAAATACAATGCCACAAAGAAAATCATGCAAACAGAATTTTACAGAGAATGTCCAGTATTAAAAAACCAAAAGCTCGGGTGGGGTGGGGCGGGGGATAATAATAAAAAAGAGGTTTCATCAAATTATCCGTCATTAGTTTCATCATTAATAGTAGGACGTACTTTTATTCCGCCTTAAGCAGTATCTTGTTGTTCCTTTCTACATTGTACGATGTTGCACAGGGATTTTATCCGGTACAGAGTTTATTTATCGTCTTGAATCAAGTCATAAAGTAAAAAGAACCCATGGTTTATCAGACCGTTGCCCCTGTCTGTTTTCCCATTTGAGTCGACATTGCCACGCTTTGACCTTTCTGTGATTCCAGGATGGAAATGACTTTATGATATCACAGATTGATGAAGTCAATTAAACATTTTCTTTTATCATTTTCTTTCTCTTTTTGTTTGAAAGGTTGGCCAAAATTGTAGTTGATTTTTTTCTGAATCTTGATTTAACAACGGAATGTTCTCAGTAAACAAGCACACGTCAGCTGAGAGTATAACATTAAACTAGTAATCATTATTCATTATTAAAGTACAAAGGACAGAGAAATATGGGGCAATATGATCGTCGGCGTCGGTACATGTCACATAGATAGATACATAGTAGATAATCAATGAACAAGTAAGTCAGGATGTGGGCAGTCATCAGTGCACATAGAGAAAACAAAACAAGTTTCATCAGTCTCCCAGTTGTTTATCCTTTTTCGGAGAAAAACTCTATGATCAACACTAAATGATCCTCAAGTTAAGGGAGTGAAACATGACGCCGAAATCATTACAATGTTTGTCAATTCTGAACGATAGTTTTTATTCAGAGTTTACAACGTTTTTATAATTTTCGGGATAATTGTTGACAACATTTGTACTTCCCTTGACAGCGACGAGTTTGGCATGTCGAAGAAGTATGTTGTCAGCTTTATAGATTTAACCAGGTACACAATACATTGTTGTGTATCTTCTTCCAAAGATAAAGTTGTTTTAAATCAGTTGAATGTTATTTGGGTAATGAAACGTAAAAGTTACAGAATGTTACGGATGAGTTCATTAGTAAGGTGTACTGAATTTGTATAATTCATATAATTTCCAGAAGAAATATCTGCCACTCAAGACTGTTGCTCGGTCAACGGACCCAGTGACAAAAAGTACCCAGTTTAAATGTTATATGAACAGAAACATTAAATTGCGTACTACACTGCCTTTGCAACCAAAAAGACAGCTTCAGATGTAATCGAACTCAAAAGTAAGGGTTATTAGTACCCTTAAATACTTGAGCTTCATTGTAAAAGCAGTCAAGCAATCTCGGAGTGAACTTTGTTGTAACATGTATAACTCAGCTTATCGTTGTCTTAGCATTTGGCTTACTTTGAGTAGCCTTTAATGCGGGAAGAAGATTGGAGGCATCGTTTTAGTTCCTCAGATAAGCAAGGTTACAGCGTACCGTCAGCAGCTACTTAATTTATCCTAGCTAAGGAAGTTACGACTGGCGTCACGATTCGATTGGGGAAGTTATGGCCTCCGGCTTTCTTAACATCTAGATTTGGGGGCTGAAGGTAGCAATTAGCCTTTAGCTTTTAGCATGATCTGACTTTTTGTAGAAGTAATTCAAATAAAGACTAAACTTTGTGACTAAACTTTTAATTATTTTTAAGATTTTGGTTTCAATTTGTACATGTAAGTGCAAAGCCTCCGTCCGCTTTACATCCAGCTTTCACTTATATAATCTAACAAACGGAAGTTTTTAGCACAATTTTCATTTCGTAAGAAATATAATAAACTCTGACCCATGCAGCGTATTTTTAGTTTGGTAGGAGAGAAACGACTGGCTGCTCCCTGACTACTGATATTCGTGATACGTGTTGACTGTGACAGGATTGTTAAAAGAGAATATCTAGCTTTATTGTCCGAACTTTGCACCACTCGTATAAACCATGTGATGTTACTTGGTATTAAAGCTTGGCTGGCCCTTCAATCATAGGACTCTCAAAACACCAGTGAAATTAGATGTCAGTGTATCTGTGCTTTTGTGGTGATATTTTAAGTTCAGATTATCCGATGATTTACTTAGGGCTCGGGAAGACACCAAAGCGATATTTCATATAATGTGTAAAAGACGTTTGAGGTGGTTTGACTGCATCGAAAGAAGTGTGCACATAGCAGCCTGCGGAAAGTACATCGGATGGAAGTTACTCACAGTTACAAGTGATAGACTTCATAATATCGGAGAGCAAGTGCTAATTGATAACAGGCTCAACTGAGTTTATCCATTGCACAAACAGCCAAACCTGTGCTCCCATGGGTTATAATGATGGTAAACATATATATCCAAAGTTTTAATGTTGTGGTAAAAGTGCAATTTTTTAAATAAAAGCATCAGTACAGTATCCTAATTACAATTATTATGATTTGTCGTAGGTCAATCAGTGTCGTCGCCTGTTGGCACGACTAATTTTATAGCAGATATCCATAAAACAATGAAAAAATTTTGTCATGCGAAGTCGATCGAAGACGTCATGGACTTTAAATGTGAGTACTCTATTTTCAGCTTGTCATTATTTGACCGTCTATACATCTGTTAATAAAGATACAATGTATAGATAAAGTCATGGAATGATTGACTATGAAATATTAATCTAATTTTTTGTTTTCAGTTATACAGGATGCATACACATGGCTGACGTCATTCTTATTAATTGAAAGCGCATACAAAGTTAAGTCACAGTTGAGTCTCGGGAAAGTAAGTTTGTAGTTTTCATATAACTTCACACCATCTTTTAGCATTTCATATGAGTAGGCATCTCACGATAGATTTGCCCCCTGAATGAAAAATTAAGCTTTTAAAATGTCATAGATATAGTCTTATTATGTCGTACGCCCTAAGCTGTTTCTTAGTTACGGTTTAAAAGATACTTTTCTAAGCTTCAGGCTTAGAAAAGCTTTAGATTTTTTAATATTTCCACACTTTGGAGTGGCGTGGTGACAGGGATTGAATTGTTTTGAGAAGTAGCGCCACACCTATCTTTTGCTACGTTTTTTCTCTCGTGCCAAAAGCCTTATTTGGAATACTGAGGTTTTGATGTTGAGGTAATTGTTCTGCTGAGGTATTTTGTTGGAACATGGAGGAATTTTGTATCTGGATGCCCATCCTGACGCGGATCCTTGTATCTTTGTAATATGCGCCAACTGATTTGTAGAATACAATGTTTTTGATGATGTTGATTAGAGGGCGGTACTACGGAACACAGTTATGAGAAAAGCGATAGGCGTAGAAGCTGATGAGGGAAATAGCTTTAATACCGCTGATGATAACAGTAGTCTATAATTTGTAATTTATGAGGTTTGGTATGGTCAGATTAAATTTTTGATGAACTTAGACGGAATTCATAACACCTTTTTTGTTTCTGTAACATTTAAATAGGCCTATTTAGCCCCCACATGTATATACAATCCATAGTTCATACAATGACCTTAAGGGTAAGGTGGATTAGCGCCACAACTATTCAGGCCCGTACGATGTATGAGTTTGGTGGGTAGAGGAACGGCTTTTAATGAAACACTGAAAAGCGAAAAAACAGAAGACAAGAGCCGTGGTTCGAAAGTAAGGCGCTCAGCATGGCCAGCACGCACACTACTAGGCCATCGGACCTTTGTTGGCTAGGTGATGGAAACGTTCACATGTAAATACTTACCCTGACCCATAGAAAAGCACCGGCC
>RDPX01000103.1:1322377-1337950 GCA_003991215.1 Morbakka virulenta
AGGAAAACTCTTCTAATAGCAAAACAGTACTAATAGGAAAACTCTTCTAATAGCAAAACAGTACTAATAGGAAAACTCTTCTAATAGCAAAACAGTACTAATAGGAAAACTCTTCTAATAGCAAAACAGTACTAATAGGAAAACTTTTCTAATAGCAAAACAGTCCTAATAGGACAACTCTTCTAATAGAAAGACAGTACTAATAGGGAAACTGCACTACTAGGAAAACTGTACTTACAGAAAAACCTTACTACACTATTTATTAAAAAATGAAAAATATACTTGACATTGTAAATATTTCCTTTAACTTTAAACAAAAACTACTAAAACAACAAGAAGACTACACTCTCCCAATAAAGAAACAATCCTAAAGTGACCCTCTGTTGACAAACAGTAAACAGATGAAAGTATGGAGACTTCAATGCAGTGGGTTTTTCTTAAGCTTAGGGGCTGTTCATAAGGAAGAAATTCATTTGATAAAGTAGATTGATTTGGTAGAGGTGATCTGAAATGCACGTTTTTTCAAAATGAAAACAATTTATTACATACATGAGGAAAGATTTCCTCCCTCTTTCTCAAATCTCATTTTGGTCCGCCCTCCCAGCGGTCTTCCTGGTATAAAAATTTTCTTTCTATAACCAGATTAACAGTTATTACTGTAAAGTCTGTCTAATTTTTTCAGTAGTTCGAATTTTTATTTTAGCTGTTTTTCATTTCTAGTTATTTTGCTTGAGAGTCAATGAAGGTTTCATTATGTACCAAGGTTGGTATAGTATCAAACAATTGCTAGCTTTCCATAGAAACTTTACCCGCTCTGGAGCCACATTGTTACATAAAATACATACTTGTCCTCATTTGAAATAAATTGTCACACTAAGAATACTGTTAGGTAAGAAGTCCAATCGTTTTTGCTTTATTTTGGTAAATAACAATATGTTTTTTCAATACTGCAAATTACTTACCAATACTTCTTTGAATTTCCCCTCCCACTTGCATCCCCATTCATGATTATTACATTTAACTTCAAGAAGCTGAATTTCCTTATTGAATTCTTTGTCAAGCATGATCTATGAAATGAAATAAGACATAAATTTCAACGCAACAAACAATTTAGTATATGGAATTTTTAACCAGTGATAGGGATATGACTAAATATATACTTTTTGAAGTCCATTATCTGTTAAGGTTTTTGTAATTTAACCATCTCGTCCTTTAACCGAAAATCTGTCTAATTAAAATATATGTTATTAAGGGCAAAATATATCTAAATAAAAAATATAATATATATTATGATATAATACAAAGGTAGTCAATGAAAAAACGCAAAACATTTCAATAACCAGTGTTTCATGCTCTCTCAAGCAATCTTTGACTGAAGATTGCTCTGAATATTAAACGCTTTGGGCTATTTGTTGTGTTTCTTTCTTCAGTGCTTATTGTCACAGTCAAAGGTGTGATTGCTTTATCAATTGGACACAAGATCACATCTCTGACTGTGAAAATAAAAGGATTTTAGACAAGGAGATCAACACAACAACAAAGAAAATAAAAGAAACAATCCATTCCCTACAGTACAGCCATCACATCAACAATATATCTTACGCCCTTCCAGAAATATGGCTTCCAGCACAAAAGAAAGAAACACAACTAAGGTATGGCTCCACTCCTCGAAACAACTTGATCCCTGTCCACATGTAGGTCCACACTACCAAGGTATAAAAACAGCCATACCTAGTCATTTCAATAGCCTGACGGTGCAAGAACTATCTCTTGAAATGTAGCTCAGAAAAAGCTTACGACTCAAAGGGATGATAAAGCTCCCACATCTATGGCTCCCTCTAAGTCCGTAAAGTTCAGAATATTCAAGTTTTGCGTTGTTCCTTTGTATTACCTTTCATTGCTCTATTTTTGGAGCACTCTGCTTTGAATAAAGGAAATCAACCAGTATAATATATATTACAAATATATTAATAAGGATAACTGTAAGAATAAGCTATAGGAACGAATAAAGAGATGAAGAAGCAGAGCAGAAATCTCGGATTCAACAGAACTCTTTTTTATTATTTTTTGGTTTTTAAAGCACGGCTCTTTATATTTTGCCTTGATACGCAGCAATAGCTAACAATGACTTTACATTTTGTGTTTCTTCAACCTTCATCCTTTGTTCTTCATGCGTCTTTTATTTATCTCTTTGTCAACCTCATTAATTGGACTGTTTTTCTTCTTTTCCCTTTTCTTGATGACTTTAATGTATCATCGGTCAATTTCTTCTCATATAATTTAATTTAAGTACTTTGAGTCTTTTGCCTCGTACTACTACTTTCTATAACTCTTTTCTTCTGCTTGCTTTTCTCGCGACTAACCTTAATCTCTTAACTGTTTTCAGTACCAGCTACCTTGCAGCTGGGCCTTCCAATCAACCTAGCTTCCTTAACTGTGCTCTCCATTCTTGCAACTATTAAGCATTGTAAAAGTGCACTGAACATTTCAATAAGCATCGTTCAATACATGTAAAGCATTGTTCAGCTTTATTCAGTGATGCTCAGGGAAGAGTGTAAATCAACACAAAACATTTTGACTGAACCTTCCTTTTAAACTTTCAAAACGGCAAATTCATGTACATTTACCCACCAAAATTCAGAACAACATGATCGTTGTCCATTTGCTCAGAATTTTCAAGATGGCTATAGACGAGCTTACTTTGATTAGAATGATCTGATGTTGTTTCCTTTGTAGAACACAGAACAAATCTGACATGGAAGTTTTTTGGTTTCAGCGCGATAAAATAACTCTAGTGTGCATGCACGATCAGCAATGTTAAATCGATGGAGACACGCACTGAACATCTGTTGGACAACGCTAGACAACACCTTGAACAATAGACTGTCGACTCGATGCACTGAACATTTTTGACTAATTAAAAAAAACGTTGAACATCACTGAACATTGCTGAATTACATTAAACCACACTAAGCATGGTGTTAAAACACATTGAGCATTTTACTGAACAATTATGTTTAGTAATGTTCTATAAAATGTTCAGTGGATTTTAACTGGAATGTAACTTTTAATAGGTTTACACCCTAGGGCTCTTAAAAGTTAGGGGATGCAAGGCTCTAATTTAGAGACTTGTAGAAAAAAAAAGTATAACAAATGTTAATTTTAAATGAACTTTTCTTTTTTTATTAGCTCAAGTCAGTTTACTGCATTTTTTACAAGTTTATTTCCTTCTTTTGGTAGACACATTGAAGTATGTTTTTTTTGTGTGTGATTAATATCATTATTTTACATTAAGTTGTTCTGGTACACTGTAATGTTATACATTGTCTAAACCAGCAGCGTGTTTGTTTATGCATTAAAGCGTTTTAGCAACAGCAAATAAGGTGCTTTATTTAATTTCTATCACTCTTGAATCCTTGTGATACAAAAAAAACAGTCTTAAAACTTTCCACATCTTTTCTTTCAATAAGTGATAGCAAAAAAGCATTTTTAGCTGCTATAGTAGCTTAACAAGTGCAACAGTAAGTTAATGTCTGCATGTATTTTAGTCTATAAAACGCTCAATCTAAATACCTCTAAAACGGTTGCTAGCATTTTCCATCCAAATAACAGTCAAGCTGACTACTAACTCAGAATTACAGCTTCAGGTGAAAGGATCCAAGGATCCAATTCAACAAAACTCCGAAGTATCTCGGTGTGACTCTCCACCGAATAAACAAAAACGTTTATAAAACGTTGCAGACAAAGAACCACCAAACGCTGTAACCTCTGGAGTGCTGATTTCGTAACCCTTCGTATCTCAGCTTTGTCACTTTGCTGTTCAGTTGCAGAGTACTGTTCTCCTGTTTGGAGTCAAAGCCACCACTGCAAGAAGCTTGACGTATTCCTCAACGAGTGTATGGGAATAGAAAGCAGTTCAATCAAATCCACTCCTATGACCCTTCTTCCAGTCCTCTGTGGCATCGAGCCTCTAGACATCCGAAGAGACAGAAACATTCTGAACCTGGGTAAACATGCAATGGAAGACTCGCATGTATTACATCAGCCTGCAACGTCTTCTTTAGTCAACGTTCGTCTCAAGAGCAGAATGCCTCTATCTACACGAAAGCACATTCTGTCCAATCAAATAAACGAAAACAAGTCTCCTGACCTATGGATGAAATTTGTGTGTAATAGACATTGGAGTAATTCCGAGTGCATGCTCCGTCAATATATTCCGATACCTTCAGAAAAACCTACAGTCTATGATCTAAATCTAAGCTACTGGGTCCTCCTAAACTGAATTCGCTCAGGCTAGGGACGACATACCAGTTACATGCATAAAGTTGGTGTGAGTTTAACCATACCTGTGTTATGCAGTGACGTGCAAACACCTCAACATGTACTGAATTATCGTACGATAGACATCAGAGAAGATATCAGCACTGTGGATGACGAATTTCGAAACTGGCCAAATCATAACAAGCTAGCAGATATCTAATTTTTCATACTTTGTACATAGGTTCTTATTAGTTCATACGAATATTTATATATTTGAAAGGTGTTCAATAATCTCATTTAATGGTTGAAAGGAGTAAAACAGGATCAATAATGAAGCAAAAGGTTTTCTATTTATTCATAATTGTTACCTGGTTTATTAAGTGTAGGTACAATGGAAGCTGTGTGGTTATGGCTGTGATCACTGGGTAAATAGTCAATGGTTTTGCCCTTTGCTACTTGAGTGACCTTTAATTTTTGTACTTCAGATAAAGAGTTAAAATAAATTACTACTCATTTGGTAATATGTACTATTAAGTCGTAAATAGAATTTACTATTTTTCTTCTCAATTTCTTATCAAACAACTGTGTAGATAAGCTGAAATAAAGTTATTTGTTTACATATAATTTGCTATTGTATCCCAAACAGGAAAACTGTTGCAACAATTGGATTGCAAAAAACCTTACCTTGTCTTTGTTAAAAGGCACTTGATCTACAGGACATCGTGGTTCGACTCTGCAAGTCAACAAAAGATACCATTTTATACACTGCATGATAACAAATGTTTTTGCTCATTCCACATAAGATAATTTAGTTTTGGAGGACATTTTTAATTTGGGATATTTTTGAAGTTTGAATTTTTAGATGCTTTTTTCAAATAAAAAAAATCTTGATGCCCAAAAGGCCACGATACAGAAAAAATATGTAGTTTGCTAAGTATTGAATAAGCATTAGTTGTGTCAAAAATACAACTAGGCAATCAACTTCAATAAGATTATTCTTAAAACAACAAGATATATTTTTAAAAACCCGGTATATTTAGAGTTAGTAAGATAGGAATGAAGAAAAATGAAGGCAAAAGGAGACTGTTATCATTCTGGAGTGGGTGCTCTCTTGATACCTTGACCTAATGGCGATGATCATCATGTTCCTCACGTATTTTGCCACGTTCCTAAGAAAAAATGTTTGGGTATTTCGGAAGAGTATTTTTAAGAACTTTTAACACCTGGTGTTTTCAATGAATTAATAAGGTGAAGAATGTTTGCAATACTTTCCAGAATTTTTATACAGAAAGAACAAACAGGATCTAGTTCATTGCAAACTGCAAGCCTTGATGCGATAGATTAACTAACTTCAGTACACAGATATCAGTAAATGAACAAACAGTAAGTCAAAAGAACACAGTGCTTGGTCTGAATCAATAGCTATGTAAGGAAAGCATTCTAAAAATAAAAATTAATTTACTTTGACAAGCTTCATTCGCAGGCATATTGTTTGCTATTTCTGTAATATGTTTCACCAGTCAGAGTCTAGAGTAAACACTTGTTATTATGTCTGATGATCGAAATATCGTGAAACTATTAGTTGCAATCATAGTCCTTATTTTTCGTGTTTTATCTTATATAGACACATATAAATACGCGTATATATATGGTAAACGACAAAAAATCAACAAAACGTAGTTTAGAACTGTCATTTTTATGTTTTCACACTCATCAGCTAAAGTTTTGTTGATTTTTTGTAGTTCATCATATGATAGCTCTAATATTTTTATATTATTCAGCACTGTCAATAGCTAATAATTACTTCAATACTGGTATACATATATATACATATATATACACATACATATATACATATATATATACATATATATACACATATATATACATATATATATACACATATATATACATATATATACATATATACACACACACATATATATATACATGTATATACATATATATTAACAAATGAATAAAAATATTATCAACAACAGTGCTCCACCACATTAAAACGTAGGAGCTATCATATAATGAAATGTACGAGTAAGAAAAACTCTAACTTGACAGTACTCAGAGTTTCATGTCTTTCACAATCTTCAGCTGTATATTTTATAGTAATTATTTGTATATACATATATAGATATATACATACATACATATATACATAGATACATATATACTTAGATACATATATACAAACTAATAATTCGGTGATAGTCTAGTTATTCAGAAATCTCTTGATCATACTCTTATTAGTCAGAGAAAGCCCCATTGAGTGAATTAAATTTGATTGTTATTACTGGTTCTCCTGTCTCAATTTTTATTAGAAAACATACAGATCTACATTTTCCATAGATAGTAATAAAGATCAAAAATATCTTAAAGGGATTTTGAAAGCTACTGGGTTGCAAAGGTCACGGCCTACGAAAGTTTGATGAAAAAATAGTTATATAAATGGTTATGAAAGAAAATAAAATAGTACATGGGTAAGAGGAGCCCTGGCTTAATGGCTAGTGCAGTTGCACAGTAACCAAGAGAATCCAGGTTCTATTCCCCGAGCAAGCAGAAAGAAACTAGAATTTCACAAAAGAAAAAGCCATTGGTTGCCTTTCCAGACACCCGGCCAAGCAATTCCTCACAAGATCATTTGAAGGGCACCATCGAAGTCCCAATTACGGGGGTAAAATGACGTTAAAACCCAAAACAACAACAACAATCCAACAGTACGTATAAGACATTTTTATNAAATCAACAAAACGTAGTTTAGAACTGTCATTTTTATGTTTTCACACTCATCAGCTAAAGTTTTGTTGATTTTTTGTAGTTCATCATATGATAGCTCTAATATTTTTATATTATTCAGCACTGTCAATAGCTAATAATTACTTCAATACTGGTATACATATATATACATATATATACACATATATATACATATATATATATATATATACATATATATACACATATATATATACATATATATATACACATATATATACATATATATACACATATATATACATATATATACATATATACACACACATATATATATATACATGTATATACATATATATTAACAAATGAATAAAAATATTATCAACAACAGTGCTCCACCACATTAAAACGTAGGAGCTATCATATAATCAAATGTACGAGTAAGAAAAACTCTAACTTGACAGTACTCAGAGTTTCATGTCTTTCACAATCTTCAGCTGTATATTTTATAGTAATTATTTGTATATACATATATAGATATATACATACATACATATATACATAGATACATATATACTTAGATACATATATACAAACTAATAATTCGGTGATAGTCTAGTTATTCAGAAATCTCTTGATCATACTCTTATTAGTCAGAGAAAGCCCAATTGAGTGAATTAAATTTGATTGTTATTACTGGTTCTCCTGTCTCAATTTTTATTAGAAAACATACAGATCTACATTTTCCATAGATAGTAATAAAGATCAAAAATATCTTAAAGGGATTTTGAAAGCTACTGGGTTGCAAAGGTCACGGCCTACGAAAGTTTGATGAAAAAATAGTTATATAAATGGTTATGAAAGAAAATAAAATAGTACATGGGTAAGAGGAGCCCTGGCTTAATGGCTAGTGCAGTTGCACAGTAACCAAGAGAATCCAGGTTCTATTCCCCGAGCAAGCAGAAAGAAACTAAAATTTCACAAAAGAAAAAGCCATTGGTTGCCTTTCCAGACACCCGGCCAAGCAATTCCTCACAAGATCATTTGAAGGGCACCATCGAAGTCCCAATTACGGGGGTAAAATGACGTTAAAACCCAAAACAACAACAACAATCCAACAGTACGTATAAGACATTTTTATCCCCTCTTTTTACTCTTCTACAAATCCTTCAGTAACTCTATTTCTATATTTCTGCCGTACAATCTCTCTTATTTCAACCAGTTAGTACAATGGAAGAAGCTAAATATTGAAAACAAAAAAATAGACCTAAATTGTAATGTGCATTATTGAGCCATGAAAAAGCTATTTAAGACTAGTAAGTCTTCAGGAAATTCTTTGAACGTTAGTTATTTGAAGAAAGTCACAAAAGAATTGCTGTACTTGATTGTCTAGTAGTCTAATAACCATTGTAATAAACAGTCTAGTAACCATTGTTTAGGTACGAACTGCTGTAATGGAAAGAAGAACATAGTCTTTGATTTAAAAAAAATTACTTCCTTGGCTGTTCAATTAATTTTTAGCTCTTAGACTGAAACGACCCACTGTGAAGGAATAGGATACGCAGATAATCACTCATTTGCTTGTTCCTTCACTCAATGACTCACTGACTTACTCAATGACTCATTGACTTACTCAATGACTCACTGTCTTATTTAATGACTCACTGACCTACTCAATGACTCACTGACCTACTCAATGACTCACTCTCTTACTTAATGAGTCACTGACTTACTCAATGACTCATTGACTTACTCAATGACGTACTGACTTACTCAATTACTCACTGACTTACTCAATGGCTCGTTGAATTTCTCAGTGACTCACTGACTCACTCAATGACCATCTGGCTGTCTCACTATCTGAATCGCTCAGTCACGTGCTTTTTAGGTGCTTTTCAGATGTTTTATCTTAAATAAGGGGTTGAAGCCACTTTAACACAAAGGTTTACCCTTTGTATTTAACTTTTTTTTTGGATTTGTAGATTTTTCCCTTCTTGTTATTCGATCTCCGAAAAGAAGTCAGGTGACATGTCACTTATAAACAACAAACAAATTGGGCGCAGAACCTTCAGGGAAATGACTGAGCTTTGATCCGTAAACCTCTTGCATGGTAATCTGTTGGTTTAAACATACCTAAGCCGTCAAACATTGGTCAAGCCAACTGTGATTGTCAAGGACAAGAAGAAAACTCAGAAATTCTCAGATGAATACTTTAACACCAATATTGTGTCACAAAGCAACCTTTGTTCATCAATTTCATCATGACCAGGTGCCTTGCTTTTCAAAGTTGGCGATCACGATCTCCCATTCATTTCGTGCCCAAACACTGAAGATTCTGTTAGCAACGCTTGATGTACCTAGCCATGCTGTGAGGGCATCCAGCTTCTTCTCTCGCTATCTCCCTCTATCACTTCTCCCGCAAATCTTTTCAGTTGATATAGCATGTTCCATACCAATTTTTCAAATGATGTGCGCAAAGGAAGTTTCGTGGTGCTTGCTGATGTTTTTGAAAAGGGATCGCGGTGTTCATTTTTTTCTGAGTACATCTTCATTATTCATATATTCCTTGCAAGATAAATGGAATGTGCCGATAAACCACACTTCTGTGGCCTTTAACCTCTTCTGAGGTTGTCTTTCGATATTCCATGTTTAGGATATTAACACTAGGATCACGTAAAATAGGTGTTAGAAAACCTTTTCTTGACGTTGGTCGAGATCTTTCTGTTTTCCATGATGTTTTTCAGTCTGAAAAGCAGCTTTTCTTTAAAAAATTCTAAAACTAAGTTCGGAGGTACATCTAGTGTCTGATGTTATAAATGTCCCCAGATACTAACAGTTTAATATATTTTAACATCTTGCCATTTAATGGTAGGTTTCATTTAGGAACATTTATCTTCTTCGTCACTACCATGCACTCTGTTTACCTCATATTCAAATCAAGCCCCACCTTTTCACTCTTTTCATTGATGGCTTTAACCAGACTCTGGAGATCTTCTTCGTCTCCTGTAGTAAATACTGTGTCATACTCATATCTTAAGGTGTTGATGTTCTGCCCTTGGACTTTAATAGCCAGCATGCGTTCTCTCTTTCTTTAAGTAATCTCGATGTTAAGGAAAAACAAGTCTGGTTATAAGACTTATCCTTGTCGGACACCCCATTGATTGGTTGGAACTAGCTAAGTTAATTGTCTACTCTTTTTAGCCTCTCATTTTCTGACGTCAAAATCGCGCAAGTTTAATTAATTAGTCTGCTTCTTCCTTTCACAAGCTTCATCTATCTCCACACACTATAACGACCGAGCGGATATCTATATCTATGGAAAAGTAAGACTAAAAATCTTTAAAGAAATATGTGTTGTTGTTGACTGACGTCACAACTTTCTATTAAATTTGTTCGTCTTCTTTGAAGTCACTATTTTATTCCGCTAAAATGTAGTTTAGCTGCTGATAAAAAATTGAACTTCTGTGACGTGAAACAATTCATGGAATCAAATTTCTTATCCAGAATATTAAACCTGAGCCTGGTCATATTCGTACGGTATTTCAAATTTTTACCCGTTTTCTCACAAAATTTATTTAAGAGTATTTTCTTATGAAAGGCGAGTGTTGGAAGGTAAAATATCAATCCTTTGAGCAATTTATAGCAATAATGGCGGCATCTTGTATTAACTGTAAGGCCAATAATGGGAATGCATTTCAAAAATAATAAGACACAGGTCATTTAGAGAGGCTAAAATTAGGTCTTCAGAACAAAACATAATAAAAACAAAGCAATAAGCAAAGGCAGTAGTAGTTTTTTTATTTTTCTTATTCACTAATAACAAAATAAAAACAATTAGTTAATGCAATAGTACCAGAAAGTTGCCAGAGGTCTTCAGTTCTTAATAAAAAATTAAGTTTTGAAAATTCAAAAGTTACAACTGCAAAACAATTGATTTCATTCCTTAGAAGATTCGAATTGGTTTTCAAAATTCGAAAGCTGAAACTAAAATGTAATTATTCGTTCCTTTGATTTCAAATAAACCATCTTAACTCCCCTACACTCACTCCTAATCCTTTAGTAATTTATGACCAGTATAGTTAATTGACAAGGTATTAGGAATCTCTAGTCTAGCTCTCCTGGCAAATGAAGCCGAGAAAACACCTGGTGAGTTATGGTTCGAAGGAAAGACATCTATAATCACACCTGCTAAAGAATATATTAGTACACAGAAAAAGAAGAAGGCAACTTGGATATCCAACGAGACACTGGTAGAAGTAGGGAAGAGAAGAAAACTAAAACCAAATAGACTAAAGAGCACAGAAGACAAAGAAAAGTATATTAACCAGCACAAGAAAGCACAAAGACTAATGAGGCACGACAAGGAAAATACATCAATGAAAAATGCTCACAGATAGAGGAAAACTCCATTATCAATTCCACCAAAGACTTGTACCAAGGGATAAGAACCTAACAAAGAAGTTTAAAGCAAACACTGGTACAATCAAAGATAAAAAGGGCTACGTTATCTGCAAAGGAGAAAAGGTACGCCAGAAGTGGAAAGAATACTGCGAAAGTCTATATAAAAAGCCCACTATATACCAACCTCCAACCTAGTGATGGAAGAAAGAGAAAACAAACCAGTCTCACTACTGGAAGACGTTAGAGACCTGGACGTCTTGCACAGAATTCAGTGTCACAAGCGACTGCTTGCAGACGGCAGTGAACCAAAGACTCTCTTAGTTAGGACACGATACTCTGGAAAGAGAAATGAACATGGGTATGGTTGCTGGAGCAAGGAAAAGAAAAAGGCCGAGAGCAAGGTACATAGACAACATCAAGGAAGAATCTGGACTCTACATAGTACAGACATACAGAGCGGCGCAGGACCTATTCAACTAGAGAACCATGACGAAGGAAGCCACGGAGGCCTAAATATGAACCTTTCGTACATGATGATTATGAAGTCTTGATTTCTTGAAGTCCTAATATCCCTAATATCCCGCAACGCCATAAATAATATAGTGTCTTGATGTTTGCAAATTTGATACTCACCTTGCTATTTCATGGCAACATCCAAAACATACTCTGTGCTGACACTGGTCGAACCTCACTGGATACCTTAGTACATCGTGGCAAACTGGGCATGCATGTTGTTTCTCTAATGCATACAAAAGAGTCACTTTGAACTTCTGCTTGTATTGATTAAGATTTGAACTGCTACTGCTTGTTGGTCTTGAGTCGCTTCCCTACAATAAGATAATATTATTTATGAAATGATGTCTAAAAAAGGGTATAAACCAAATGAACAAATAAAGCTGGTGAAGCCATAACATCCCCTTAAATATCGAGAAAACTTGGAATCAGGCTTCGCCCTTGTTCATCTCCCCTAGTAATACTTGAGTATATTCTCCTGTTACATCGATTATGGCGATTGAAAAGAATAGTGGTTTAATAAATAAACTGTAAGATTAAAAGAGGATCTTTACTTTTAATGGTCCAAATGAATTTGATGGATCGTATCCCAAATGGCACTCGAAAATGTTACTTACGTTAGATTTTAAGGTCGAATAATAAAGAATGTTTAATTTTGAATGTTGTTTCAATTTACCTTTGTTTATTCTTCTTCCAATTTCATCCTTCTAATTGCATCTTTTGACTTTAGTCATACATAGTAATGGTAATAGTAATGGTGATAATAATGGTGATAGTAATTGTGATAGTAATGATGATAGTAATGGTAATAGTAATGTCAATAATAATAGTAATAGTAATGGTAAGAGTAACTCCAGCCATTTTGCTTCAAATTCCAGAAAACAATTTCATAATCATACAACACCTTTTTCAATCACATTTTCAACGAGGGAGCAATATTGGAACAACATCTTGTTTAGGAAAAAATTTCAAAACTTAAGAAATTTATTGTTGGAATGTGAAGATTAAATGATTTTTAGCATTACTACTTTAACAAGTAAACCTTCTAAATTACCTACATTCAATCAATTAGAAAGTGTTAACTAGAGACGAATGATTATTACTGAAAACAGCCAAAGTTCGCAATGCAATTTTTTCTTTTTAGTTGTCCATTACAATACTGTGACGAATGCAATACATAGAATATGCATTAGTTATTATTATCTCAATCTGACATGATGTTTAGCAAACGGCCCAAGTATGAAATTCACAAAAAAACAAAGGACAAACCCTGCTCCTTTGCAAGACTTTGCTGCATAGAAAGTGTCAAACTTTTCATGAGTCGTCAGCAACTTAAGTCAAAGACCAAGTCACTTTTCTCTTCAGTTTCTTACTTGCTGTGAAATTAACTTTTTACTAGGAAAACTTCATTTATACTGGTGCAAGTGTAAGAAACAAATTTCAATTCCGATTGTTATCCGACACAAAGATATTTCATAACGAGATTTGTCAAAACCTTGATCAGGGAAGAGGCTGTAAGCTGAAGTTTTGCAGCTTATTTTTCCATTGTTTTAGCGAAATGAAGAAAAATTTATCTTGAAAATCAAGCAATTTGATTGGTTAAAACCAGGCGAAACCTGCTTACTTCGTGACTTGGGATGACACAAACAAAAGATTATTCCAACCCAAGGACTGCGGCTGTGCATTTGATAACAGTCCAATCGATGTCGATTGGTATTCATTAGAGCAGGAGCTCTTGACCGGGGGTATCCATACCCCTTGGGGGTATGTGAACCAGATGACATGGGTATGGGAGTCAATCTCTGGTTACTGGTAAATATTTTATTGAATGTATTAATTTTTACTTGGGTAGTACATGAATGGTGAACGCGATAGAATATTCCTAGAATGTAGAGCATTCCAGAAACTCCGAAAGCATGGTCAATTTTTGCAAATACATGTATTTCAATATGCACATGTGTATTTACTACACCTTTGATTATAAAATTAATGTTTTCATTTTAATATTTAAATTGAATACGTGTGTATATAATAAGCAGCGTGCACTTACTCGTTTATTGTTAACCTACGTATTTTCGAAGATTCTAGAAGCGTGTTTGCATAGTATATAAAGGCGGAGACTGAGCTCCGCCATTTAGTCTGTATTTGACTACCATTGTGTGCACAGTACTTTTTGTGGTTTTTATTTTTGTCTTCCACTAATTTTCTGCAAAAGGTCGACTGTCAATAAACGGAAGTGGGATGATTCATATGTTGATTTTGGTTTCACCTGTATGACAGAACGAGATGGAACTGAAAGACCCCAGTGTATGATTTGCGATTCGGTACTGAGCAATGGAAATTTGAAGCCATCCGGACTGAGAGATCATCTGAAAAGCAAACACATTAATCATGTTGGTACATCGATTGATGCGTTTAAGCTGAAAGGGTTCGCTATGATAAGAAAGCAATTCTTTCCTCACATGGTTTTGCTGCTTCTGGAAAACCTCTTTTGGAAGCCTCCTACAAAGTTTCGTACATGATTGTCAAAGCAAAGAAGCTGCACACGATTGAGTAGACCCTCGTGAAACCTTGTGCACTGGAGATGGCAAAAATCGTGCTGAGAGAGGATACAGCGAAGAAATTAAGACAGGAGCCTTTGTCCAACCACACTATACACCAGAGAATTAAAGACATGAGTCAGGACATAATAACCCAAGTTGTCAGCGAGATTAAACAAAGTTCTGTGAAAATCAGCATGCTGATCGACGAATCAACTGATGTTTCAAACAACAGTCAATTGCTTGCACTTGTACGCTATGTACATGAAAGGAACATCAAGGAAGAGTTTTTATTCTGTGAACGACTCGAAACAACAACCAAAGCAATGACGTATTCCAGCTGGTCCAATCGTACTTTGATCACCATGAGTTGGCATGGGATTTGATTGGGTCTATCTGTACGGATGGAGCACCTGCCATGGTTGGCACAAAATCTGGATTCGTTGCTATGGTCATAGAAAAAGCTCCACATATGCGCACCACACACTGTGTTCTGCATTGCCAAGCTCTGGCATCCAAAACATTGCCAAAGAAACTGAAGGAATTTATGGGGATAGTTATACAAACAGCCAACTTTATTCGTGGACGTGCATTGCAGCATCGATTATTTCAAAAATTCTGTGATAATATTGGAACTGAACACAGTGTGTTACTGTACCACACAGAGGTACTTTTGCTGAGTCATGGCCGTGTTTTAGTGGGAGGAATTGATGAGAGGAATGAAGGTTAGCAGGAAGAAGACTGATTATCTTTGCACGGCCGATGAAGGCAATAAGACCATCAAACTACAGGGTGAGGACGTTCCAAGAACGACAGCGTTCAAGTACCTCGGCTCAACCGTGCAAGCAGATGGCGGAAGCGAGAGGAATACCGAGAACCGTATTGAAAGCGGCTGGAACAGCTGGAGGAAGATTACCGGGGTTCTATGCGGCAGGAAAGTACCGGAGAAAGTCAAGGGAAAGATGTACAGAACGATAGTACGACCAGCATTGCTCTATGGGATGGAAGCGGTGGCTATGACGAACACCCAGGAAAGGAAGATGGAGGTGGCAGAGGTGAAGATGCTGCGATTCTCGTTGGGAGTGACAAGATTGGACTGTATCAGAAACGAGGTGATTAGATCAAGGTTGGG
>RDPX01000103.1:1354586-1388503 GCA_003991215.1 Morbakka virulenta
AAAACCCAATGTATAAAAAGGACTTTTCACTGCTATTTTTTTTAATTTCTAATTTATTTTACAAAAAACTTGGCACAAACAAGACTCCACTGTAAAAATATAGCTGGCAGGAAACAGACTATTTGTCTTTTTATAGTACCAAGGTCCTCCCTATTATATATATATAGATATACGCTCCCTTACGAAAGTTTGGTTGAGCACTCTATCTGAGATGGGAACCTGTCGTTTGTGTAATGCGGAGCTCACTGTGCATGCGCAGTTTGAGCACTCTGACAGGATCCCACAATAACTTCTTAAGCTGTGCTTGCTCCGGCAACATGGCCTGAGAGTTATGTCCTAGAAACTCTGTGCTGCACTGATGAACCCACAAAGTGCGAAACAGTACTGTATGTAGCTTGAGTATATATATTTATATATATATATATAATCATATGTACGAGTAAGAAAAACTCTAACTTTACAGTACTCAGAGTTTCATGTCATTCACAATCTTCAGCTCCTACGTTTTAATGTGGTAGAGCACTGTTGCTGATGACGTTTCATATTCATTTGTTGATATATATATATATATATATATATATATATGTGTGTGTGTGTGTGTGTGCATGTATGTATGTATACCATACTTATGCGACTGCACAGATATGCAGACTCCAGATTGCACATTTATATGTATGTTTGTATATTTGTGTCTAAATATATGTTCATATAAGGTACAGTCGACATAACAGAAGAAAGAATCTTTTAAATGAAAGAATCTTGTGTCTACAAGCTTCTAATATCATACATCACAGAAATATTAGATCTACGTCTGAAAGAAAATTTTACATCCATTCTTCAATCACTTAAACTCTTGACTTTCTGGATCAAATTTAAGCATCAGATTACCAATTTCAACCAAGTTACAACTTCTCAACTCCATATAGAATTTAAAGATATGCTTTAAGGAGTGAGCTGTTGAGTGTCCTGGTTGAAACTGTTAGTAAAAAAGGCACAATTGCTTTAAAGATAAGTTTGTAAATAATTGATTCACAACGAATAGTCACATTTTAAATGAGCTTTCAGAGCAGTCAACTTTTAACGAATTTAAAAAAGTTTTCTAGTTGAACTAACTAAAAATTGTACCTCAACAACCTGCCTATTACCGGTTATCTCATGACTAAATAATTATTGTGTAAATAGTTAATGGTATAGATAATAAGGTTCTATCCCAGGGGTGGCTGTTTGCTATTTTTTATTTTAAATCATACCAAAGCTCATAAATCTGAAACAAATCGAATAAATTATGTCATTAAAAGTATACCATTTCTTTACCTTAGCTTTCCCATTTTCCATATTTTCTTCCATTTCCACATTATGACATAACAAAAACTTCAAGAATTATATTTTAAATCCACTCCTATATATTACCTCAATCGGTGCTTGAAAAAAAGTACTTTCTTAATGGAATCAATTGTCTGAACCACTCACACATTACAAAATCATCATGAATACATGTTATTGTTACGATCAATAATGTCAACTTTTCCTTTGCTTAAAAGTAATCAAATATTCAAAAATCGTCAGAATAAAGTTAACAGCCGAATACTCGAATTAAGAAAAGTAAGAGTTACTGAAGCTTCTGAAATAATATTGTTATTCTTATGACCGTTTTGGCTGCAACAAGCAAATCAGTAATACTGAGAATGGCATGCAGAAATATTCAATAGAGCACCCGTTTATTGACAGGTAGAATTTCATTTTCTAACTTGACGTCGTGAAGTACAATAAAAAAAGCAAACTCTAATCAGCTGTGTTTTTTCGCCATGACAATCCATATCTAAACAACAGATTATTGAAATCAGTCATTCAAGTCAAGAGATATATACGTAATAGTTGAAATTTCTATTGTGATCCACGAGTCTTTGGAGTTTATGTCTCTTTCTCAACTTTTCCTTACTTGGGGTGTACAGTGGTGAATCACTTAAAGTGTTATGTACCCGAAGGGAAAAAAAGAGTGTGATATAAGGTCTAAAGATTCCACAAAAATCACCCGTTTTTTATGGAAGAAAGTAAAATATACAACATTCTATCATAAGACACACAAACACAAGCATATATAAATATAAATATAAATATAAATATAAATATAAATATAAATATAAATATAAATATAAATATAAATATAAATATAAATATAAATATAAATATAAATATAAATATAAATATAAATATAAATATAAATATAAATATAAATATAAATATAAATATAAATATAAATATAAATATAAATATAAATATAAATATAAATATAAATATAAATATAAATATAAATATAAATATAAATATAAATATAAATATAAATATAAATATAAATATAAATATAAATATAAATATAAATACTCAATCTGTAGACAGTACCTTTTCGCCCTTTGTGGGCTCATCAGTGCAGTACAGAGCTTCTGAGACATAACTCTCTGGCCATGTTGCCGGAGCAAACACAGCCTAAAGAGTTACTGTGGGATCCGGTCAGACTGCTCAAACTACGCAAGCGCAGTGAGCTCCGCATTACGCAAGCAACAGGTCCCCGAATCTAAATAAAAATCTAAATTTAAAAATAAATATATTTTTGTGAGTGCTGTCCGGAGAGAGAAAATGATTTCATACAAAAGAGAACTGTCCTTCACACTTGCAATTTTTCAGACTTTTCAGTTTTGACAATAAGTGGTGCAAATAGAAGAAAGCGCACAGCTGTCAGGCAGTCTGTGTTATTCATGGTAATTATTTTTTGTCAGTGCTATCTGGAGGGAGAAATTGATTTCATACAAAAGAGAACTGTCCTTCACACTTGCAATTTTTCAGATATTTCAGTTTTGACAATAGGTGGTGCAAATAGAAGAAAACGCACAGCTGTCAGGCAGTCTGTGTTAGTCATAGTAATGATTGACAAGGTGTTTCTCAGCCTTCTGATCACCATTCCTCGCCACCGTAATAATTTTTAAACTTACAGACAAATCATAAATATTTTGCAATTGATTTTCACTTACAAAATTATCATTTGTGCCATGTTGTTGAATTACATCGGAAACATAGGAAAATATACAGCAAAAATGCAATAGTGTCATATCTACTTAAAAATATTATTTTTATAGACTGAACTTTGAAAACGGAAAATGATTCAATAATTTCACTGATAAAAAATAGGAGATGTGCAATTGACCATCAACTCTAATGAGAACCCCGAGCCTGGCGATTGGCAGTCAGATATCGAATGTCTGGTACAAGATTTGTCAATTTTAGCCTGAGGTCTCCTCATTCAGTAACATTCAACAAACCACGTGTGTTACAAAAAATGCCCGTGACTGCGCTGAAAGTACATTCTGAGAAGTACATGGTAGGGAATGGCAGGAGCTGTTTCTGTGCATCCATCTATATTAGTTCTGGCTTTATTTTATGAATTGGATTTAGGCTTTTGGAGCCTGATGATGTAACCCATAATGTCAGCGTCTAACTCCAAACAATTGTCACTTGCACAATCAAAGAGGAATGACTTCGTTATCCAAGGAGAAACATTCATAAACATTAGATCAAAGAGACGGTTTTTACTATCCTGATGGTCTTCAACTTTTCAAAAATAGCCAAATTAAAGAATCTAAGTTCTTAATTCCTTAGAGTTTAGAAACTGAAAATTTTTTTGATTAAAATCAATCACAGTATCATAAAGTGCGACCGAACTTGCAAGGCGTTTCCCCATTAATAACCATCGTAATTGCTTGGTCAGTAGCGGCCAAACACTTGTAAGCGTTGTACGGTTTTGGGATGGACCCTGAGAAAATTGATCACTATGATAACATTCTTCGAAATTTGATGAAACTCAGCACTGGCAATATTGGCGACCGTATTTTCACGATATATTATCCAATGGATCGTCAGCATATTGGGATTGTCGTCTTACAAAAGTTTTAAAGCCTGGCTTTCGTGGACAGTTGTTTCATCGTCAGACATCTCGTCAATGCGTAGGCAAGTTCTCATTTAGCTCGTTTTTTATCCTACATGGTATTAGGTAATTCTCGAACGCTGGATTTAACAGTTCTTCCTCATCAGTTTGAGGTCAGACTTTCTTTGCCAAGACGAGATTTGGTTTGCAACTCAGTGGTAGTCAACTTTGTTGTTGCGATATATCTCCCTTGAACAGTGCTTCTACTGACTTCTCTTTTCTTTTTGATTTTTTCGTCCGAAGGTATTCAAAAAAGTCAAGTTTCTTTTATCATGCTTGATGTGGACAGACAAAATATTCTTCAAGCTTTTGCTGTCGAATTGAATTATTTCCCAGGCTCTTATTGCACTGTAAGCAGTGTAATATTTTTACATCTCTGGTATTGGTAATAAGTCCATGTATCATATACTATAATCAACTGAATACAGGCAAATTTGTTTTTGTTACTTATATTCAATTGGTGCTCACTTGGCCGCTTCAACATTAGAGTGATGAAAAACAAGCACATCAAGACCGAAGAATTGAAACACTGGAATCGCTACTGCGGTTTATATCTATAATTGAGTCCAGTTATCAAAATGAGACACGCTTAATCAGACTTTTCTCTGATTAGTCATCTGTCTCACACATGCACTTACTTCATGAGTCCAGTTGCCATTCATTGTTGTCATAACAAACTAAGCCGACCACCTTTTGCTGACTCATCAAATCGCAAGGTAAGTGTGAATAAAATATTATTCAAAGCCAGTAAGTGAGTCCCAAAACCTCTTTAGACAGAAGAAAAATGGTTATAAAATTCCATAAGTGAATCTAAATTGTTTTGTTTCCTTCACATTTCCAGGATCAATTTCCTCGCCACGTATTTCAAAGTCCTTCCTGGGGAACCTAACGTTGAGAACCACTAGGTCCGAATCTCTAAAATACTGGTTTATTTTATTACTTGACCGATTTACTTTTCTGATTTTTAATGTTTATTTAGGTTTCTTTTTTTCCTTCCTGAGGTTTTTCGTCACCAGCGCATTACTTTTGTCCGTTTTATTCACGATTACCCACTTGCTCGGTTTCTGTTTTTTTAGCTTCCTTTTGATGTTGTATTTTGTGCCTCTGTCCCAAGTGATCTGTTACTGAAATTGGCCTCAGAGAAATATCGCATTGTTCTTTTTAATGAGTTTTTAAATATAGATACTTGTAAAGATCCTTTAAAATTCCTTAATCATTACACTTGACACTTGATAATGTGAGCTTGTCGTACGAAAACCTTCGTTTATATAATTTCATTAAATAAATGTGTTTCGAATCAAATAATATATGGCTTTTGAATATCTTAAATACTAGTGTTAAGGAATTTGCCGTGAAATATTGTTCAATATTTTGATCACGTGACTTTGAAAAGGTGTGTGTTGCAGATTTTGTATTTTTCTTCTTGAAGGGACTTGCTTTCTATGCACGATTCTAAACAGACGTGCAGAAGAAAACGTTATATTTTATGAAAAATATTCTATAAATTTTACTCTAATTTAATACTATACTTTATAGTCCAGAGCAGCAATTTTATATGGTCCGAAAATTACACTTTGTGATGCAAATACTGCATTGTCAGAGAAAGAAATCAGTAAATCATTAGCATTAGTCCTAAATGGTATTTCAGAAGATACATTACCTAACACGACTAAGAAATCCCTAGAAAAAGGGGAGAAGGTACTGACAAAGTAACGAACAAAATAATGTCTAATATCGATCCTGAAGACCCAAAAATTATTGTAAAACCATGGTAGTTAATTTTACTGCTGAAGAACGGATTACTGAAGCAATGGTAAGACTGAAATCAGCAGTTGAAAAGTTGAAGGAAGATGAGCACTCCTCTGTTGTACACCCAACCAACATCGGCTTCGTCATGGGGGAAAACCGGCTTCAGAATTCCAAAAATTAAACAAAAGCAGTTTTCAGGAGATAAACCATTCTATCAATCCTTCAAGGAAGCGTTTGAGACTAGCGTTAATTCGAACAGCGATTTAACTCATATTAATCTGAAAATTCACCATGCTGAGAAGCTTGCTTTTTGGGAAAGCAGAGCAATAGAGCAACGAACTCTCCCTCACAGATGAAAGCTATGAAACTGCACTCAGGTTATATAATGATAACTACGGTGACAAGGAAAGCCTTCTCAGTACGTATACCACAAAACTACTACGATTACTCAAAATAAAAAGGGTTTAGATAGGCTAACGCTTGGAGAATTCTATGACAACATCGAATGCCATGTCAACCTCAACGTTTTGAAAGCCGATTCATTAGCTAGTCTAGGAGAGATGCTAGTCTAGGACCGAGAAGATCCCCGAAGAATTTTGACTAATTATCGCAAGAAAGTTCAAAGACAGTGAATGGGACATTAAGAAATTACTCAATGAGTTCAGAAAGGAACTATCAGTGTGTGAAAAATGCAGCATCAAGCCTAAAGTAACTTTCGAAAGAAATACCGAGAGAAATCAACGAAGTTCAACTTTAACCCTACCGAGCCAAGTAAGTGTTTCGTGTGCATTTTGAAAGAAATATCATTTCAGTGATAAATGTCTAATTGTCACTGACATTACAAGTTGGAAAGAATTTTTACGAAGGGTTGGCAAGTATTTTGTGATCCTAAGATCAGGTCATTTATTATTCGCCTACTCCGCCTTCGGCAGATTGCGCATCAACATGTGATAACTGTCTCCCTAAAGTTCTGTCTTAGACTACCGTGTTCAATGACATCAGGTTTCGTCCAGTCCAATGGCTAATGTTGTCGCGCCATCATTTTGGTTGTTTTCTTCTACTTCTTCCTTCCACTATTCCCTCTAGGAAGATTTTGCTTACACCCTGAGTACAGCGTTTGGTGTGATCATAGAGCTTCAAGACCCCATATTTAAATCTGGATTTGATGGGAGTGAGTTTTGTCGTATGAAGAGGGTATGATCAGACAGTCCTCTATTTGTCATGAATCTCATCATATGATTTTTGAAAACTACAAGTTTTTGCAAGGATTTTGAGGTCCAGTTAACACACTCCAGTCCATAGAGAACTACTGGTTACACATAGGTGTTAAAGACCTTCGATTTTAGTTGATATGATATCCTTTTCGAGGTCAGCATTGCTTTATTCTTGTTAAAGGCTGCTCATCCCAGGCCGATGCGGTGTTGGACAGCGACAAGTCCGTCATTTTAAGAAGAGAGTTTATGTCCTAGGTAAATAAATTCAGTTACTTGAGAGATTTCATTGTTATCAATGGTAAGATGGGGATTTGTGTTGATTGTATCGGTTGTCATGCACTTGGTTTTGGAAACATTAATTTTCAAGCCGACTTCGGCTGCATAATTAGTTAGAAGGTGGAGGAAAGTTTGCAGTTCCCATTAAGCGCATAATTGTACAATAACAAAAACTTTTCTTTCTGTAAAAACGTGGAACAAAATCCTCTCTTTTTGAACAAAAGAATTCGTTTGACTCACGAGTTTCTATTCAACAAAACGAAGAAATGTTGAATACACACAACAGACGACTATCAAGGAAACACCTCACAAGTAAATAAAACAACATTTCAAAATTGTGTTTCTAAGCCAAATAAAAAAATATTATTACAAGCTGCGGAAGCATATCTTCATGATGATTTCCATGCTAATCATACGAAAATGAGAGTTTTATTTGATAATGTGCTGCAGAAATCGTACGTCTCTGATCGTGTCTGTAACTTATTGAACTTGAAAAGATTTAAGTCAGAGACACTTTTGATTATGATATTTGACAAGAAGGACTCAAAACACAGACACTTGACAAAATCTACGATTGTCAAACGTTGACGAATGTGAGCCACTTGCTGCCAACACAAGAACTGTACCATTCATATGCACCCCAATCACTGAACAGCCAATCCATTACACACGAGCTATTTACAAACACCTTCAATGCCTCCCCTTAACTAGCGCGGGTAAATGCAACCTCGAAATCGATGAGCTGATCGGAAGCGACCAAAATTGGGAATTCGTCACAGATGAAGTCATTCGTGGACCATCAAGACATTGTTGGATTCTGAGGAGGACTGGTTATCATAGCAACAAAGGCTACCAACTTTGTGCACAATTATTCCGTGATACATTGTCTAAGAGTTCAAGCAACCCCTCTCGAACGCATCGCAAACCAGCTGACCAAATTCTGGGACTTAGAATCACTGGATATTGATCCAAATGAATCTTTCACGATCGGAAAGCTGGACGAAACCATCAAGATGAAAAACAACGATAAAGAAGATCACCTCACATCAAAGATTGAAGGGTGAGAAAAAATATTTTAGAATTACCATGCCGTATTTCAAGACCAACTAGACAAAAGTGTCATTAAACTAGATAATGAATCTGGTGCAATAGGTGCCACTTACTTTCTCCCACAATAACCAGTCATTCGACAAGATCACTATACGACCAAGCTACTAGTCGTCTTCGATGTTTGCACAAAATAACAAGGATCCTCAATGAAAGAATGTTTTAATAAAGGACCGCACCTAACACGGCTTTTGTACGCAACCCTCATAAGATTTCGATTGTATCCGATTGCTCTAAAGGGAGACATCGAGAAGGCACTTCCACAAATTAGTATCGCAGAAGAGAGATACAACTACCTCGGCTTTCTCTAGTAAGTTACTAGTTAATGACTTACTTGGCTGATTATGTTAAGTGATTTTGATATTGGGTCAGTGCATAGAACTGTGAAAAGAAGGGGACAAAAGGTTTAAAACAAGACGTAAGAGTTAGGTCAAAAGGTTAGAGTTTACTCAGAGTTTAAGCACACAAATATTTTGACTTATTGTCAAATGATTTTTATAAGTAATTGTAGTCAATTTTCAAAATGTGCGTGGATGTTTTACTTTTCTCGTGTCCCCATTCTGACAATTAAAGATGTTCGTTTAAATGTTTCCTAGTCAGATTATGAAAAAAGAGAAGCACGTAGATCAGCGAAAGGTCATTTGCTACTCCATTGGTCCATGGTCAGAACGTTGGAAGCACGTGGCACTTAAGAGCACACAATAACCACTTTTATCCACTTGAGTGTGAAAGAATATTTGTAAAAAATAATTTTAAGTGTCAAAAATTAATTCAAACTTGAAAGAGGATCGAAAGCAGGGAGTAATATTGATAACAATTATTTTCATTGATCACTTATTAGCAAAGGGCAAAGTCGTTGTAGATATATAACAATACAGTTTTTAAAGTATAGTTGTGATTGTTTTATCTCAGCAAGGGGTCTGACATATTTTGGGTTTACAATGAAACGGGTATATGTAACACTTGAGGATACACACAAACATTATTGTACTTATTAACCTTATTCCCCAGCTAAAGCTGTTCAGCCAAATTATGTGAATACTAATTCAAATTTATTCGAATACTAATTCAACTTTATGCAACTACTAATTCAAATTTATGCAAATACTAATTCAAATTTATGCGAATACTAATTCAAATAGCTCAATTGGAAAGTGTGTCTTCCATCCCTTTGCTGGATCCCATTTCAATGACTTTTCATCGAATACTGAATATCGGCTTACGATTTGACACATAAATAATATGAATCGACATTAAATGGGCAATTCAAGATGTTTGTTTTTAGACATAAAAGTGTTGATGGATTTAGAATAACTTCTGTGGTGATAATAAACAAAGTCTAAACCCATTGAAAAAGGCGGTATAGTGAACAAGAGTTACTTCAATGACCAACAGTCGTGATTCTATAATGGTACTTCATAGAAATGTTTAGGGTGATATCAAGTCCAGCAGTGCAGAGAGATAATATTCGTATTGTGATATTATGCGCGAGGCAAAGAAGATGCTGCAATATGTAACGATTGTGATAACCTTGCACGCTATTTTTTCCCTTTTATTGCTGTGTCGGTAGAATCGACGTCTGTTTAATACTCACATTGTTTATATTTTTTCCAGGTTCAAAATTTTAATAAACTTTCGGAGTTCGTAGGATTTGGTCCTACATAAACTTGGAAACTTCATCGCAATCCTATAACAACGTTATCTGTTCGTGAAAGGTCACAAATTCGTTTGGTTACAGACACTCCAAAGTTTCAAGAAAAAGAGTGCAGCTCTGCAATGTCCTTCATAGTAAAGTCTGCCAGTTTATGTATTTTCAAAGTAGTCGATAATCATTGGGATATCAGGTGATTGCGTATAAACATTTTGTCCGGAAGGATCACAAGAGGGAATTTATATTTATTTCTGTACATATGTGCTTATTTGGTACCAGAAATGATTGTTTATATGGCACTGCTTAGAAAATACGATCAAACAAGGTAAAACTCCTAAAAAAGAATAGCAGTAATAATGCCACATGTTACATTTGTGATGTAAATAATATCATTTGTTTTCCTCTTGAGCTTAAAGTATTACACTGTATCATTTTTAATTTAGTACCAAGTTTACTTAACTCCTATCCCAAAGTACCTGCAGATCAGGAAAAGCAAAAGGCAGAAGAGCTTTCCTTTTCATACAGTCATTATTATTCAGTGATATACTAGTACACTAAAAAATAACAGAGAAAAAGCTAGCGCTTACTTTGTAAATTTTTTTGCTCAGATTAAGATAGAATCCCCATCAAGTTACGTTAAAGAATTTCAAACCTTTCCTTAGTAATTAATTGTCATGCTTTGTAGCTTTAACATCATTTTAATTAACTCGTAGAAATGTGAGGCAGAAAAATGAGTTATTTTGAAGGGTAAGAAAATGCAGTGGGTCACTTAGTTGCTTAGTCACTCAGTCAGTTAGTCACTGTCATTCAGTCGGTCACTCCGTCTCTCAGTCATTCAGATACTGAGACAGTTGGGCGTTTAGTCAGTCAATCACTATGGTGTTTGGATATCGATGTCCTAAACTTTTTTATCAATTCAAAGAGTTAATTATGAAGTGTTACTACCAAAGTCATAAAGATACAAGAAAAGCTCTCTTGGTTTACAGTTAATGGGATACCAAATATTCAGCTAAAGCAACAATTTACAATAATCCTTTCAAACCTCTAAAGGATAGGAATGAGTAAGTTCATTGATCTAGTTAGTTAGAAACTTAAAAAAATTAAAGGAACGAATGTATTTTGTCCTACCAACACACAGGTTGGTAGTATATAAGAACCCATCTTTACCAAACAACTTAATGTAAAAACACATAACAAAATCAGAAATATAACACCTTTTTCATTTTATGATATAATATTCAAGGAAGATTTATTTTGATCTTAAACTATTTATTTCAACATCTTTGCCGTATCATCATCATCATCATCATCATCATCATCGTCATCATCATTATCTTTAGATGCAACAAAAATCTATGGCTACTCGTGGTTCAAAGGACCTTACGTGGACAAGAACAGGAAAGATATTTACTGTTCAGTTGATGATCAATTACTCTGCAACTGCAGTCTTGTTGCAGAATTGAGGGAACTTCGCAAAAAAATATCCAAGAAATTGTCCTGACAGTCAAAAAGTGGACATCTCCACTAAATTTCCGGCAAGGAGGAAAAATAAATGACAATTGCTCGCAGCATCTGAAGGGAGCCAGACAGCCTCTGACAAGAAAACTTTTAAATGTGAAGTGTTTATGCTATTAACTTGGACAAAAATATTTCCATTTGCTGATCAGCAATTGTCATACTGAGTAAGAAAGTTAGAACAAAACATTAAATTGGTGTTGTTTTTAGTCCATTATAATGGTGGAGATCTACTGAAAAAGCTCCTACTGTCCTGAAGTGTTACTCTTACTATACACAAAAGTTGTAATTCCGATGTGAAAGTTATGACTGCAAAATGAGATGGGTAAGAACGTAGAGCCAATAACCCACGTGGTATATCATGTGACCATGAAACCCACAGGAACAAGTTCTTACTCGGTTTGACGCATACATATTTTTCAATTCTCTATAAAACGCTTGCCAAATGTGTCGCNGTGACCATGAAACCCACAGGAACAAGTTCTTACTCGGTTTGACGCATACATATTTTTCAATTCTCTATAAAACGCTTGCCAAATGTGTCGCGAGGCTTGATTTTTGGTTCTGGAAATTACATTTATTTTATCAACAACATGTAATCTGTACTTTTAAGCTATTCGTTAAAATGATTTAAATCTCAAAATTTAGTAAGCAGCACTTGATTTTTACCTACAAACTAATTAAAATGGTAACTGTTACAATAAAACCTTAGCAAAGCTCAGAGAATAATGAAGGAAATTATTTGACATACCCTTATACTAGACATTGAAACTTTCCTCTGTATTATATTTACTTCATCTTCGTCTTTATTTATTTCTTCCTTACTTTCTTCTTCTTTATCTTCTTCCTCTGAATTTTCTTTTTCTTTATTTTTGTCTTCCTCTACACTATCTTGTTCTTTATTTGGGCTATCAGCAGCTTCTATTTCTTCAATATCGTTTACACTTTCTTCGTTATCTTTTTCCTCTTCATTGGTTTCATTTTTCTCTGAGGTTTCTCCTTCAATTTCTTCAACTTCATCTTCACGATTATCTTTGTTTTCTGTCTCTTCTTCTTCTGTTTTCTCTTGTTGCTTGGAATCATTTTCTCTTTCCTCATCTGTAGTTGGCTCAGACATGCCTTTTTATTACCGATGAGTACTGGATGTACCTGAAAAAGAAGAGTACACATACTCATTGGTAAACTTAAACGTCTTGCTTTGTACCTCGTGCTACCATTGTTCAGTTTTAATGTCATAAGTACTTCTGTAAATTTTATATTTAAAAGTGCATCCTAAAAAATATGTAGATTCTATTAATAATCCTGAATGTTAATTAAAGCAGTATTAGACTAATAATCTTGAAAATTCTGAACTTTATGGACTCCGAGGGAGCCATAGATGTAAGAACTTGATCATGTCATGAGTCTTGAGATTTTTCTGAGCTACGTTTCGAGAGGTACTTCTCCCATCGTCAGGCTGTATTAGTATTAGTATTAGTATTAGACTGTTTCATTAACATTTCACTAACAGTTTTAGATTGTTCTTTCAGTACTACCTTCTACTGGTCACTTGCAACAGCATAGAGCAAACTAACTTGATTTAGTTAGCACAAACACATATACATATTCACATACACTAAAACAAATATACACTGGCCCAATATAAAAGTAGGAAGTTATTATTGTATAGGAACACTTTTTGCTCAACAAGAAACTTGATTTTTTCAGTGCAAACCTTAAGCAGCTAACCACAGCCAATTTTTAGCTAGTAAGCTACTATGGAATGTAAGAACCTAATCTTTTCCATTATTTTAACAAAATAAGGATCAGGGTTATGATTTTCAATGTCAAAGCACCTCATATCCTCTTCATCTTGAGAAGGAGTTTGGATAAATAACCATAATTGATCTTGTATATAAATATTTCCGAACACTCTAAATGCTTTTTAGGTAATCTTTTGGTCTGATTTTTTTTCCAATAACGGATCTCTTTTTAGGCATCCACAGACTGACCTCATACCCGTCCATCCATCCCTTTGTACGTTTATTGCTGAGCTTTAATAAGTCAGATTCAGGTGCAGGCTTTGTTGGACTCATTGTTGCATAAAGACTAAGCCTGTATTTTCAACAACGTTTCAGGCAACCAGCCTTTTAGGACTTCTTTTATGTCTATAAATCATTCAAATAAGGCTCGGTTCACTCCGACTGCTTGAGGTTTGGCTCCACCTCCAACTTCTCAAAATTTCTTGGTTTGGTGAAAATCATCTGGTCAAGAAAAATCTTTTGCCAAATGCCCGTTCTGACACCGCTTAGCAACTTCCATGGGCTTTGCTAAATTAGGATAGCTAAGTTTGGCATTTGTTAAATCTGTGTCAAAATTATGTACTGCTTTAGCCAAAAAGCCCTGTCCAACGATTTCCTTACTTATGTCATGATAATTTAGATCTCTTAGCCCTATTCATTTTTTAGGATTTTCCTTCTCTTTATCTTAGCACGTTGTCAGTATAGGCATATACTTTGCTGCATTAGCTTGGGTAACAGTAGATGCACGATAACAGCGGCATTTCCTGTCCTTCTTTAAGGTTTTAAGTGGAGTGTTTCCCAGCATTGTTTTAAGTTTAGTCGTACGTCAAGCATCCTTCTACCCACGTTCGTGTTTAGTTATTGCCTAATTTTCGCATTGCTTCTACATTATTAACCTTATATGACATATTGTTATTTAGTTTAGCTCTTGCTTTTAACTGTTATTGCTTTTCTACAGCAACAAAAATATTTTACAAAATGATCGCCTCTCGGCCTTTTGGCAAAGAGCAGGTGTAGAGCTCTGGTCTCTCCGTGGTCGGGGGTTTAGTTATAGGGCTCATCAATTCAGCACAGGTGGTCATGAAATGCTTGAACACTGGCTATAGATCAACCTAAGAGGAAGGACCTTCCCACAGAGGGTCCTGAATGGCAATGCATATGTCTGCCGTTTTATAGTGTCTTGCATGCTTTCTGTCCCCCCTTTCCTTGATCTGTTGCTTCCCTTCGGGTCCTTCATAGATAGAATCTGAGAAAGAAAAAATAGGCCCCTTTTTACCAGGGTTACCATCAATGAAAGCCTCATTTTACTAATTTTTAGCCTCCTGTTTTCTATACATAGGAGTAGAATTGGAACTTAGATGGGTGTTATAGAGACACCCAAGCAGAAGCCTGTTGCTTGTCTGTGTTGTTCTCATCTTACTTTATGTTTTAAAAAATCTACAACAAATGTTATTGACCGTCACATGTAGATGATTTCAAATAAAAATGGATTCTTAAGTGAGAATCGGTGATTTTCTGCTAAACTTCAAGATGTTTGTGCCTGAAACAACAACTATTCTGCGGCATTTTCCTCTCTGGAGCACAGGAAGAAAGTTACCACAATTCTGCTGTTTGTCACAAAAGATATTTTCCCCACTATTAAATGACGAACCAAAATTTGTAAACATTAATTTGCGGGTTATTTGAAAATATTTCCAATAATTAATTTATAGAAGGAGCGCCATTAAGCACTCAAGTGTAGTAAGAAGGTCTAAACCAAGAAGAAACAAAATCAAGGTCATAGAAATACGGTTTATTGTCAAGAAACTTTCCGGACCAAAATAAAGCTCACAAGCAAGTGATTTGTTGCCAAGACGCTAATAACCATTACAGTATCACGAATACAACAAAGCAGAAATCAATGAAAATTCCTTTTTACTGATTTAAAGATAACATTGACTCTTACTATCACAAAGTACCTTCCTTTCCATTGGGCACAGCCATTGGTAGATACACCCACTACCAAATTGAATGAAGGTGCATGTGCCCAATCTACAGGTACAAATTCCCAGGCTTTTAGGCTATTTAATTTCACAATGACCTTAAAAGTACTAACAGAGTTCTTTGTTTTAATGCGTTTCACCCATTACATTTATCAGAAACGTCTGCTATCTGTTGAGGTAGCACAGAATTATAACCTGGCAATTAAGCCGATGACATTATGTAGAAACTACAGGTAAAGTATCCAGTAAGCTATTATATATTGAACATGTCTTTAGTTTCCAATGCAAACTAGTTTGTCACTGTTAGAAGTTTACAACTGAGATTAGAAAAGTCAGTAAAAGTATATTTTATTTTTTTGTTTATTGTAATCCTTGTATTTGCTTCTCTTTATCATATGTTTTTGGGTACAGCATCCAGTTGTTTTATTTGTATCCTGCCACATAGCCAATTATTTGTGGGTTCTTCTTACCCACTTCTTAAAAAACTCAATCATTTCCAAAAAAACAAAACAACAATAATATTGCACATTCTCGACCCTTACAGTATCCAAAACTTGCTCATCGTGTAATCAAGCTTACCAAGTTAACACTAAGGAAAGCAAGATGTAACCTAATCTTTAAGCAAACCAGCAAAGCTCCACAAAAACTCTACCACCAGATAGTAAATACCATAAATGCCAGAATCCGCTTATTATTTTCTTCCCAAAACGAACTTTTGCATCATTGTGGTCCCACCGGGGACTTTTGTGTACAAACAAAATAACACACTTATCTTACACTTTTAATATGTCCAAGACAATCCCAGGTACAGTCGAATCCCCTCAGTTGATACGACAGGAAAAATCACCCCATTATAAAATCTTAGGTAAAAAACACACCAAAAAACTGCAAAGAATCCTCCTTAGATGTTAGTGACTGCCTTCCACTGCTGCTCTCTGATCAGTCTCTCACTTTTCACCAGGAGAGTTATGAAAGATCTACTATAATTCATGGTTCTGAGCAGGCGTTTTATACACGCATTATTTAATTCCAACAACCACAGGATGAAATAGCGAGACTTAAAGGAGGTTGTGAAGAGAGAAATGAGAGGTCCCATCCTGAAAGAAATTGATATTTAACATAGTATAGAGATGTAACAGTTAAAGCAATGTCTGCAACGCAGAAGCAAAAATTTTTTAGGAATTCAAGTACTTATTAAAATAGATCCAAAATATGATCCAGACACAGATACAGCAAAAATTAGAATTAGCAGCACACGATTTTATTTCTCAACAGAAAATGACTGGTATCAATAAAGCACAATAAGAGCCTCTAAAGACACTAAATACTAGCTACGAAATGAAGAGAAGAATCTTTATCAAACCAAGGAAATACAATAATTAAATAGAAAATAAACGCGCATCTTTTTGCCAGAACGTAAAAACGCTTTTTGTGATTTGTACAGCATTCTAAAATGCTCAGGAGAATTTATTTGATCCGCTAAATAAAACACAAAAATATGGAATGGAAAACTTGGAGCTTAATGATTTACAATTTCGAAAAAATTCTTAAGGACATAATTCAAAGCTTATTGATATTGTTTCACCTTATTGTTACTCTCTCGTTCGCAAAACAGGATCCATTTCAGTACCTATATTCAAATATGCAGGTGTTGTCATAGAATTCCCCTGTTGCTAGTAGTTTTGTTTTTGTAAATATTGTATCCATGGATTCGTGATGGCTGATCTTTGTTTGTGTAGTACTGACGCAAGTCAACGACTATTCTCAGTAATAACTAGGTGAATTACTTGGGCTAGGTTCGATGTCACCTGTAGTATTTCATGTATGACATCAGTAAACTGTATGTAAGCGTGGAAATATTAGAGATCAACGAAGCCGATCATATTTTAGATGTGATTAATGTATTTAGTGTATTTATACGTATATATGTTAATGTATTTATATATACTTGTGATTTTGTAGTTCAAGATCTTCGTTGTGAGGTTAAGTCCGTTGTTGTGTAGGTAAGATCATCGTTGCGGTGTGGAAGTCGATTGTCGTGTGTTTTAGAACACGATTTTTGGAGTTGTTGTTGTGTGTAAGTTTATTATTGAGAATACAGTTGTTCATTTGTTCTTGAAACGACTATTATTGTGAAGTTTAAACAGTCCTCTAACGAATAGAGTCCTCATTTTTCGGAGTTTTCTTCGTTTGAAACAGTGCACACAAGGGATTAATAAATCCACCCCTTTCTTACAGGTGTCTCCAGCTTCTTCTAAATCTTGGGAACAATGTCGGGCTCGAAGTGGTATTCTTAAAATGGTGAGTTGCCTAACATGAAGGAATTTTTAGAGTGGGAGTCATTCCAGTGAGAACGTTTACTATCTTTCATTTCTTTCATGATTGACCGCAAGCACCAATATGCAGATAAATGTTTTTTTCAAGGAGAAATCGGCAGTTTTGTTATATTATTAGGAAAACGTACTATTTTCCACCTAAATTGCAGTACAGTTCTTAACATTGTTTGCCAATAGAGCTTTGAACACAATTACGATTATCAGCGGTGGATTGTCTGGTGGTAGTTTTAGTGAATGAGTTTATTTGAGCAAAATAAATAGCAATCTTTAGCAGTATTCAAAGAGCTGTTTTCTTGTGTTCACCATGACTACATTTTCTTCATCCTGTCTTTGCCTTATGAATAGATTGCTTTGGTAAAAAAATCCTACTCAATGTTATTTCAAGCCTCCCTGTAATTTTACGGGTGGTCGATTTGCCAGGGAGAGAGGCTGGGTGTCTAGTAAATATTGATGAAAAGTCTCTCGCTAATTTTATTGCATTTAGAAAATATAAAACCGGTCTCTTTGATTAGAGCGAGGAGAATGAGTTGTCTGGCAGTTATTCATTTTCAATTGCCGTAGTTCATGAATTTTAAAACAAATTCAAATGACTTCTGACTAACTTTTGCATAGCCACTAAATTTTATCAGTCATGTGGTCTTAGTTGTTACGATTTCTTTAGCAACACATATGAGAAAGTTATGATTTACTATGAGTCTCGACTCTCAGTTTATTTCACCCAGATGAGTTCAATATCGCTGGACAACATTTTTTTCAAACGTTTTCTGCAGTTTTCGTGTTATGCAATAATGTTGAAATTACGTAATGACTCATTTTGGGCATATGTTGACATATTACCTTGGGGGTTGTGAGATGCTCAAAGTGTCTAGGGATGTTCTGTACAATGTTTATGTCGTTTACATTAGCGATATCTAGCGGTCGATACGTAAACTTGATGTTCGTTGCTATACTTTTGTCGTGTGAACTTATCTGTTTCGATGAAACATGTACATTTACGTGCACAATACATGCATAGATATATTGAATTCAAACTTTGACTTTGACAACCCACTATTTTTAAATACAAATCAAGATATAATGGAGGGAGCAGAACACGTTCTGGTTCCACAAGCGGCTTGGTTTTGACGCTCTGTTTTCCAGGCACGAAGAATTCTCGCTGTGGTCATGTTTTTTCTTGTAATACTGGTCGTCAGCTCGACTATCCCAAAGGCAAAGGAAACATCTGTGCTTCGTGTATCCACCCTGAAGGCCCAGTGGTAGTCCGATTACCTTGAAATCGCCACATATGGCCCACCTGTGCTCCTGGTTCTTTATGAAGTCAAGGACAATCTGCATCGTGTCGTGCGTTTCCTTCATGCCAACAGCATACGCGATAGGAATACTTGGACTGATCCTGTTGTGGAGCAGCGCAGCTTTCAAACTCGTGCCCGAAGAATCAATGAACAATCGCCAGATGTCTCGGGTATATACGATATCCATCGTGCTCATCAGTCCAACAACATCGACACAGTGACATGCAGAGTTTGTCATTGAGAAAAACTTGGCTAATTCTCGGTTGCGTGTGCGAAACGCAGTTATCCGCGTTGATGGATGCAGCATGTTCCAGTCATTGAGCCGTAATGCAAGTATTTCTGATGGCTGCTTGGAAAGCATCAAAGCACGCGCAAGGTCATTGAGTTCGGGTTGCGTTATGAGGTGTACCTTGCTGTCAGGAGCTTCATAGCTGGATCCAGATGGAGGATCGCTACGGTTGGGGGTTGAATGTTGAGTGTCCTCCATTCGTGAGGAGCCAGGTACCAGGTGATCATCATGTGGCACTGGTCAGGTGGCAGACCTAACTACTGCATAGCTTGTGACTCTCTTCACTTTCCCGATTCCATGGGTAAACTGAGTCAAACAAAAATAACAGTCTGATACATGATCAATTGGCTCACGCTAGATCATAGGTACAGCGAAGTCGCATCTTCTTCCTGTCTCCCTTTTCCCAGTGATGCAGTCCACTAAAGCATGAGACACTGCAATTTCGAGGAGCCCATGTCTTTTCCAGGTCTGGCTTGCAGTCAAAGTACTTTTCATAGGCACTGATAATAACATTGGAAAAATTCCTACGTCGAGATACTATGGTATAATTTTCACAAATGTTGCAAAAGTTATCTGATGAGTTCTTGCAAAAACGACGAGTTTTAGGTGGTATTTTTAAGCGAGATGGAGTTCAATGCAATGAGAATGGCTTTTGAACCACAGAAAAGGGAAGTAATGGACTATCACCAGTCCCCGATAGTGTACTAGTATAATTATTGTACATGTAGCTTCAACACCAACGGCAACATTGACACAAAGTTGTGTAAATATTTCACACTGTTCACAATACCATATTTAAGCAGTCAATGATCTACAACGTTCATGGGATTAGGAAGGTCAAATAAACAAACAAACAATAGCATTGCACTATTGTTTGTTTGTTTCTGCGCAATAATGCGCATCTAATAATGTCGATTAAGTAATATTGGAAAAATTTTAAATGGCTGTAAAAAAACCCAATGCATAGATTTTTATAGATATTCGTACTCAGAGCCCTCGATATGCCTAGCAAATATCATCTACATGAAAATCGCATAATGACTGTTGTCCAGTGTAATCTCTCAGTTACAGCAAAGTCAACTATCATTTTCTTCTTCGCCCCCTAAGAGCTCTAAGACTTTCCTTATGACCCTGCCAGGGTTAAACAACGCTGTGGTCTGCTTGGCTTCAATCTTCGTTTAGATTCCAATTTGGTTTAATCTATTTTTCAATGACTTTGGAACTGTTCCCAAAGCCCAAATAACTATTGGAATAACAGTTACTTTCTTGTTCCATAGAACGTTTAGTTCTCTTGCCAAATCTTGATATTTTTCTCTTTTATCTCTATCTTTCATTTCAACTCTGTAATCTCCCGGTATTACAAAATCCGCAATATTATTTTTGTTTTATTATTATTATTATTATTATTATTATTATTATTATTATTATTTATCAATCCCAGACAGCAAAAATAAATTCTTACAAAACTGTCTCTAAAATATAGTACTTAATCTGCAGAGTTAGGGTTCTAAATTACCCTGAGATTGTACTTTGCCTGGTCATATTTATTTTTTGATTGTATTTCTTTATCTTTAAACAAGAGCTCAAGACCCTCTTTTTTACTTTGCTGGTTTCGAGCAATTCTAAAGGCAGCTTTGCTTTCAGGCATCTATTCCGATAATGGCAATGGAAGTAGTGATTTCGGTGAGCAATGGCAGCAGCACACTCAGGGGTATACCATGGCTGGCTGTTTGGTCTCTGTTGCAATTTCTTGCAAGGTATTAATTCTCAATACCAGCGATTAACCAACTAGATATAACAGTGACAATACGGGACACATTCGTTTTGAAAATTGAGCACAAAGGAATTTCAGAGATAAAAGATCTAAATCCATCCCAATCAGCCTTCGTGAATCGATACACACTGCGACGGAAAGGGACATCAGTGGACTCTTCGAATTTAGATTTTATCTTAATGGAAACAACTGAGTGATCAGAAGACCCTAAAGGAGATAGAACAGTAGGTGTACACTGTTCTGGACAAGTTGTCAGAAAAAGATCAAGAAGGCTTGCAAAATGTCAATCAATATCAGGTACGCCGCTTGGTTTATCTACAACTTGGGTTAACTTATAAGCAGAAGAAAAGTCATGACAAAACCTTCCTTCATCAACAGTCTTATTGTAATAGGCCAGCCATTCGATATTGTGAACATTAAAGTCACCACAGATGTGAATGTTAACAGAAGGATATTCAGACAGGATCTTGTCAATTTTTTCAAAGATTTGTTCAATGATAGTAACTCCATCATCTTGGCGACGATAGAGGGCAAAGATGAAAGAAGTGCTATGAATAGGAGCTACACGGAAACACATATCAGATAACTCGGAATCTTCATTTGAAATGCCCCTACCACATGGAAAACCGTCTTTGATGTAGGCACAAATTCCAATGCCATGGCGGTTTTGTAGGTCGTGTTTAGTGGCCATGGTAGAATAACCTGGAATATTGTTGAAATCATCAACAGAATTTGATGGGTCAATGTTGGTTTTACAAAGTAACAACAAGTCAGGTTTGATCTCATGTAAATGAATTTCAACCTCAAAGTTAGTGCGCGCACCCCTAATGTTGGTAAAAAAGACCTGATAGTAGGGATCAACATTAGCAGTTTAGGAGCTGGGTTTTTACTTATTATTTTTTGTGTTGAGAAAGTCATTTGATCTCCTCCACAAATATGTGGAGGAGATCAGTAGATATATTGTATGCAGACACAGAGAAAATGAATGAGCTATCTTTGAGAACCATTGAAGAAAGAAGAGCCGTAGCAATTCCCACTAACATGGCATCGAGAGACCACATCGGAAACTACTGCATATTCCAGGTTCCATTCACAAAATGGGAATACAGCAGCCCCGATATTATACACCTGCTGGTAGGACAGCCTCCTTGGGAGTTACTCCAAGGTTCCGGTCCCTGTACTATCAGGCGGATAACGTTAACCCAGTAAAACGTTTACCTCCAGCACCCTTATTAGTGACATGGTGTCAAAGAAAGAAAACCCCCATAGCATCTCCACATACCACTCCCAATAAACAACAACTGACCCTGAAAACATAAATTCTTCCCCCTTTCTCAAAACATCACCAATGGAGTATGAGGACCAAGGAAAAAAATAGGGAAAATGAGAGTTACGAGGCTGCCGAAAGTAAACATTAGGTCCACTTTCTACTCTCCTTTTGTGTGGATGGCCGTTGGCTCCAAAAGAGCTCCTCCGCCCTTTGACAGTTCTTGTTTTTAGTGCTGCTGGGTGTCCACAACACCCATCTCATCAGACAAGCCAAGACCTGCCTGATGGGAGTGCCAGTTTAGCCCCCGACAATTCAACCACGAAACAGGTAGTACTAGTTTACATGGTACCAGTAGCAGGTAGCATGTACCAAGCAGACCTGACCTGATTTCTTCTTGTTTACTTCTGCAAAGTTAAGTACTGACTCGTCGTCTTTACTCCGCTTTCCAAACACAGTTCCCTTATGAGCAGCTAATTCTGAAAGATATGTGCTAAAACTCACACCTGCAATTGGGAAGTATTAATGATGTACTTCTTCTGAAACCTTTTCCTGCTAAACGAAGATAATTTGCTTTCCTTGTTTCCAACAACAACTTTTGAGTATAAATATATGTATACACATAGGATACTATTAAAGAAGTAAAGAATTTGACTTTGGTGTACCACAAAATATAATCGTTATTTAGTATTCATTTTTTATTTATGGGGTATGATACAGTGTCAACAATTTTATTTTTGCAAATTATCTCCATGACTCAGATCGGTTTGTAAAGTTGAAAATTGTATTTACCTACCTTACTTCTTACCGGGTCGGATAATTCGACGGGTAAGTATGACCCTTTTCCCCACTCTTCCCGATCTTCCATTAGAGTGGTTAGGTGCTATGGTGGACAGCCAGTATCCGCTTATACTGTAGTTGGTCCAGATAGGTCTTTGGTCGCCTTACACCTTTTTCAGACCTTGTAAGCCTTTCTCTAAGTACAGGTTGTATACATGGACGCTTATCAAACATTTCTTTCTTAGTAGGATGCTGTTTCCACGAAATGTTTTAAATAGCATGTAGCAATTGGGATGAGTTGGTAGCTTGATAGTATAGAAGATGCTTACAGGAAAAGTTAGTTGAAGCTTGTAGGCAAAGACAAGATGAATTTATGTGCTATATCTATGAAACCTGCAGCTAAGACTAAATACTATAATCACTGTTATGTAATATTCACTTTTCGTTTTGTTTGTAGCTTCAGATAGATTAAGCCTAATACGTATTAAGGTTTTGTATTTTTGATAATCCCATTTACATTTAATTTACTGATTTTATGAAGTGCAACTTACTAATAGTACAGTCGGTGCTTTATTTTATTCTTGTCTAGTAGTTTCATTCTCAGAATAATAATATCCCGTCTAGGTGTCTCCATAATGGAAGATCGCTCACAACTTTACTCTTACAGCTTACACCTTACATCTGTATTTTCAGAGCAGGGAAGTAAATGCTTTGAGATCAGTACTTCAACATACAATTTTTATTGTTAAAATTCCCCAAAAAATAAACACAACTAGGAATGCCGTCGCTGCATATTCATAATCACCATAACTCCCTCCCTAGCAACTAAAAACATAGAGATAACAAAGATGGATAAACAGACTTAATTGGTGTAACTTAACATTATTCTTACGGTTTCGAAATAAAAAGGAAAATATTATCAAATTTTCCCATTATCTTATCCCAGCTGATTCCATTACAAAAATTTTAATGATTTCTTTCATAATTAAAAGGACGTTTTAATATTATATTGACTTCATAGTATTTTTCTTACAATAAAACTTTCAACAATGATCCAAAAGGAACCCCGACAACGAATGTACTACAGCAACAGGTTCCGTATTTTTTATGTGAAACGGTAGTCTTTAAATCGATATTCACCTGCTGACTTTCGTTTTATAATTATTGCTATTATTATTATTATTATTAATACGAATATTTATACACTGTTTGAAACTTCAGTCACTATTTACATTCTTTACATAGACATAAATACATTGCAAATTTTATTAATACTAATCTTGTATTCAAAACAGTAAACGCAGAAATTAACTTAAAACTCAAAGTAAAAAAGTTTAAAAAAAAGAGGTGGTACTGCATTGCTTATCATACCACCGACATGACGGTTTTCACTTTAAGTATGCTTCGAGAAACAGTTCTCTCATCCCTCGGGTATTTATACTGATATCAAGGTAAGATAATGTAAAGATTAGCTGGTTTTTTCAGCCTTTCTATAGAATTTTTATAAATAGAAATATACCATACTTAGGTTAAATAAAAATCAATATTAATAATATCAAATGTTTTTAAATGGACTATTGCTAAATTTTGAGTGGTAACGCTATGAAAAGTAACTATAAATACAAGGCTTCCACAATGTTTGCGTTTCAGGAACTCTTTAAAACGCGCTTACAAAGACCGCAGTGTTAGTCCAGAGTATTAGGCACTTTTCTTAATCAGTGACATTACATGGAAAAAACTAAAGGGAAAAGCTACAGAAGGACTCCTGGCAAAGGAAGAGCAAAAAAAATCAGTATGTTAACAAATTATACCCATATTAAATCAAACATTGCAGATATTATGCTTCAACAGCTAGAAAGTCAATTCGAAGTTTGCGTTTGAATTTGAAGAAAATATGCGTTCTACATTCATCAAGAAACTAGAATGCTATATAGGTTTATGTATATTTGTATATACTTGTATATATATATAAATATTTTCAAGGTTATGTCATACTCTCGTTGTCTCACTGTAATTCTCTAAACTTTTTAAAGTCATTTAAAAATAGAGTTTGATTTGCTATCAGATATATATGATAAGATATAGAAATTAAACCAATTGGAGTAAGAAGGGAGCTTCGATTAGACAACTATTTCAAACTGAAAGGATATACTTACCAAGATGACCTTAATAAATTCAATGTTTCAAAAAGCTCCAGTGACACTCTTTATAGCAGGCTTTCAAATATTTCAAGATATTTCTTAATAAAACCGTTGTACTTACTTTAGTAGTTTCTATCAAAACTCTGTTTGAAAGAGAAGTGATTCAAAAGACGAACTTCTTTGTTTTTGTTCGTTGCTAGCACAATAAATCAATTCCACTGGAAAATCAATACGGACACCAGTGGCTTTATCTAGAGCATATTTAGCTTGTTAAGAGACTGTAAAATGCTTACATAATTAAAACTGAACCGTCATTTTTGTTATCCAACACTTTCAAACAGAATTTCAAGAGACAAGGAATTGGACTGGTGCATTGTTCCTACAAAACATGTTTAAATCCAGAATTACAAATGTTCTTCATTTAAACGTCCTCCCACCCCACCCCACCCCACCCCCCAAAAAAGCACCCATTTTTTCCCAATTTCTTAACATTGGGTTTTATATCTCTGTATATTGTAAGTGAAATAATTTAGCGTGACATTTCTTATTATTCTCGTTTCCTTTTCTGCCAATTTTGAAATAAAGGCCCCCCTCAAATAGGGGCCCTCTTTCGAAGGGCGATTTTTAACTATGCGCTTATTCGAGGAAATACTGTAGTGAAGCAATGAAATTTAAGTATTAACGATAGAAATTTATTTTTTAGTATTAGATATATAATATTAGGTACAGAAACGAGCGTGTTTGTGAGTCTGTGTGTATGTGTAGATGTATGTATCTATGTGCTGGGGTCGGTGGGGTGTGGGGTATGTGTCACGAGCTGAATAGTTTTGTTCCATAAATAAACAGGTTCTTCAATAAGAGAAAAGTGTTCTTATTCGTCTGTAGCTGGTACCTGCTATATTAACTGTAAATGTATATATGTAGATCTGTGCCTGTGTGACCAAACAATGAACCTCCACAGTGGCTTTCTTTTTGTTACTGAAAATGACGCATATTATATTATTTGTATTATTATTTATGTACTTTATTTACAAATGCAATAATTTCTTATATCCTTTTGTTTAGGTACATGAGTAAAAACATATTTTTATGTGTCACCTTGTGAAATAGAGCGGAAAACACAAAGTTTTTAATAAGCGAAAAGTGTTCTCATGTATTTGTAGTTGATACCTACCTCATTAACTGTAAATGTGTACGTGTGTGTGTGTTGTGGGTTGTTTTCTTTGTGCGACCAAGTAATGAGCACCACAGTATTTTTTTTCTTTTGCGGCTGAAAATGAACATTTTTATTATTTTTTTCGCTTTACTTGTTAAATTCGATTCTTTTTTCCTTTTACGTGTTTTATATACATTACACATTTATCTGTACATTACTCACACAACAATGGTATTTCTCTGTTTCTTGTGTATGTCTGTAATAATGAGTTTTTATGTGCCTGTGTGAGGTAAATATTTAAATACGTTCAGTCTTTCTGCCCTTTGAAACTGTAAATGAACATGGTTGAAAGTGCCTAACATAAATAAAAAACAAGAGGAAAAAACTACTTTATTGCATACCTTGTGATGATTGAACTAGTAAAGTACAAGACAAAAATATCCTATTTGATAAATCCTCGTCACTTTATTCTTTCTGTTGTATTTTTATTTATTTGTACGATGGTGGAATCCTAGAGTATTAAAATGTAAGGCAACACAAGCTAGATCTTGAAAAACGTAAAGACCTTGCATAGGATTTTGAATAAAAGAGACTTTACTTCTTTAAAGAGCTCCTATGATTATGATGATGAAAATAATAATAATACTTGGTAAATCTCACTACTTAGATACGGAGAAGGAGTGGACTGCAAAAGAGTTTAGGAGTTTGAATCGAAAGACGAGAAAGCTGCTGACCACATATGGTGTGTTTCATCGTAGGAATAACACTGGCAGATTGTATGTACAAAGAAATATGGGAGGTAGAATGTAATTAGGATGTAGAGGCTGCATTAGAGTAGACGAAAATAATGTAGGATGGTACAAAATAAATTCTGTGGAACCACATACAAAGAAAAAGGTCAGATGTGATGAAAACTGGAGGTTTAAAAGACAAGAACTATTATACAAGAACAAACTTGACTGATATCTGAAAGCAAGTGGACAGAAAAAATCATTAATGGAGAGTTTCATGGAGATGTTGAAGAAAGAACTGACCAAGAGAAAATGTTGTAATGGTTGGCAAAACGTGTTTTAAAACCGAAAACGAAAGCCTTGATCTGTACTACCCGAAAACAAGCACCACTAGTTGATTTTACCAAGCACAGAGTTAATCATATAATAGAAAGTGCTAAATGCAGGACTTGCGGTCAGAACGGAGAGTACGTATGGGATTTTACCATTCAACGCACACCTCTAGCAAAGAAAGAATGTAAGAGACGTCATGACAGTATGGCGTGAATAGTACACTTGGCTCTCTTTGGAAAGTAAGACCTTCGAAAAGATGACGGATGATACGACCATAAACCTGAAAATGTTATAGAGAATAAAAACGCAAAAATTCTGTGGGGTTTTATAATTCAGTGAGATTATAAGATGGACCATCGGAAGCCCGACATTATTTTGACAGAGAAGGATAGCAAACAATGTTGGATCATACTTGCAAAAAATGAGAAGATGCTTGAAAATAAAGGTTTTACCTTAGTTTACAGGTAGTAAAGAGCTAACACGTCAAAGATACAATTCCAGCTACATAAGAAATAAGCCGAACAAAGAAAAGACAAATAATAATAATAATAATAATAATAATAAATAAATAATAATAATAATAAATAATAATAAATAATAATAATAATAAATAATAATAATAATAATAATAATAATAATAATGGGTAAGAGGACTCTTTAACCTTGGCCGACAATCCCTTATTGATGACGTCACAATTTTTAATGCCAGTGGTAGTGTAAACTAAAACTCACTATACTTGAAAGAGTGTGTCATGGATTCCACCATTCAAAACAATTTTTCTGGCATAAGCTTTTCAAAAGGATTTTAATTGAATATCGGATGAAGAATCTGAATATGATATCACATAATATCGCATTAGGTTTTTAAAATATTTTATGTTACACCTTTGCTGGAAAACATAACATTTTGGATCAAAATTAGAGGTTTAAACATGTATGGACGAACTTTGTTAGTATTATAATTTGTAATTTTTCTGTCACCAGTTATTAGTAATACCAAATGGGAAGGTTAACAAATTACAGGTACATGAGAGCCTTCTTTTTCTCCGATCTCTTAAGTACAGCTCCTGTAATGTCTCTTATCAAATTCCAACAGTAGTTTGCCATCTTCTTCGAATCCAATCGACCTTGGTATTGTTCTTCATTACTTTGAACTCTTGATAAAATCAGTCCCATTGCTTCTCACTGACTTCTCCCAGATTTTCCAGAAACTCATTCAAGGGACTGTGTAAGTAGTGAACCTTGATACTCATTCAGCATCTAAGTGCCTACAAACTCAAGAGCAGCTCTTCCACAGTTTCTTGATAGTTGTTAGCTTGCGATCTCATTCAGAAGATCCAGACTAAATTAGAAAAAGCGTTTCAAGCTCTTGCATGTGCCCCCATCATTGTTGCAAAGAAGTGTTTTCATTTGAGGCCAATAAAAAATTCCTTGTTCATTTTTGCTCGTTGCTAATAGGTTGAGCATATATATATATATAAGATATGATAAGTTGGAAAGAATCAAAAAACTACACAGTCCATTTCGACAAGCCTGTTTCGTGATTTTATAAAATCACGAAACAGGCTTGTCGAAATGGACTGTGTAGTTTTTTGATTCTTTCCAACTTATCATATCTTATATTACGCTCTGCATTTATGTATTGAGCACTTTAATACGGATAACCGAATCGAAAGCTTTATATATATATATATATATATATATATATATATATATATAAATGAAACACTACCTACTATGATCAAAACCCTTGATGAATTGGTTCGTGATACCTTGTTTTGTTTACATGGAAAGAAGGATCATATTTATTCTGTCAAACAGAGTATCGTTAATTAGAACTGTGAATTAAAGGGATCCAATCCATAGTATCATATGCTGGTAGTCCCATGCAGAGAATTCCTTTTACATCGTTACAAGAAACAATATGGTCATAGGAATAAAAATACTTTCACAGTTGCTCTTCTCTCTTGCGATAAAAGAAAACACTCGTGCCAGGTTTTAGGAGTCATTTCCCTTAAAGACTGGAACCTAACAACTCTTGAAAACTTTTGATCTCTGACCAGATCATTGAATTCTAACTGAGTAAACAACAATGGGTTTTCATAATTTTCACAAACTGGCTTGAAAAGAACATCGTCATCAGTAGACGCAGGTGAATTCCAGTCCACATTCTATAACTCTGGTAGCTCAGTAAATTCTGACACAGGTGTTTCTTCACTGTAGGAAAATGGTGAAATAGCTGATAGGATATTTGGATATTCCAGATTTGTCTTGCTTTTGTTTTTGAAACAATTAACATTGACGAGACAGAAGTGGCAGTTATCTGAATAATTTGTTGGTTATCTCTAAACCATGAAAACTCAGACTGAAGTCTATCATTCCTTCTTTAAGACCAGGATTCCAAAGTTTCCAGGAAAATATACTCCCCCTCACGAAATTGGTGATGCTGGACCTTTGCATTTTTAAAGTAAAGCTTCGACAGATATAGTAGATTCTATCTGGGTTATTGCTGTACTTCTGTCTTTAGGATGCTGAAACCATTGCTAAGTTATCAATTTTTACCTGAAAGAGATAAAAAGGTGTAGGAAAATTTATTATAATATGAAAATTATTCTTATCTAAATTAACCACAATAATTAGTTAAACACGGTCTTGAAAAAAGTGTTCTGTGATGGATTCAATCTGAGAGTGGATTTGAATTCAGCACGTCAAAATTATTCAAAAACAGATTACGGTTGCATGGCAGAAGAAAATAATTTTTTTGTAGACTGGTATCATCAAAAGTATACCAGACGATGGGGTGAATGAGACTGGTGTCACTGAAGAAGACTTCTCGACCGGTACCTGCTTCATAGCCAAGAAGCATGGATCTAGTCTTTATCCAGCAACTTGAAGGAGGACTCGGAGACAGTTTACACAGGATGAATTCAGAATTGTTATGGAGTGCTACTATTACAGTGAGCCAGGCTGTAATGGTTTTTTCATGATTAACGTCAGTTAATCATGAAAATACTGAATACTTTTTTCTCAATCGATGACAAAGTAAATGATGAAGAAAAAACCTTTCTTGAATGAATTAATGAGATAAGTAAGAAGGACACAGGGAGTTTACCATTACGGAGAGTGTTGGGAAAGAAAAGCTGAAAGTAGCAGTGCAAAAATGGACAATGTTATGGGAAAGCGTCAAAGTTAACAACAAATTGGTAAAAACTAATTGTCTGTTATAATATAGGCGTGACATAGTAACCCAAATGCTTGAAATGAAAGGCAAAAACCAAAAAAAAAGAGAAGAACAATGATAAAAAAGTCTCCTCAAAGGGAAAGTGAAAGCTTTGAACAGATATCTAGGCCGAGTGAAAGCTTTAATTGACAGGAAGGCAGTAACTAAATGATCTACAGATACACTATAAAGAAAGTACAGGTTTAAACAGAAAGGATTGCAAATTGTGAAGGAGATGAGGCAAAGGATTAAGGCCGAAAGCAGAAAGATTGCAATATATATCCAAATTCCAAAACACTATCAACAGAATATACAGATAAAGAACAAAAAATGCGGATTTTATGGAGAACTAAACAGTAAAAGAGGAGAAGGTAAAAGTCTCGCATGCACACAGAGCAAGGCAGTTCTGGACAGACAAGTGAAGTACAGACGTCGAATACAACAAGGATACAGAGTGGTGAGAAAACTTTGAAACGAGAATGAATGCAGGGCCAAAACTAACAAAAGTGGATATTGCAAATATGGAAATAAAGAAGATCCTTAAAAAGTATCAAACTGAAAGTCGCTTGGGCCATATAGTGTAAAATGGCTATGATTAAAAAACATTATAACAATACATATATATTTGGAGAAATACTTTACTAAATGCTCTGAGGGACAGGCACCAGCATGGATGAACAGAGTTTTGAGTGTCCTGTAACAGAAAGATAAGTCAAAGTGAAGAGGTGAATGTAATTAAATGTTCGTCACATGTCTATCGGTTTGTTAGAAGTTACTAACAATACTAATACCTAATGATATTTACTCAATTTTTTAATGGCACCAGATTCTACCTGAGGAACAGAAGAGATGCAGAATGTAAAAGAGAGGAAGAGCAGATCAGTTGTACATAGACAAGATGATAATCCGAGAGTTTAAAATGAGATAAAAATGTACCAATGGAATGGATTAATAATAAGAAAGCATTTGACTTAGTGCCACAGTCCTAAATATTTTTGTGTTTGTATATCCTAAGAATAAACAGTAGTTTAGTTGAAGTCCCTGGAAAAGAAATAAAAGATTGCTTTGAAGGTCCAGGAAGGTTGAGCAGACATCCTCTAATAAATCACTAAGAGAGATTGAAATAAAAAGTGGTATAATTTAGGGACATACCTTATCACCATTTTTGTTTTCAAAAACATTCCTTTCCCTCACAAATGTATTGAAAAAGACTAAGTTTGGGTATAAATTTCCAAAGAAAGAAGAAATCAATCACCTGCTTTACTTGGACGATCTTTAATTGTAGGCAACAAGGGAGAAAGAAGTTGATTTATTCATACAGACAAAGTGTTTAGCAAAAACATTAGCATTAAATTTGGGATCAAAAAGTGTTACACATTGGTACTAAAACGATGAGAGAGGATCAAAACTTATACGTTTCTAAATTTCTGGAAAGAATTAGGATACAATTATTTGGGTGTATTGTATTAAAGAAAAAGGCTATAAACTTGTACCATAAGCTGTATGCGAAAACGACTAGTATACGATCGTCTTGGACTTTTCAATACAAACAGACCATTTCATCGAAGCAAGGATGCCAGATTTATTTCTACTGTACAGGAAAGGTAACAAATGCCAGAATTTAGACTTTACTGTCCTATACGATATCAGGGTTGATGAGAACGTAAGAGAAAGGATGTTGAAGTACTAAGATTTAGAAAGGGAACTGAAAAGCCAGTGGAAAAAATAAGGCGAAAAGGACTATAGAATATCGGAATTTCTACTAGGATAGTAAAATTACAGAATACTGTGTTGTTACCCCCTCCCAGAGTTATCCGACAAGGTACTTGAGACCCAAGGAAACGCGTTGTTACCAAAGCTCAAGAACATGAAACCACTGATGAATTTGCTTAAAGGACAGCTTTTGGAATAAGTGTGCAACAGAGAAAATGTTACTGATAATGATAATAATAATAATAATAATTATAATTATAATAAACGTCCTGGGAATGACGTTAAAATGCATCCGGTTGTGGAATTTCGACATGGGCGAATGAGGTTACCCTTTGCCACAACTACCTCCAGGTCACCCTTGAGCAAGGTGTAGTANGGGTGTGGAATTTAGAAATGGGTGAATGAGGTTAACCTTTGCCACAATGACCTCCAGGTCACCCTTTGTCAAGGTGTAGTACCTGTTAGCCCTGGGTAGGTGGAGCTCATTAACCTTGGTTGGCGTTCCACCCAGGAGAAGAAAAACTTTGAATAAAAAACCTAGCCGCGTAAGCTAGAAATTCCAGGTAGCGTCTGGCGTGGTATACTTAGCTGCTTGACAGAAAGGGTAAAATGCAACTTTAATGAAATCATAAATGAATACTAGAAGAAATACATCCCGCATCGCTCGTCGCGCGGTTAACCAAGGAGCGAGTCCCTCAATGAGGAATCAGCCTGCTGGGTTCGAAAAATTGGTGACTGAAACTAACTCATCTAATGCAACTCTGTCTGGAAATTCAAACCAGGATATTCCTAACCTGAACTCAACTGATACAACATCACAAACAAAGTAAAGAAAAAAGAAAAACCTATCAAATGGAGTAGAGATGATTATAAGGAAGTAATTTATTTTTACTATCTGGCATTAGAAAACCCATCTGAAGTCAGCTGCACATTAAGAACTTTTAAAATATGGAGAGCGCGTAATGAAAATATTAGACCGTATTTTGATGCAATTAGACTAGCAAATGTCCGTCGTGACATCATAAAAAATAAAAGACTCACTGATATAGAATTAAACCTGAGTAAAAAAACTGTCCGTGCTGAAAATGTAGAGAACTCATTAAATAGTGCAGAAAATGTAATTGAAGATAACGTTGAGGTACCAGAAAATGTGAATGGAGATGTTGGGGAAGTAAATGAAAATACAAGAGTTAAAGTGATTGAGACTGAAATACCGACAAATGATAATATTGAGGCAGGTATGAATTTGGCATTTACTGAGTTGGAACTGAGTCATATTGAAAGGATACGTTCTAACATACTCGAAGAATATGCTTAAGTTAAGTTTACTGAAATGAGTGATAGGGAATCCCTTCCAAAAATTCAAAACAGCAAAAAGAACACTAAGAACCTTAGAATGGGTAATGAGGCACTAAAGATGATTTTAGAACTGCAAGACCACGACTTAGACCCGACTAATTTAAAACCAATTAATATATGCAACTGTGAAAACTATTACCTCTGAATGTGGAATAAAGATAAAGAAAAGTAGACAATATGTAAGAAAAAAACCTAAATGGAGGGTTAAATTGGAAAACGAAATAAAAGGCATGCGAGGGGAACTTTCTGTGTTATCGGAACTTCATAGAGGAAAA
>RDPX01000103.1:1398312-1408701 GCA_003991215.1 Morbakka virulenta
TGGATTATATATATATATATATATATATATATATATATATTTTTATATATATATATATATATATTTTTATATATATATATATATATATATATATATATTTTTATATATATATATATATATATATATATATATATATATATATATAGAGAGAGAGAGAGAGAGAGAGAGAGAGAGAGAGCTTAAGTTAAACGAAACAACCAAAGGAATATTTTGGTGTAAGTTGCATCAACTGTTATGAAGAGCTCGAAAACAAGTAATTTGTTTGAAATCTTTACAGTTTTAGCAGGAAATTTTGTTGCAAGGACGTAAAAAGTTAGAAGAAAGAGCAAGGTCACAATACTTAGTGAATCTATTGAAAACAATTGTAATCTGATCGGAGGCATCAGTTTTGCTAGACAATTTTTTAGAATAATGAACAAAAGCATTTAGAGAAATCACCTGGGTTTCCTCCCGCAAAACCTTCTATACTTTATCTTTTTGTGCAAGTCTCTTGAGAACGTTAAAGTAGTATGTTGTAGACTGTTTACTGAAAGACAGGCAAAGAAGAAATTAAAAATACCTCTTTCAAAGAATATTTTACAGATGTAATAGTCATTCAGAAATACCGGAGACCGAGGAAGGCGCAAAACCAGCGTGTCCTTTCTTCAGAAATTAAGTCCTCGTGGAGGTTTATTTAAGTTAGGGCGAAAAATAACTTCAAGGTAAATTAGGTCAGCGATTAAGTATTTGCTGTTATGCTTGAAAATGGATGTTATTGATAATCTGTGATATGATATCATTATTTGAAAAGTATATGTACCATACGACTCTTTCCTAAATCCAGTCATTTCCTTTATCTTAATTGAACATCTTCTTTATCCATGCCTGATCTTGATAACATTGACTAAAATTCAAGTCGGCTTCATTTTATAGCATTTAGACTACAACTTGCTTTCATTTCTGATGATATTTCCCCTGTTGACTCGGGAAAGAAAAACCGAATTATTTTTGGAATTAGAGAATTAGCCATCTGTTTTCATTAGTCTATTAACGGTTTCAATTAATCCAATAGCCTGATCTAGGGAAAGTCAACTATTGCTGTCAATTATTTAACTGTAGTAAATTTAGGCTAACGTTCATAAAGAGCCTATCTGCATGGACCAAAGTCGAGGAGAGTGAAATTTTGAGAAAGTGTAGGGACAGGTTCAAGTGGAGAAGCATGACCTCTGACGTTCTGCAAAAACATGGCACCTGAGGAGGAGGAGTAGTAAATTTCTTCTAGGAATTTAAAACTGTAAAGATGTTAATTAATTTTATCTCCAACGAATGGGGTGTCGTCAGAAGCGTAAATAGAAAAAATTATGACTGAATTTTGTTAAATATTTTAAAAATATGACAATAGTTGTCCAAGAAAATGACTAACTTCAGAAGGTGTCCCAAAATTTTTTTGAAACTAGTTCGCAATGACGACAATCAAGGAAGGCCGCGTCTAACCTTTTTTTGGAATCTTGACGGCTTTTCTTCAAACCTCTAGCTAAGAAATAACATGGAAAAACAAAACTATAAAAATCCTGAATCAGTAAAAACAAGACAAATGCAAGAAAGAAAAAACCATAAAAAGTAGGAAAAGCTTCTCTGCTTTGAAGGTTTAAATAGAAGGGAAGCAAAAGCGAATTAATTTGAAGAAAGTGGCGGCAGGAGTAATGAGAGAGTCAAACACTCCTCGATACAAAATCATCACCTTGACTGAGAAAATGAAACCATTTTAAACAAGAAAACCAATAAAAAAACAAAAATAAAATACAATACTATATGCTAATGATATCAACCGTGTATCTTACGCCATTTACGGTATATCAGTATATTTCTCCTGCTTTTAATTTTCCAAATGAAAAAGAAGCAAAAGCGAAATGTTTTGCAGAAGGTGACGGCAAGAGTAATGAAATAGTCAAACACTGCCTGATAGAAAATTATCACTTTGACTGAGAAAATAAAGTCATTTTAAACAAGATAACCAATAAAAAACATTTGCTAATCATATCAACAGTATATCTTATGCTTTTTACAGTGCATCAGTATATCTCGCCTGCTTTTAGTTTTTCAAATAAAAAAGAAGCAAAATCGAATTTTTTTTGCAGACGTTAGCGGGAAGAGTAATGACCAAGTCAAATACTTGCCTAATTTAAAAATCATCACTTTGACTGAAATTATGAATCAATTTTAGATAAGAAAACCATTAAAAGAACAAAAATAAAAATGGAGTAACATATGCTCGTGATATAAGCCGGTTATCTTGCGCTTTTTACAGCGTAATAGTGCGTCTTGTCTGCTTTTAGTTTACCAAAGGGAAAAGCAGCAAAAGCAAATTTTTTTGCAGACGTTAGCGGGAAGAGTAATGACCAAGTCAAACACTTGCCTGATAAAAAATCATCACTTTGACTGAGAAAATGAACTCATTTTAGACAAGAAAACAAAACAAAAAATTTGCTACTCATATCAACAGAATATCTTCCCCTTTTAACAGTTTATCAATATATCTCGCCTGCTTTTCGTTTTCCAAAAGGATAAGAAGAAAAGGCGAATCGTTTTGGAAGAGGTGACGGAAAGAGTATTGAAAAAGTCAAACACTCCTTGATGCAAAATCATCACCTTGACTGAGAAAATGAAACCATTTTAAACAAGAATACCAATAATAAATATTCGATAATCATATGAATAGTATATCTTACGAGTTTTACAGTATATCAGTATATCTCACCTGCATGTAGTTTTTCAAATGGAAAAGAAGCAAAAGCGAATTCGTTTGAAAAAGGTGATGGGAAGAATAATGAAATGTTCAGACACCGCTTGATAGAAAATCATCACTTTCACTGAAACTATGAAACGATTTAGATAAGAAAACAAATAAAAGAACAAAAATAAAAATGCAGAAATATATGTAAGTGATATAAACCGCATATCTTACGCTATTTACAGGGTAATAGTGCATCTCTGCTGCTTTTAGTTTTTCAAATGGCAAAGAAGCAAAAGCGAATTGCTTTGAAGAAGGTGACGGCAAGAGGAATGAAATGTTCAAACACCGCTTGATAGAAAATCAATACTTTGACTGAGACTATGAAACGATTTTAGATAAGACAATCAATAAAGGAACATAAATAAAATCGCATTACCATATACTAATGATATCAAGAGTATCTCTTAGGCTTTTTACAGTATATCAGTATATCTCGTCTGCTTTTTGTTTTTCAACTGGAACCGAAGCAAAAGCGAATTCGTTTGAAGAAGGTGATGGTAAGAATAATGAAATATTTATTATACAGTTGTTAATCATATCAACAGTATATCTTATTCTTTTTACATTGCATTAGTATATCTCTCTTTCTTTTAATTTTTAAAATGGAAAACATGCAAATCCGAATTGTTTTGGAGAAGGTGATGGGAAGGGTAATGAAATAGTCAAGCACATCTTGGTAGGAAATTATCACTTTGACTGAAACTATGAAACGATTGTAGACAAGAAAACCAAAAAAAAATATTTGCGAATCATATCAACAGTATATCTTACGATTCTTATAGTATATCAGTATATCTCTCTTTCTTTTAATTTTTCAAATGGAAAAGAAGCAAAAGCGAATTGTTCTGGAGAAGGTAATAGGAAGAGTAATGAAATAGTCAAACACCGCTTGATAGAAAATCAGCACCTTGACTGAGAAAAGGAAAAGATGTTAGACAAGAAAACCAATAAGAAACAGTTGCTAATCATATCAACAGTATATCTTATTCTTTTTACATTGCATTAGTATATATCTCTTTCTTTTAGTTTTTCAAATGGAAAAGAAGCAAAGGTGAATTGTGTTGAAGAAGGTGACTGGAAGAGTAATGAAGTAGTAAGACACTGCTTGATAGAAAATCAGCCACTTGAATAAGAAAATGAAAAGATTTTAGACAAGAAAACCAATAAGAAACAGTTGCTAATCATATCAACAGTATATCTTATGCTTTTTACATTGCATTAGTATATCTCTCTTTCTTTTAATTTTTCAAATGAAAACATGCAAAACCGAATTGTTTTGGAGAAGGTGACGGCAAGAGGAATGAAATGCTCAAACACCGCTTGATAGAAAATCATCACTTTCACTGAAACTATGAAACGATTTTAGATAAGACAACCAATAAAGGAACATAAATAAAATTGCATTACCATATACTAATGATATCAACAGTATCCCTAAGGCTTTTTACAGTATATCAGTATATCTCTTTTGCTTTTAGTTTTTCAAATGGAAAAGAAGCAAAGGCGAATTGTTTTGGAGAGGGTGACTGGAAGAGTAATGAAATAGTCAAACACTTCTTGGTAGAAAATCATCACTTTGACTGAAACTATGAAAAGATTTTAGACAAGAAAACCAATTAAAAACCTTTGCTAATCATTTCAACAGTATACCTTACCCTTTTTAGAAATATTACTTGTAGTTCTAGAGAAAAGGTACATGGAAGGTCTGCACTGTCAAATCAAATGCAACTATACCAAATAACTTCTACTCCTGGATAATGGTAGAAGCATCTCTTGGAATGTAGCCCAGAAAAAGCTTACGACTTGTGACATAATAAAGCTTCTATATATATTCACTGTATATTTTTAGTATTAGTTTCCTTTTGGACTCCATTAAGTGTTAGTAATCTTAGTGATTTTTACTTTGATATAATCTATTGTGTCAGAAATGTATTTTACTTTATTGTACTGTCTTCTTGACTTATGTCATACTCTCTTCTGGTCTGTTTTGTTTCATAATAGTATCTTGATCTGCACTTTTTCATAATGCATCCTCTTTGATCTGCTTTGATATGCTGTCTTGTCAGAGATTTCTTCTAATCTGTTTTGCTCTGGTCTCTACATTACTCTACTCTTATCTTCTGTCTTTTGTGTGTGTTTTCTTCTGTTTTGCATCATGAAACTGTACTGAATTGTATTTGAGTGTATGAAACTCTGGTTTTTATCCTGACGATTTTTGATATCATTGTACACTTAGCTTTACCATATATTCTTCTGGGATGTTATTTTTCTCTGCTGTTTACCCTGTCTAACTTTTATATTTATACATAATGTTCCATTACACTCCATTATCCTTATCTTCACCATTTTCAATTTACAAGGCATTTAAAAAGCCATGACCTTAACGTCCCATTGATTTTTAGATCGATTCAGCTGTGATATTTGATAAGAAACACAAAATCCTTGATGATAATTGCTTGAATTTCTTCAGATTTATTATGTCATCGCGAGGTTGACTGTTAGAGAACAGAGATAAGATTAAATTTGGAGATTGTATGAGCATGAACATATGTCATTAAGGAGCTAAATTTCCACATATAAGATAAAACTTGTTGATGCTAAGCAGCTGGTGTTGGGATTTGAGAGATAAGAACAGCACTCTGCATATGATCGACTAAACAATAAAGAAGCTATGATTATTAGCCTCTGATTATACCCAGTTCAATCTATAAAAACAATTTTGTATTCACATGTAGAGGTTTTCCAACTCAGTAAAAGTAATTTGTGATTAAAGAAGACTATTAGAAGGGATCTGAAGAATACATGTTATGTGTTGAAATTCCTCGATAAATTATTCTCTCTTTGTGCTCGTATTGTTGTACTTAAGTTGTAAAAATGGGAGAGAAAAATATAACTTTGCACTATATGAACTGACGTATAATTGTCATCGCCAACTGCCGTAGCATACTACCTAAAGAAGGGCTTTTGACAAAAAATTAGTTTAATACTATTACTTTTATTTGACATTTTTGGAATGTCATATAAACACAGGATTCCTTCTGTAACTGAATATTATTTTTATATTTTACCATTGCAATTTTTATTAGGTACTGCTAAAATACATATACGCTCTAAATGCGTATATGTATTTTTATATATTCGTATATGTGTATGTATATATATATATATATATTTACGCTACTGCGTCACTAGGTAACCTAGGATAAGTATGTCTACGAGTAGATAAAATTCTAACGTTACAGTACTCAGAGTTTCATGTCTTTCACAATCTTCAGCTGTATACAAATAATCACTTGAAAAGTTATTATTATTATTTTCAAGTGATTATTTGTATACAGCTGAAGATTGTGAAAGATATGAAACTCTGAGTACTGTAAAGTTAGAGTTTTTCTTACTCGTACATCTGATTATATGATAGCTTCTACGTTTTAATGTGGTAGAGCACTGTTGACATTTCATATTCATTTGTTAATATATATATATATATTTATATGTATATATTGTCACAAGGTACTGGATTCTTTGCAATTGTATATTTGTTGATGATTTACTTCCTTTCTATATTGTCAATAGCACAGGGTGCAATCCTTTTAATATAATTTATCCCTGTGTAACCAATACCAGTAAAGTGTTTGGTTACCTGAAAATAAAAGAACATTGCAGCATGACGTTTGCTCTTGCATTTGTTTGCTAATATATACATACACTTGGGTATTGTTATGGATTGATCAAATTTTTTATGGGAATGCCCTACCTTGGACCTTAAATATTTCTGTCCTGAGCAGTACATCTAGCAGCTAAATGGTCACCAGCCAGCCCGATCGCCAGCTAGAGTGTTTGCACCCTGAGCGTGCACTCTGGGGGTTTTTTGGTCATCCAAAAACGTGGCTTGCTATTTTTGAACTGGTCTTACTCCCCTACCACCCTGTGGTGTCCAAAATATTGTATGACCAGCAGGTCATTCCGATTGCAGCCTGAATACTTGTTCATTGAGCTTCACACTCTTCCTTACACTACTTTGTGCAACTCTTCTTCCCCTGTGAACCTTCAGACCTCGTCATTTGTGATTCTGTTTCTTCATGTAATGCCATAAATCCGCCTTAAGATTTGTAGGTGGAATACATTAAGCTCCTTCTTTGTCTTTTGTGTATTTTTCAAGTTTTCGCTTGCATACAATCCCTTGGATGTCATTATTGCCATATAGAGCTGTACTGAAACATTAGTAGTATTAGTAATCTCTTAAACAATAAGAAAGGTACTAGAGATTTGATATTCAAAAGTAGCTTACTTGTCTTAATTTTTTTATGGTTTTCTATCTGTACTTCTGCATGTGCTATACTCAGCAATTTTAATACACTTTGTGAGAATTGTTTTGAAATTATTTACATTAATGATTTGATTAAATAAATCCTTAATAGTATTTCGATTTTGCCACTGGCAAATAATATGTTATTTGGGCAACACAAGTAGTTCGTCTAATGATACTATTTTCCAAAAAATTGGCAAAATTACGCCTATTTGAAATCCTAAAATTTGAATAATTTTTTTCATGCTGCAAAACCATAAAGATTCGTTGTATTTGAATACCTTGTACATAGCTTATATGTGTTTAAAATGTATAGACACGTCTGAGCTAAAAGTGTCCAATAACTTGCGACTGTAGTCATCTGTATACAAGGTTCGACTAAAACCAGACGCTGTCTAGTAATTGACACTTACCCTACCTTTTTCATGGACCAACAAATGAGTATTTAATATATTTAATACTTCTTTTTTATATTACATCCAAAGCCACATTAAATGGGAAATTTACGCCTTAGTGAGGAAAGAGAGAAATATTCTTTACAACAATAGTTCAGAACTTATAGCACAAGACAATCTCAGTTAATGCGTGATAATAATTGGTCTTATCAACAATATCTTCTATTTTACCCTTTAAATTTACCAGACACGATGTGGGATCCAAATACCAACACCAAAATAGGGGTCATTACACCAGGCAGAGAGTTAAACACCCTTGACATAGTAAGCGATGTAGACATACTAACCTTTTTTATTAAAGATGGTCCTTTACTGTGTTCTCAGAATTATCCTTTGGAATTAAAAATACCAAAATACCAAAAGCTCAGTCTTAAACCCAAAGCAGACATTTGGTGGTGGAATTATCACATCTCAGCTTTGATTACATTATGGTTCCTTTAATCGCAGCCATTCTAGATACAAATTTTCCATTAATGTCTTTACAAAACAGCTGCGCGAGTAAGCTGATATGGTATTGTTAACAAAAAACCACACAACTCCAAAGACACTAGCTTGTATAACCTACAACTAGTAAAATAGAATTTGGAACTCAAGCAACTTGTCTTATCATTGGCTGTAAGCTGTAAGACTCATAAAATATCCATTTCAAGATCATCAAGACAGTTGCCATACAACTTGTTTCCATATAACATAAAACCCTTTCCAAAAATAATCCTACATGAAATACAACTTACATTTTCTTAAATCTATGATTTTGAACAATGACATTTTGAATTGTGGTTCATTCCTACTACCCTAGCAATGGGAGTAAGCTATAATATTTCCTAAAGTAACCATTCAGGGTTTTTATGAGAACATAACCTCGTGTAATTAGCCGCGCCGTAATGGTTAGTGCAGTAACCGAGAGCTTCCGGGTTCGACACCCCGAGCGGGCGAGGAGAATTTGGAACTTGAGAAAGGAAGGCCATCCGGCCAAGAAATTCCTCAGTGTCAAAACAAATTCCCTCTAAAGAGCAAGGTCTGCTCCCCACTTGCTTGCAAAAAAATGACGTCAAGACTAAAGAAAAAAATGTAATTAAGGTAACTTGACAAAAAATTACAAAAATTGGTTTAACACAAGAAGTTAAAATACAAACACTAGAAAAACAACAACAAGATCCCTCGTACACAAAATATCATAATCATCATCATCATCATCATTAGCTAACTCCGCCTTCGGCAGATTTCGCATCAACGTGTGCTAACTGTCTCCATAAATTATCATAATAAAAATTGCGTAATAAATATATATACACTAAATAGCAGTAACTATACGTTAGAAAATAACGGTGGTCTTTTTTTATATCTAATCATTATTACAAAGTCTATATGTCTTTAAAAGAAATGGTCTCATACACTTTCTTTAACGCTTCTGGAATAATTTGTACCTCGCCGCCCAAGTCTCAGTCATAGATTTGTTTGCGGTGCCCTTTAGTCCAATTAAGGGCTGTTCTAGGTTGTCCCCTTTAGGAACCGCTTTGATGTTTCAAAAATAACTAGATCTTGTTTAAGATTAGTCTTGATGTTACGGTTGGTTACCACTGAGGTCAGCAACACTCTATTTTTCCTGACTTATTACGGGCACTGAGTTAAGATTTTGTCCCTTCCCCCTGACTGGTTTGTTATCTCCTGTCTTCTAGATTTTTTCAAAGCATAAGGGAAGTCTTTTAAAGAGTAATTAAAAAATGAATTTGATGTCAAATCTGCATGATACTTTATTGACTCAGAGGAAGCCATAGATGTAAGAGCTTTATCATGTCTCGAAACGTAGCTCAGAAAAAAAGGTTAGGACTCAAGACATGATAAAGTTAATGATATTGATGCTCAACAAAAATTGTGATATTCTTATGTAGAAAAATTCTCTGCTATTGATATCTGAGCTTTCAATTTTTGTTCGTTTATACATTTGCTGAACGGAAGAAGTTTACTATTTTAGTATTTGCTTACGTATTTTCAGACGTAACACGAGGTACGAGTTTGATCACTGCTCTCGGATTCATTGCAGTCCTTTTTGTTAAAACCACTGCATTTATGTATCAATTATTCGAACACGATGCGCTTCTGATCTTTTTCTTTTGTTTTTATGGATTAAAAAGTATTTTCAGTTTATTTCTTTATTATTAATTTTATGATATCAAAACATCGTAATTTTTTGGCGGATTCATCGCAAGTTCTTCAACTTCAATGGTCTTTTGGTTTTACTCAGAGGGTGATTACATGGTCAAACAATTATCCCTGTTACTAGACTGGCTTTGTGAAAAAGATTTTCTTAATTTGAACCAGTCTTTTTAATCAATAAACATTTTCATTCAAATGAGAGAAGGTTTTAACTCCGCTTGATCTGGCTTAATATGATCGTGACCCCGCTTGCGGAGACAAAAATGACGCTATTATCTCATTTGGTCGACTGGCATGAATAAATTATAAACAAATGGTCTCTTAAATATCTCCTGAGCAATATAGCACTCAAAAATCAAGTTTCTTCTTTTAGAGAACTCTTTAGATATTTTGCTTCCGATAAAGTTGGAATAAATATCTTTGTCATTATGTATTACGTGTGGAAATTAAAGTAAGGTAGATCTTACAGTAAACGTTTCAAATTCCATATAAGAACTTCAGCTAAGTACTTTTGAGTTTCATTTCGCTAATTACATCCCATCAGCACACACACGCACACACACACACAAACACACACACAAACACACAAACACACACACAAACACACAAACACACAAACACACAAACACACAAACACACAAACACACAAACACACAAACACACACACACAAACACAAACACACAAACACACACACACA
>RDPX01000103.1:1408726-1462314 GCA_003991215.1 Morbakka virulenta
CACAAAAACACCCACACACACACACACCACACACACACACACAACACACACACACACACACACACACACAAACACACACACACACACACACACACACAAACACACACACACACAATCTGCAGACAGTACTGTTTCGCCCTTTGTGGGCTCATCAGTGCAGCACAGAGCTTCCGAGACATAACTCTCTGGCCATGTTGCCGGAGCAAACACAGGTTAAAGAATTATTATGGGATCCTGCCGGAGTGCTCAAACTACGGATGCGCAGTGAGCATTGCACTATATACTCTCTTTATATATATATATATATATATATATATATAGCCATCAGCCCATCCCAATCCAGGCTGAGAAACTAGGGGAGTTGGGCATGGAATTGGAAACTTTATCTTGCAAATCACAAACCACTAAAGATACAGCACGAGGAGGCCAATCTGGCAACAATATTGGCGTAGAATAAAAGCTCAGACACATCACCGAAATTTTCTTCTCATATGACCTCTCTCAAAACATATAAAGGAAGGCATATGTGGTGGAGAAATTGCTAAAGTTTGAAGTGTCTTAACCATTCCAGGATCATGAAATAATTATCTAGGAGACACTTGTCAACAGATTTGTAATCTTCAAAGAGAGGCAGACAGCACTGCGAAGTGAGTTGTCTGCAGGGACCCCTTGAATATAAATGTCAACAGTGTTCTAAAACTCAAAAGAGGAAATAAGAAACGGTGCCAGAACACCTTTTATTATAGTGATTTCTCTGTGTGTGTGTGTGTGTGTTTGTGTGTTTGTGTGTGTGTGTTTGTGAAAATTGAAGTACCATGAAATCTGTAAGGTATTTTTCAACATTTAAATCATGATCGACAACGCGGAAACAGAAACTATTTGTTGTTTGCTGGATATTTCTGACGTTTTATCTAGCCCCATTTTGGAATTTCTTGTCCAAATCTAGGTTTATAGGCTTTCCGATTATATAAATTCCAAAAATTCTTTTTTAATGATAAAACATATGCTGTATTTGACCGGAATACTACTTTTATAATTTGCAATAATAAGAGTAATTAATATTGTTATAATAATGTTGTTTTGTTTCATTTGCTCTCTTCAACCTTTATTGATTAAAACATAGGTAGGCTTAAAAAATCGATTTGAAAACAGTAATCTGTTTTTACTTCAGATTTCATAAGGAAAAATGATTGAAACATACAAAGTGAACTGAAATCGATTCAATCTCATGCGTCTCATGCCAATCTGATTTACTAGCTGAGTTATGAATGCTACGTTCTTACCCGGAAAATTTTTGCATCTCAATCTTTTACAGGATTGCGCTTTTTTTTCTGAATTCCCTATTCTTAAAACTTAAACTTAGTCCTATAAATAATGCGATACAGTTGTATTAGAAAGAAAAACTTCCTTCAGGGAGGAACACGTATTCTTGAGAGCCATACATTTAAGATGTTTAGTGTTTTGGGGGGCTCATCCTCTTCATTTTGGGATAAAGCGCTTCACCTTAGCTCACAGGTCATCATCAGAAGGTACCTTCTCATGTGCCGCCTCTGTGACATGTTGCCCCTCCCCTGTCAAAGTTTCCCTGCACTCGAGTTCCACATTTCGAATGATCTCATAGCTGTTAGTACTCAGTTAAGCTGTTGTCACCTCTCTTTAGCCAAATGTAGAAACTTGGTGTCTCTACTTTTTCTTGCACAGAGCTCAGGTGACTTTCATTTTCCTTTGGGATAAACCCAAGATCATTTAGTGATAAACTCACTCTTATAGATATGAAACCTCGTACTCCGACCTTTTTTGGATGGTTAGAAGCTGACCATCAGTTGTCTTCACACAACATCACTAAACTCTCGTATCTCTCATTTCTATGTAATTATTTGTCGTCTACGCTACTTTCACATGACATTATTAGCTCGAAGACAAGGAAATTGGTAAAAATTACACACATAAAAGTAGTTACAGGGAGAAACTGGTCTATACCTCTTGTCTAAAGAGCAGACGTCTTTACCTAATGTTACTTAATTAATAGTCGTTCATAATCATCAGCACCATCAAGCTTTTTGTATGTAACCCTCTTATCCAAAACATCTAAGCTTATTGCTTTTATTGACTCCAGTCAGCTATTTTATGTATAGAATTTTAACAATGTATTATATTTTGCAGTTAAGTGTGAATTCTTTATAAACCTTTTTAATTTTTGTTTAAGTATGTATTGACTATAAAAAATAACCTGATCACCTCTGTTCAAAAAAGCTTGTTTGGGATATTTAAGACAAAATTCGGTGAATCATTAATAAAGAGCAGATTCGCCTGTAATTACAAAACAATGTCATAAACACCATATTTCAGCCTTTTTACACGGAAATCCCAAAATGGGTGCTTTTTTTCAAAACTCATGCAGCAATATATTAGTATCCCTAAATAGAATTCGGGAGCAAATTACAATTCAAAAATTGCTGCAAAGAAGCGAAAAGACAAACTACCAAAATATACAGCATCAAGTAGACATTGTTAAGAATTTACATACATGACTACCGATGGTAAAGTGTTATTTTGCACTGTATGTAATACGCAAGTTGGAGTACGCGAAAGAGGACAAATATTGCAAGAAATAAAGGCTCAGAAGCTCATAATCTATGGAAACACCATGTCCAAAATAGACTTTGTTGGCTGACACTGTACAAGATCGTAAAGCCGCCTATATTCATGATTTAGCAAAAAGCTCTCTCTGCTGCAAATATTCACTTATACAAGCTTACGAATGAGGAATTTCATGCATTTATATATAAATACATTGGTAAATAATTCCCGACGTGTCTACTTAAGAAAAAATCATCTTTACTAATTAATGATGAAGATTTGGATAGAATCAAAACTGCGTTAAAAATCAAACATTATTGTAGCATGGATGAAACTACAGAGGATCAGCCTCAATGTTTGTAACTGCATCATAAAACGTTTTGACAGTGCTCGCTCGTCTTACTTGGTAAATGGTGGCTTTTTGTAGAAAGAGAATGGTACTACAGTTACACGTTTTCTTGTACATACCATTAGAATGTTGTATTTAGATTATGCCAACCTGCTTTCTATAATAACGGACGGAGCTGCTTATATGAAAAAAGCTTTTGAGGCTGTTGCTATTTTATGCCCAAAAGCTATCCATATCTGCTGTTTAGCGCATAATTTGAACCCTGTTTGTAAGGCAGGGCCTTTTAAGTAGCCAGATGTCGATAATGTTATTTCAATATGAAAGAAAGTTATTAAGAAACCATCTCGGAGAAGGAACCAGTTATATGAATAAGAAGTCATCTTGCCACTTAGAAAAGCTTTAAATGCTTGTCAAAACCTTTGGTAATCGCAATGCGCAGTCTTTTGGTTCCTTTCAAGATGCAATGAGAGTTTCGGATATTAAAGTATAGTTCTCGATAGTATGCAACACATACGTACTTCATCTCTTTTTATTTATTGCCTAAAAAGTAGCAAAGAAACTGCATCAAATGTTTTAAGAAAAGTCGATAAAACGATCATTTTAAAGATATTATTGTCGAAAACGTACAGTAGTGGTTAGCAGGAATACAGGACTAAAGAAGTTTGTTTAGTTGTGTATCCAGTAACAGAAATTGCTTAAATATAAGAAGTAGTAACTGGTAAGAAGGAAATAGGTTTTCCACACATATGCTGTAGCTCAATCATAGACAGAAAAAATTTTCTCAAGAAAGCCTACGAATCGATATAGTGTTGCAATACAGCAATTAAAACAAGAGACTGTTGAATGTTTATATATATACCCCAGACGCAGTGTCAAGAGGTTGTACCTGAAGCGAGCCAAAGGTGGAAAAGGAATGTTGAGTGTGAAAGATGCAGTGACTTGTCAACAGAACAGCCTGGTTGAGTATCTTCAAGGAAGTGATGAGTGGTTGCTGAAGGAAGTGGAAAGGCAGGGTATTGTGAAAGGGCTGAGGAGTACAAACGAAGAGTAGAGCAGGAGAGACGCGAACAGCTTCATGATGCACCCATCCGCGGAAACTTCCTTGAAGGAGTTTAGGGGAATGCCCCAAAGTCGGGAACAGAAGGCCTCATTTCTGCAGCACAGGAACAAATTTTGCCAACACGATCATTGTGAGCCAAAAGGTACCAGGAACAAATCCTTCCTCTACCCCGCTTGTGTAGATTGAAAAATGAAGATGCCATGCACATTACTGGTGGGTGTAAGGTACTGGCGAAGGCCAGTGTATTGTCAGCCTCGATCAAATTCCACACAGAGTGCGTTGGGGGTTGTGCCGAAGGTTTGGAGTGGAGGTAGAAGAGAACTGGTTCGAGCACACCCCAGAGAATGTGATGCCAGTGGGCGATGGCAACTTTGTGCTATACTGGAACACGGTTTTGTCAACAGATCTCCGAATCAAGCATAACAAGCCAGACACCTCTATCTACGACAAGGGTGAGAGAACCTGGACGCTCATGCCAATGGATGTTCGAGTTGTGATCAAAGAGAGGGAGAAGCGAGAGAGGTATTCAAGTCTGCAGGAGGAAGTTGAGCGCATGTTTCGAGCAAAAGTGATCATTGTGCCGGTGATAGTTCGAGCCATGGGAACATTACCACCTAGACTATTCGAAGCATTGGAAACATTGCAGATCTCTAACATCGCTGGAAGTGCTCAGATTTCAGTACTTTTGGAAACCGCATCAATCTTGCGCCCTGTTCTGGGCCTCTGAGGTCCTGATCCGGACTTAAGACGCAGACATACTTATCCTAGGTTACCTAGTGACGCAGTAGCGTAAAAAAATGTATACAGTTGAACCTCGATTATCCGAACAAGAGGGGTGGGAAGCAATTTGTTCCAATAACTGATTAACCGTAAACAAAGGACACCTTACGCGATTTACATGTACATGTATTTACGTTAGAACACAGGTTTACGTAAATATTTACCCGAACCGAAAGATCTTGTTCGAATCCGAAATTCGAAGAATCGGTGTTCGGATAATCGAGGTTCAACTGTATATATATACGTTTATTCATCTTCCTCCTCTCAATTCAATCTGCAAAATATTTACAAGCTCAGCAGTAGTCTCCCATTTATTTCAGATGAACAAATTAGGCGCAGTAAGTTCATGGGCGCGGCCAAACCCGCATCTGGAGCCTGTATGAAGCTGTTAATTCACCACCCAGCTTGTAATCAACAGTCAATGAAGTTGATACTAACTCTGAATGCGTAACCATTAATATTTTTCACCACAGAGCCTAGTTTATTCCACTCCAACTACAGTCATTTTTAGTGAAATAGAGGAAACGCACGGGCACTTCGCACTTAACCACACACACATACACACACAGCTACACACACTTACATTTTTACTTATTAATCTGATTTTGCAACTACAAATATGTCTAGCTTCATCTTGGACTTTAGGTTTTCAGAAGACACAGACGATAAAAGCATAAAAATAGGACCTGTCACTTTTTCTTATTAAATGATATTTATTAAAGGAGGAAAATTGCAGTCTCTATGTTAATTTGCATGACAATTGAGTATACAAAAAACTGGAATAGCTTGTGGTGGCAACTTACCGATTTTCAAAACAATTAATATGTTCAACAACGATCAAACCCATACTTGGTAACTGATTGACCAAATGTTTTGTTTAAACTGAAACAATAACTTATAATTACACAATCAATATCACTGAATGGTATCTTGCTTATTTTCTATATAATAATATAACGCTAAGATTGGTCAGTATCTGTTGTGTTTATACCCTTTTGACGTCATATTTCAATAAAAGAACAATGCTATAGTTTATTATAAGAAATTAAGGTTCTATTTAATAAAGACGACTTTGAAATTACGTTGGTTTCTTAAATGGGCATTAATTCTCTTTTGTCGTTTACTTAAATCACATTACTTTGGGTGTATATTAAGCAAAAGTACTTTTTTGGTGGCTCAAGATCAATATTTTAAAGGTAAAGGTCATTGGTTTCTTTGTCTTTATATATATATTTTATTTTTTTTGAAGCTGCACGTGTTAGTACCTTTACAATCAGTGATCATATGCGTACTTGTGCTAAATATACACAATCAAATTCCTAGATAAGAGAATGTCAGTCAGTAGCTTTTAATCTGAACCCATATCATCCTTCTGCGTTACCGCCTAACTAATAATCTTCATAATGGTGGTTCATTGGTATATTCCCATATCATGCTAAGTGGATTACTCCCTATTCCGATAAAGAGTATCCTTTGAACTTGTTACAAAGATCCCATTTCCTGTATTCGGACATGGAAATATGCTGCTAATTGTCTATCATTTCTTAATTTTTCATTGCGATAGCGTGTGAAAGACATGTTAGTTTCAACAATGGTAAAATTTTATTTTGTTAATCACTTGTCTCATATAAGCTAAAATGCTTATTTTTAAAAGGTATTGCTTCTAATTACATTACTCCATATGGTTCTAAAGAAAAATCAAGTACGTAGTTCCCTGTTTCAAACATAGATAATGATAGGAAAGAAAGACTGGAGCGGTCTCTTGTTCAGGAAAATACTTGGTTGTAACACTGCCTCTTTTAGGTAGGAAGTCTTTCCCGTGGTAGCTACCAGTGTGTTTCGGAAGAGAAAAATAGTGCAAAATCGCATATTTGATGACCAAGGGAGAAAATTTTTAATTCTTTTAAGAAAATGACCTCATTAAATGGGTTGTGAGATAAAGAATTAGTATGAAAACCCTCAAATGCCAGCTTGGCATTTGAGTCTGTCTCATATGAAAAAAGCTATCTTTAGTCTGGATTAGTAACTCCTCTAGAGGTAGTGTTTTCATAACAGCGGTGGTAGTAGTGTTATTTTATTAACACTCCTATCTTATGAGGAAAGTGTTTGCCAAGGAGTATCTGCATTCTCTTAGTTTTATACTACATCCATCTCAATAAAACACAAAAAATTGGCATGTTGATGATATGCATCCTCGTGATGGTTTCATACATCAATTTCTATTTTTTTAATTCAATCTTTAGTGACAATTTCTGTAAAACGAGTGTCCCCTAAAATTTTCAGACCTGTAATGGCCAAGAGGTGCGAAGAATCTTCACACCTGAGAGTATAGAATCAACATACTGCTTCTACACAATCCCGAGAAAATCTATTATCCTAAAAAAATACTCTCTCTTTAGCTTCCAATAACGTCAAAGGTCTCCCTTTCTATTCGATTTTTGTGAAACCTTTCCTTCATTCTGACTTTCTTTTTCTTCGTAAGACAAACGTTAATAACAAGGTGATTAATAGTGATCTTCAAGTTGACTGTAATGTACTTTTGTTTAGACTAGATTCTACAAATTTTCCTCACATTTTTACCACTAATGCTCAAAAAGATCTTACAGCTACAGAAGAACAGGAACTTACATCTAAAGATAAGCCTTTCGTGTGCTTTAAATTGTCTCTGCTTCAAATTTTTCGTCACTTTCTATTTTTGTACCAATCTTCCTGATTCTTTCTTAGTTATTGAAAAGGTATCAGATTTTATTGATAAGATTCTGGACAGGCATCGAAGTGGTTTGAATCACCTTTTTAGAAGCAGGTTTACCAATAGAGTGAATGTAAGAACGAGAAGGAAAATCTTTTCTTTCTTGAAATCCGCCAAAGGTAACATTACACCTGAGGCTATTTTGTATCTCTCTGAATTTACCTAGTGGTCTTGCAAGGAGTGTTGTTATCACATCTGGATACGTATTCCATGATTTAAGCTTGATATTCTGGATTTAGAGTTTAGAGTTCAGCTCTCCTGAACTATAAATAACCATCCAGCTGTAAAAAAAAATTTCATTTTCAGTTTCCTAAAGTTTAAGACCGATGCAGTTTCGATTTCAGATTGAGGCTGCTCCGGTTTCGCTCTCTGTATAAAAACAAAGCTTTGGCCAGCTACAGCCCTGTTTTTCTTTAAGTATTCAAGGGTCAAAACGTGCACTAATCATATCTCAAAAACTTGACCTAACCAAAGAAAATGGATAGTATATTTGAATTCAGCGCACCAAAATATTTAACATTATATTTGTATTTATATAGATGTATTTATTTGTTCGACATCCACAATATATAGAACTTTTTGTTCTGCCGCGGCTACCGTTGATATGACGGCGATAAGTGGTGCCCACAACTGAAGCCTTGAATGTGTATATGATACTCTTATAGCAGTCAATATTAGTGTAGAATTGATCTGAACTGTTTCAGCGCAAAGGATATCCGTAATCTTTAGGTTACAATTAAATTCCAGTGTTTAAGATTTCTAAACCCCAAATCTTCGACCGTCATTATTGATTTCTTGTTGAAATATTTCAACAAGTAAACAATGAGAAGTAAAGTTAAACAGGGGAAGACTGTCGTTTGCATTTATCTAGAGATGGCAATCAGTGTGTTCTTTCTGTTTCTTTCAGCAACCATAATTTCATGTATCTGTGTAATTTGCTCGACATCTGTTACATTAGTGGTACGTAAGTAAGATCTTATCTCGGAAGGGATATTCTCGTTTCCTAAACATCCTTGTTTCAATTGTGTGCATTGTTAAGTCACTAATTAACCCTTCATCATATCGCAATGCACTCTATTCTTGTGAAGCATAATAATCTTTGGTGCGTACTTCAATCGCACCCAACAAGATCAACAATGCATCCTCTCCAGGTTGTTGTGTCATATTTTTCAGTTCTTGATATAATTCTGTTGCCGCAAGACCTTATTACCTTTTGCCAATGTAACATGGTATATACTGACTGTCAAGGTACCTTCGTAACTGCATGTCAGGGACAATAGCTTGTATAACGGCTGACACTATTTTGACCTCCGTTATCTGGCATATCAATCCAATGTATGTAAGCTTTTTGACCAGGAAGTCCAATTTGTCCCACGATCTTAAATTTCGGCGTAAGATTCTTGTACCACCTCGAAAGGTTGACACCAACGACACTAGTGACAAAGCCGACGAGACCGTCGTAGATGAAACACCAGAAACTGTTGTCACAGACCCTGTACTAGTTCTTGTGTCAACAACTTCGGAACTGGAAGTCGAGTCAACAACACTGGTAACTGATACAGATGTAACTGGAACAACAGGAAAATGTTTTTCAACTGTGTATTTCACTTTCTGCTACCGGTCAATAAGGAGTTCTATTCAGTAGGCTCGTTGAGGTACGCTATGATATTTTGCAGGGTGGCTATATTTGAGAAACTTTCCCATTGATTTCTATCTAACATGACACTTTGCGCCAACACTCTGAAGTCACCAGCAGATAATCCAATTAATTGGTTCTCGACAAATAGCTGTAAATCATTCAGATCCAAAGGCATGACTATAAATCCTTAGTGGAACACTTACAATTACGGTAAAAGAATTCCTAGCCGACTGTAATATTTACTCGACTAGCTTCAATCCTTCTAACTATGAGCTGGAAACAATAAACACTCTTATTATATTCGTTGCTATCCGGTAATTATTCAATGTTTATCAATAACTATGACATACATTAAACATCTATTTGAAGTACTATCTCGCGTCTTTGAACAAGTCCGTATGATAACATTTTAATTACTGTTGTCTTATTAATTTTGGAGATGTCCATTTGATGATATTTCCAGATGATTTTTCCACAGGTAAGTCCAATAAGTTAACTAGTCTTTTTATTTATCTCTTCCCATCATCTTCATTTATCTCGGTAACCGGCAATTATTTGTTTATAAGAAGACAGAAGGTCAAAGAATGGCTGCTGTAGTCTTTAAGATGAATAATAGGAAGAGAGTGATTGAATATAAAATGAAGAAGACAGGGCTTGGGAAGGAGAAAATTTAAATGTGCTTTGCCCGTTCAAAAAACACACATACACATACAAGTATATATATATATATATATATATATATATATATATAACACATATATTTAAATAGGCTTTTTTTCAAGTAAACTCCTGTCTAAAGTTGAGGTAAAGGAAACATAATACTTTTATTCTTTTTAGAAATATTTTGAACGAAGTTGTTAAAACTCATAATTATATACTTACTTACTTCAGCCTGGAGGTTGTAAGTCAAACCTCCCGACCACAAATGTGGTTGTCGTAATCTTTGTCATCCACCATGGGGTTATTAGCCCTCATAGTTTTACCAGAGCTCCGTTAGCCATCCTTGNTAAATAGGCTTTTTTTCAAGTAAACTCCTGTCTAAAGTTGAGGTAAAGGAAACATAATACTTTTATTCTTTTTAGAAATATTTTGAACGAAGTTGTTAAAACTCATAATTATATACTTACTTACTTCAGCCTGGAGGTTGTAAGTCAAACCTCCCGACCACAAATGTGGTTGTCGTAATCTTTGTCATCCACCATGGGGTGATTAGCCCTCATAGTTTTACCAGAGCTCCGTTAGCCATCCTTGATGTTGCCCATCCCTCACTGCGTGGAAGTGGAGTTGGATTTTGAGGGACAATTATATTATATATAATTATATACTTTAACAAATTTAATGCTGGTTGTTTAATGCTGGTTGTTAATGATTATAATCTTTTAATCCTGTTTTTTTATTTTTCACATGCCCTTTTTAAATCATGTTACCTAGAAATTGGTCAAATAATAGTTCTTTACATTAAACTAAAGCTGAAACTACCAGATATTCGATATCTACTTAGGCATCTAATATTTTGTATCTCCAGGGTTATTTTCATGCAAGTGTCCTAAGTGTTTATATACCCGCTACAAATATCTATTGGCATCAATATCCGTCCGTCTTCAAACTTGCCTTCTTGCCATAGTATTTTACGGAGTTGTCTGTGTAGTGACGTTAATTTATCTGGGAAGTGTGTATTTGTAAACCCCAGTAATCGGTTGACTTCTGTCAAGCTACGTGAGAGAATTTCCTGATCGGAGTTCTTTGCCATTGAAAACTGTGCTGAGATACTGATAGTAAAAACCCTTTTAAAATAAGTTCTCCATGATTCTCAGCTTACTTGATAACCATTCTATTCATTTTAAGCCACTTAAGTGTTTTGCTGTTTAATACCTGGTGCTCTGTGGAATTGATGAAAGTGTTATCAGATGATTTATCATATGTTCATGGGTAGATCAAATCTAGCAAAATCTTTTCTACGTGTGGTAAACCAAAGCCTAATTACAATAATTGTGAGAAAGCAGTTTTCAGATTTTGGCTCCTCAGAATACTTACTATTTGTTGATCTACTAAATCTGCAGCGCAATGTAATATTAATCCGAAAATTAAGAATTAAGTAAACAAGGAGGAAGACAAATTTGCTTGCACTGAGGTCGAGTTCCTGGGTGTTTCATTTACTCTTCTAATAGTATTTGTTTGCTTCTTTCTTATTTGTTTGTTTCTTTGTCTTTGTCTTTGTCTTGCGCGCGCAATGACGCTTCCTGTTCTCTTCTCTCCCTATTGGATCGATCAATGTTTAATTGGTGGACATCATTAATTGACTCTTGACCCTAATGACTCCCCCATTTGCCACTGTTTACAAGGGTAGACGTATGAGAAAGATCCAAATATTTGTTTGCTTCTTTAATGATAAAGAACCTTAAGGGCTTATTGCCACCATGTGCATGGAACAGTGGGGAAGTGACAAAAGAGAAACAAAAACGTAAAAGAAAAGAAAGTTAAACCAAGAGGTAAAAATGAACCTTAGACTTGGGTCTATCAAATGACAAACGGTTACTTTCCTGTTTCACTTGTCATCATGTTTAGACAAACAGACTATGCGAATTCAACAAAGAATGGAAAAAATCAGATTATATATGTACAACCCATGTTCAAAGAGATTCAAAAATATGAAACTGATTCCCAGTTAGCAATTTCTTTCGGAGTGTTTTCTCACACAACAATGTACTATTTAAACAACACAAGCCATTTGTTAATGGATTATTAAAAATAATCTCAAAACAGGTGTAAAATAAACCCCCCATCTGTAATAGTGACGAAATCATTAACTTTCCAACATGTCACAAACCAACTATAGAAGTTAATGCAGATTTGTGAATAACTTTAAATCAAATATTTTCCCAAAGATAAACTACACCACCTATTGTTTACTTTAAATTAATAACCATTACCATATAAAAGGATTAATGTGCTCTCAAGGTAATTAGTTCCAACTTTTATTTGCCTGTCGACGTCCTTTCAATTAAATAGTGTAACATAATTGATCTCGTACAATCAACTAAACTAAACTTTTTTTAAAAAAAAAAGTGATCTTCCATTATTTGTCACATTTTTAAAAGTAAAAATGAGAAGTTTTGAACTTAAAACATATAATTTTCTCCGCAGAAAAATATACATTTTTTGTCACCCAATGATTAAAGGTTAAAAAACTACTGTGAAAGTTACAAAGTGTAAGGAGCCAAACAGATATTTTCACTACGTCAAAAATAATGCATTAATGTTTCAAAACAGTCGATAAAAGAAAAAGAAAAAATTTTGGCGTTAGCTGACTGAGTACAGAAAATATAGTATGCATGAAAGAATATCAATAAGAGAATAAAAAATGTTTCTATGTATATATTTATATATATACTCAGTCTGCAGACAGTACCGTTTAACCCTTTGTGCGCTCATCAGTGCAGCACAGAGCTTCTGAGACATAATTCTCTGGCCATGTTGCCGGAGCAAACACAGCCTAGAGAGTTACTGTGGGATCCTGTCAGGGTGCTCAAACTACGCATGCGCAGTGAGCTCCGCATTACGCAAGCAACAGGTCCCCGAATCTCCGAGAGAGTGCTTAACCAAACTTTCGTAAAGGAGCGTAATACTCAATACTATTTATATTTATATATATACATATATATATATATATTTATATATATATATATGTATATATTCATATATATGNCTATGTATATATTTATATATATACTCAGTCTGCAGACAGTACCGTTTAACCCTTTGTGCGCTCATCAGTGCAGCACAGAGCTTCTGAGACATAATTCTCTGGCCATGTTGCCGGAGCAAACACAGCCTAGAGAGTTACTGTGGGATCCTGTCAGGGTGCTCAAACTACGCATGCGCAGTGAGCTCCGCATTACGCAAGCAACAGGTCCCCGAATCTCCGAGAGAGTGCTTAACCAAACTTTCGTAAAGGAGCGTAATACTCAATACTATTTATATTTATATATATATATATATATATATTCATATATATGTGTGTGGAGGGGTGTGGAGGGGTGTGGTTGTGTTATAACATGGTCATTGTTTACATTTTTCACTCATAGAAAAGGTTGGCAATCGCACAGTTTATCTTTACTAAAAACACTGGTAAAAGTTATTTACTTGTGTGGTACAAAGTTTCAATATCTTTCTCTTTATCGCTTAGTATTTTTACCCCATGCGGCCGAATACAAAGAATTAAGTAACGAAACTATACAAATAACGTCAAGATTGGGGCAGAGGTTTCTGAAATAATTTTTTCTGAATTTCTGTTATGCTGTGTAAGTGTAAAGGTAAAAAATTGGTACAACGACTTATGCCATAGCTAAAAAGTTTTTTAGTATTTAACTTATTTTCCCTAAACAGAGTTTTTGGATTTCTGAGTCAAAAAATGCTCTTTGTTAACTGCGTCAATAGTGTGGTCCTCTCAGAAAGCTGACGAAATATTGCTCTATGATAGCTGTGTATCCTATAATAATACATATTGACTGTGCATTTAGGGTGTACAATTTTGTTCATCTCGGACCGTATAAAAGCCTTGACTTTATAAACCACTCATTTGTTTCAAGACCTGTCCGGAGCTGTGGTTACCCAATTAACTCCGATGCATCCAAGCTTCCTGACCACATCGATAGGGATGATCCATCTGGCCCTTTTGCTTTTTTTTGCAATTCACATTAATTGCTTTCTCACCTTGGCCTCATTTATCTGTCTTATCATACCTGCACTGAATACACTAGCTCCTGGTTCAAGTGAAGTGTATTGTTTCTGCTATAAAAAAATCAAATAAGTATTCTTTCCATCTTTCTTTATCTTCCTGTTCCCTGACGGAATCAGTCCTTTTTTACCTTCAACAAAGACCATTCAATTAATACCCATAGCTCTCCTTTATTTGTTTAAATAACTTTAAAAAGAACCTTTGCACTATTCCCTTTTGGATCCTTATGCAAATGATAAATGGTACGATCCTTGGTCTTTTCACTATCTACTTAGCCACAATTCTTTCTCACTTTATCATCTTCACTAATTATTGTTCCCTGTCAGGCTCTTAAGGCAGTTTGTACAGGCTTATTGACCCAATACTAATTACCGGTCATGGGTCATTAGGCAATTACTAATTACTTATTACGTTATTACTATATATAAGAATTAACAAAAATTAACGTCACCATAGTTAAATTAAAAGAGAGAAGATGCGGATGGTTAAATGTGACCTCAAAGAAGCAAGAAATAGAAATTGACGCAGAAATTTGAGAAGTGGGTGGATGATGGTGGTACAAAAACAGGAACAAATGATGAAAAGAGCAAAATACAGATACACATGGTCAAGAAGTGAGCTGAAAGTGCTCACATTTAAAAAGGGAGGATGTGGTTGGTTAAATGCAAGCTCAAGGAGCAAAAAAATAGAAATTTGTTGCAATATTTTTGAGTAGTGAGTGGATGAGGGTGATTTGGAAAAAAATGAGCAAAAAATGAAAAGAGCAGAGTACAGATACACATAGTCAAATAAGACATAAAAGGGAAAACAGCAGATATGGTAATCTGCAAAGATATGGAGAAGTGGATGGATGAGGGTGGTAAAGAAAAAACAAATAGACAAGCAATGAAGAGAGAAGAGCGCAGATGCACAGAAACGAGGGGAAGTATGAAAATAGTCACATTTAAGAGGAAGGACTTGGGTGTTTAAATGTGACTCAAAGAGAGCTTGAGAGGGTTAGCAAGTGAACCAGCAGGATAGTACCGTCCAGCAAACATTGAGCTCTGCATGAAAATTGTCAAAAACTATGTTAGTAGGAAGGCTGCGTATTCCTAGTTTCTAGCTTGGTACATATAGCGAACCTTTTAGAAGCAGAACTTACAACAGATTGAATACTAGAAATCCCATGAAAGATCTGGAAAAAATGACAAGCAAACATCTTCATTAATGAATATTCCTCACGAGGAGAAACAACCTTGCCAGGGTTAACATCAGAATAATATTTTATAAACATTTGAGAGAAACAAGGGCCCAGCTTTCTATTGAATGACGTCAGCTGCGTTTCAGTCACACTGAAAGAAAGAAGCCACTTCCTTCTCCATTATCTGACACCTTGAAGGTCAGATTTTAAAGCTTTCGCAAGGTTGACTTGTTCCTGCTGAGTTGCCTTTTGCCCCATACCAGAGTACAGGCTAGTATCATCAGCACAGATATTGGTAAGCTGATGCAAATTACAAGAAAGATCATTGATGCAAAGAAGGAAGAGTCAGACCAAGAAGAAAACCTTAAGTAAAACCAACAATAATGGAATGATTATCAGATGTAATTCCATATAACGTGACGCGCATTTTATGACTTGAGAGATAGAACTGAATTACTCCAAAGACCATTGCACAAGTACCATAACCAGCATTAGATAGATCGGTGCTACAGCTCGTTCGTTACCAGACTTCCCCACAAACTCAACAATGCATTTGGAAAATACAGTCAAAAGGACACTGGTGGAGCAAGATTGTCTAAATCCGTATGAACATCAACAAATAGATCCAGGTTTTACAGGAATTCAACCACTGCTTTGTTTATGAGTCGTTCAAAGGTCTTACTAATGACAGGAAGAAGGCATACAGGTCGATATTTGCGACGATCAAATGATTGGGTCACCTGCATTCTTGAAGACAGGAACAACATTAGAAACTTTACAGGGTGAAGGAAAATAAGATTACGATAGGCAATGATTAAAAAGTTTGGATAGTAAGGAAGATGCCTCAAAAACACACTCTTTGAAAACCTTCACCGGAATCAAAACCTAGACCATGACGTTTAGATTTATCAAGCCCATAAATAATCTTTACAACTCACCTTGGATTTGTAATGACAGAGTCCAAAATATGATCAGTTTACGGAAGTAAATCTGACAAAGAAAGACAAGTCCCTTTTAGAAAAGAATTGATGAAAAACAATCAAACAAAAAGGTCAGCCTTTTCTCTAGAGGACCGAGAAAATCGAATAACGTCAAAGAGTTGAGGAATAAACGACTTCCCAGAACTCAAAACACTTTTGTAAATTTTCAGGAACCTCTACTTCCGCGTCTTTCAGTAAAAAAGCCTTGAACCCTTACGGTGATATGGTTTGTAAACAAAATTTGAAACAGCTACATTACCCTCAACAATAGCAACAGCATGCTGATAAGATCCAAAAGGAGGCAGAGATGAGACTGGAAAGCTGGACTGCTCAGGGACAGGGGTCAAAAAAGACCTTAGTGATGTGTTCTAAGTTAAATCCAGACAGCTTGTTGGAAAATCAACAGACTGTACAAGATTATGTTGCAAGAGCAAAGTGTTTTTTTAACCTTGGTTAGTAACACTAGGAGGGATACCAATCAAGGTTAGCGAGGCCCTCGTCCCCATGAGAGAGAGAGAGAGAGAGAGAGAGAGAGTTAGTCCGCCAGACATCAGCCTGGTTTTTCAAGATCTCTAGAATAAAGAAATGCTTTGATATGCCAATGTTGGAGACAGGACACTCTTTGCAATGTATTCTGTGGGTTTTTTATTCAACATAAAAGTAGTAATAATCATAGTATTAATATTCTTCCTGAGTTTCTCCCCGAAGATTATTTCTCCTTCCTCTTCAATTTTCTACCTAATTTTCCAAGATCTTTTCCGTTCATAGGGCTTTTACTTTTTCATCAAGCTCTCTTCCATCAATAATCTATGCTGAGCTGCTTTGCTTCCTTATTTTCATTGTTATACTTATTGCTCCTTTTCCTTCGACTCAGGATAGATTTAGAGCAAAAAGCCCTGTTTCGCATTTTAGGGAAAACAAAAGTCATAATTTATCTACAGATCTTGTGCTTGGACTTGACCCCTGATCATCAATATGGATTAAGGATTATATCACAAACGGACTATTTATTTCAGAACGTTTTAAAACCACGAGTCAGGGCGATTAAGTTTGAGAACGGACATTGAATCCTATTTTCCGTACTTTTCTGTATTTAACTCAATTATGACTTTGCTGCGGTATAAAATTGGACAACAATTTTATTCGTGGAACTTGTTATCCGTCAAGGACTGCAGGTGAAAAATCTATCCTCAAAAGCTAACGATGGAGGAAATTAACGTGGATTTTTTCAGCAACACGAATTTCATACGTTCATACATTTATTAATTTTAACAGCAATTAATTTTAATTATTCGTTAGGTTCAGCACGCATTAATTTTGTCAAAAACATTTAAGTTCAAGGGGAACTCAAGCTCAGTAACTGACATTTCTAGGGTAGATGGTTATTAATCAATTCAATTTATGACTTTATCGTCAGTCAGTTCTTCATCTTCTGAGGATTTCTGATCACCATTGGGCCGACAATCTGGAATGCCTTCAAGCAACTCATTTACAATAATCTTAGAGTCATTGACGTATTTTTCGTTTCCGAGATAAACTATTTTATTTATTTTTTTCTTTGAAAATATTCAGCTTCTTCTTATACCCCCATTGCACATTCACAAGCATCATAATTTTAAGGCCGACTTGCCCAAGAGGAAAGCCTTTGAGTTTGCATTGTCTGTTTTGCCTGTCATCAAATTCAATACAGGATACTACGTATATCTGCTTATTTTCAGAGGGATTTGACGAACTATTACACGAGCACGTTTACTTGGTAACATGGGTTTACCAGCAACAGCAAAAACGGTCGTGTTCATTAAATAATTCTCAATTAAAAGAAATCTCTTGCACAACAAATAGCCTCCATTTTTCGGTATTTTTATACATATGATTACCTTTAAGTTCAGTAGTGAACTGAAATAAAGGGGTATCGCGTTTGAATCGCAGAGGACAGATCCAAATAGAAGATCACTACAAGCCAACAATTTCAAAAATCTAATGTTTCCAGTGAAAAGGCTTTTGGACATTTCATGTCGTGCACGAATTTTACCTTTCTGTTTGTTTACATGCATATATATATAGTGTTATTAGTAGTCTCTTATATTTTAACGAACTTACGTAAGTGCCTTCTCTTTATATATCTTAATGGAGCTAAGTAACATAGTAGATTCAAGTATTGATATCTTATGAAACCTCTAATGGGTCGGAGTCATCAAGAAACAGGTTTGAGTTTCCTGTTATTTTCAGTTGACTGGTATTAGAATACAGTAAAAAGATAGATTTACTATTGCCACGTTTTCGGTCACTTGAGTTCGTTAACATGAAACGAGTAATAACCTATAATTGTAAAAGGAATCGAAATGTAATGAATTAGTCCATTTTACACTATCTTACGCATATGTTGGCTCTAAAACGATAGAGATAAAAGTGCTTTTTCTTTATCTTTGAAGACTACTGGGTTAACAGAAAACGGATTGGAGTGCGTTTATGACAAGGTATTGGAAGCAAAAGGCAAAGAAGTGAATGACTCTCAAAAAAGAAGATATATTGAATAATGCCTCTTTTGTTCACCAATGTGATCCGGTCATGTTCTTATAAGTTTAATCAAAGAACTTCCAAATTTTACAGGGACCGCTATCTGAGGATAGTTGACAAAATATCCCTTTCAGATGAAAACACCAGAGAAATCCAATCAATATTGGTGCAAAACATAGGTGAGCCTTGCAACGTCAACGAACTTAATGCTAAACTTTGTAAGTTACTTGTAGAGTGGTATGATGCTGATGGCATTCTTAAGCAAGGTGTTATTTATGAAGCGCTCATGGGGTTAATGCAATCAGATCTTGTAAGATACGGACATCTTTTGGACTTAAAGGCTACAAGTGGATGGATACGATATTTGTATAACGGCAGAAAACTTACACAACGAATGCTTACAACATCGAAGACAAAAATAAACTGAGCAGAGTGGATTAAAATAAAGCAATTATTTTTACATGATATCATACGAGCTGGGAGAAAACAGAAAATTGTGGATGAGCTTATTATTAATGTCGAAGAAAGGCCTACAAAATATGTTCGGTTCCCACTGACAACAAAACAATGAAAAAAAAGGGGGGAGTAACATGTTACAAGAAAATGTACAAGTGATGAAAGAGGTGTCACTGTAACACTATTGGAAATGTTGAATGATGATATTCTTTCATTTCAAATAATCTACAAAGGAACACCCTCAAGATCGCTGCCATCTGTGAAGTTTCCAATCGGATTTTACGTCTTACGAGTCCCACTAGAGCAATAAAGCTGAAACCATTTGTTTGCTACAAGAAGTCATAAAACTTTATGCTTATAATATAAAAAAATTCTTTGATTTCCAGTTTGATGCTAAGATATAATTTATTTGGAATATTTTAATAGTCCAATTATCTGAAGAAGTAAAAGAAACGCTACTAGATTTGGATATTGTTAGAGTAATGGTATCCAAAAATAGGAGAAACTGCAGCCATTGGAGTGACCTACTATCAACTCAACTTTCCAACGAGAAGAAACATTTGTGCTTAGTAATTATGTTATTGAGTGCATAGCAAAATTAAAATATCCAAAATATACCTATATATATAAAAATATATATAAACACTTATAGACAACGATATTTAAAGACACATATTTGTTTGTAGTTAGAGCATATGAAAAAACTTTCTAACTGGGAATTACAAACTCTTTCAATCTTGCTCCGAAAAGTACAGTTTTACTCTACTTTGGTTCTTTGACAAAAACATGTATTTCGGCATTCTTCTTTGTACCGCAGTGCAGTAAAATGTTTTGTTTTCCTCCGGCGGAATCGTATACATCAGTTTGACGCTTAAGGTCAACCTTCTTGATCGTGTCTGAAATGATATTCATGTACTGCGTATGGTTTTGCAGCTAGAAGAGAATCCAACACATGATGTATCTACAATAGATATTGAGTTAAAACCATCAACCTCGAAATCCATGCATGCAAAATTAGTGGTTTTAATTTATGAGCATTTAAAATCGGCGAAAGGAGTGGACGTAATAAGAAATAGATGAAAGGCAGCACCAAAGCCGTCTCAGGTGCTCATTATGGAATTGGCATATCTCCTGACCTGTTCTTGTTGGATAATTATGAAGAAAAGAGTTTACTTTGTCATGCAACGCTTCTTTTCTTTTCCAACCCATTTAACTCGTCTGTTTTTCAGTCCCAAAACATTAAACCGCTTTAATTTCCTTCAGCACTATGCTAAATTTTCCGGAAACCGCTTTAAATTCCTCCTGCGTTATGCGAAGTTTTCTGAAAACCGCATTAATTTCATCAAATTTTTGCAACTGATTTTCAGACAGCATTAATTCCCTTTCTGTTAATTTTTGCCGTTTTATTATCTTCTGTCGTTAGCTTCTGATAATAAAGAATTCTAATGTAGCAAAATGTTTTGCTAGAGATTGATGATCGAGGACTTACCTTCCATCATCATTTTACTTCATTGTCAAAATGAAAAAAAGGCAAGTTTCAATAACAGATTGGTTCTTCTCTTTGACGTTGTTCAGGATAAGGGGTGAAAAGTGTGTTTGCAGTCTAAAAATAGGTAAAATATTCTATAGGTAACATTAATTTGATCCTTTTGACAGAAAATCTAAGAGATGTCTTGATGAAAGAACCTTAACCTTCAAAAACACTTTTTCAGTAAATGGCAAATGACGGAGGTGTTAAAGGGGCGTCTTTTTATGACGAGAGCTATCCTTTTATGTATTGCACTCATCACACATTTCTATTTACACTGGAAACTAAATCTTGAAACTGCATAGACTTTGTCAGTGCTGTGTGAACTATGAAACTTTCTTTGGTTTTTTTAACTAGAATTTATTCATACAATGGGCAGTGGCAACAAAAAAAGTTAATTTCCAAGCAAAAAGGCTGTTGAAAAGATAAAAGATTGAGCCTGTCGTTAAAAATATGTCAATAGCTAAGTCCATAAAGCCAACTGTAAGAGGTGTTAGCCTTATAATATTTTCTACCTTTTCTGTGATCAGCTATGTTCTTCTATTTACCCCCGAGTGCGGAAGTGGGGTATGATGTAGGCCGGTTTGGCTTTTATTTGACATTTGCTTAGACAAATGGTGTTTAATTACATCCAGCACTTTACAACGTTTTATTTTCAATATCTTTTACCACTTTTAATGTTTGCATTAAAGCTCCACTTGTAAGATCTGAAGATTGCATTGAAGATCTTCGCCCTAGTACTGTTAGTGGAAGTTAATTGATTAAAATGAATTGCAGCAAAATACTGGGAGCAAGCAAATCAGAAGCTTCATCAATGGAGTTACTTTTCTCTATAGAAAAGGATACCCTTGTTTCTTAATACTTTTATGATTTCATTTTGAAAATTAAGCAATATTTAGAAAAATTTCACTTCATACTCTTGTCACTAGTGTCTTAAATAGCCACAAAGTGAGACATCCTGTTGGTATATGTACACACACCTACAAGTTATACCTTTAAATATGAGATGTGTAAGTATATGTAATTTGGCGTCATTTTTTTAAAAGCCAATTTCATCAAAGGAACTTTTATCACAATCAGACATAAGATCACCAATATTTGTCAGTCTTCCTACCCTAATTTGAAAGCTATGGATTATCTTAACGCTTGCATTTCACAATTCTGTTGTTATCAATCTTTAAAATTTGCTTTATTCACTTTTCTTGTTATGCAAAGAGAGAGCTGACTTATCAGATTCATTTTCCACATAACAGATCTATATAATTTTTCCATTAACGACATATCAGTCTTTTTTTAAGGACGTCTTTCTTATTAATATTTCCTGATATCGCTCTTTTTTATTTTAAAGTGGTTGAAACTGATAGTTATTCTAGCTCACTATAGATTTTATTTGTATATTTATTTTTAAATGAAAATTTTAGCCTAGTGATTTGTTACTGCCCAATTAAAAAGGAATGCTTGTAGGTATTTAATACCACTTAGAATCAATTTAATTAAGAGCTTTTTTCTAACATTGGGTCTTTGTAAAGACCAGCTTAAACTGCAATTTTCTGGACTACCCATGAGTGAAATAAAATAAACACTGAAATACAGTATGTCCAGAGAAAGAATCGATTAAACGCACAACCCTGATTGCTGAATCCAAAATTAGAAAAGGCTCAGTCACCCAATTTTAAAGTTTTACGCAATTTATCAGTTTCACAGGTAACGATATTTTGGACGTTTCCAGTGTAGGGCTAAGCTTTACTCTTATCAAAACTGAGTTCACTTATATGTGAATGCAAGTATTGTAGAAAATAGCTAAGAAACCCTACAGTAATTGGTATCGTTACCAATTTGTAATTGCGTAAGTAAGAAAGTGCGTAAATACGCATGTGAGTATAGTTTAATAAGAAAGAAAAACAATTAATAATAATAAAAATAATAATAAAGAATAACTTAAAAGTACAAACCTAAGTAAAATAGCATGTAAAAACCTAATGCCTTGTTTTTATTGTGGTGACTGGACAAAAAGAAATAAAAATTGACCTCCTTAGACCAAAACCAATATTAACAGAAAAATGGAAAAAGCACAATTTAAGAGTCAAAAATCCTTTAAAAGCACAATATTGACATTGAAATTTTTAAAAATTAATAAATATTTCTTTCATTTTTACTTAATTAATGATTTGTAACTATAGAATTAAAATAAGGACATTGTATACAACTGTTAAAGATGTCAGTTTGCAAGGAAGGCTGTACCATATTGAGTGTCTTGTGGATGATAATGTCTTCAGTACATGATTTTCTTTACTTGATAACACTCGGTGAGTAAAAATCTTTGTTGTTATTATTATTATTATTATTATTATTATTATTATTATTATGTATTTTACTTTTTGGGTAGTTTATTGCGTCCTTTAGAGCCGGGTCCAAACAATGGTCCTAAGGCACTAGAGGGTAGCTGTTGCTTTCTACTTTATTGATAGTACTCTCCGTAGTATGCGTGCTGTTCCAAGGATTTCTTGGATGTTAATTTTACTAGGGATTTTGTTGGTATATTTTTCTAATCCCTTCTTCACAAGTCCCTTAGCTCCAATAACCACTGGTAATGTTGTGGTCTTTGTGCCCCACATCCTGTTGATTTCAATCTCTAGGTCTTTGTACTTTGACAGCTTTTCTGTTACTTTGACAGAGGTGTTCCCTTCAGATGGTATGACCATGTCTATGAGGATGCATTATTATTATTATTATTATTATTATTATTATTATGTTTACCACAATGTTTCTCAAATTCTAGGTTGTGACATTCGGTATTACTTGGAAGCAAGTCACAACAAGTTACTAAAGGTTCCAAGTTTATTCTCCTCGGTGTCTTACGCAGACAATACCTTTCTTAAGATTTGTGCAGTATCTAGTAGAGCCGTCTTTTGTATTACCCCCAAGTTTACTTTCTCGTCACATTATTTAAGGAAACCTATACATTTCTTACTAATTACGCTCAGAGCCCTTATGACCACAGGTACCACCTTGACTTTTTTAAGTTCCCAAAGCTATTTCGTCTTTTAGAGAATGATGTTTCTCAATTTTTTCGAGTTCTTTCTCTTGTACCCTCGTGCCTTCAGGGATGGCTATATCAATTATTATGGCTTCCTTTGCTGCTTTGTTGACTAAGACTATATCTGGTCTTCTAGCTTGTATATGCTGGTTGCATTGTATCATCATATCCCAAAGTATTTTGTTGTCTTCGTTTTCTATGCAGCTTTCTGGTTTATGATTATACCACTGCTTTCCTTTTTCTAAACCGACTTTATTGCACAGACACCAATGCACGTCGCGACATTATCATGTCTACGTTTATATTCTCTCTACGCCAGCTTAGAACATTCACTAGTGATATGGCTTACACTTTCTCCTTTCTGGCCACACATCCTACATCATGGTGATTCAGTCGTTTTATCAATGTGGAGCTTCAGGTAATTTGTTCGGAGTGATTGCTCTTGCGCACTACAAATTAATGATTCGGTTATTCCTTTCAAATCAGCTTTATCTAACCATGACCAGGTTCTATCCCAATCTGCTGCATCGTTCTGATTTAATAAGTGTCCACGTGATGGTTTGTTTTTCAACTCTGGAAATAGTTTATTTTTTTGTTCTCCTTGAAGGATTTTGGTTCCACACTGTCATCTGTCTTCAAATGGCCATGCAATTTTACCATCTGTAACATTTCCTCCGTCCTATTTGGCACATACCAAGCCAGACTGTTTTCCTCCGACCTAACGCAACCTTCATCACTGATCAACTCTCTACCACTTTTTTTCCTTTTAACATACAACCTAGCGACATCACTTTTGGGTTAAGTGCTTTATTCATGGTCGTCAACTTTCTCGTCCTTCTATCAATTTCCTTCAGCTCGTCCTTTCTTCAGTTAAATACTCCAGCTCCGTATCTCATCAATGACACTGCCCATTGAGTTTGGATTGTAGTACTAGTCTAGTTCTACGCAGATATTCCTTTTGGAATATTTCTTTCATCTTCGTTTCTTGTGCTTTATTCCATTCGACAATCCCCAAATATTTGTATCCTTCCTCCTGTATATCGACTACAGTTTGGTCTCCAAGGCGGATGGATACCTTGAGTCTTAATGGGTTTACCTCTTTTCATAATCAATATGCCACACTTCTGTATCCCAAACTCCATTGTGATATCTTTGTTTATTACATGTACAGTTGAAACCAAACTGTTGAGCTTACCTTCACTCTTGCAAAATAGTTTCAGGTCATCCATGAAAAGTAGATAGTTTATTTTCATGGTTCCTATGGTATATCCAGACGACATCTTTTTCATTACACTATAAAGTGGTATCATGCAGATCACAAATGATAATGGTGACAAGCTGTCTCCTTGAAAGATGCTTCTCTTAATATTTATTGACTTCCCCCAAAGTTTCACCGCATGCTGTTAGCTCTGTCTTCCACTTTATCATTGATCCTTGGAAAAAACTTAAAACATTTTCAGAAATATTGACTAGTTTCATATTTTTGATAATCCAGGAGTGAGGAACCATATCATAGGCCTTTTTGTAATCGATCCATGCCATGGATAGATTCTTATGTTTGTTTTTGTATTCATTTAAAATCATTTTATCGATCAGTAACGGGTCTTTTGTCCCCCTACTCTTTTCCTACAGTCCTTTTGTTCATGAGGTAGTTTGTCGTTTTCCTCAAGGTGACTATATGTTTCTTCTGATATGATGCTAGTCATCAGTTTCCATATCACAGGTAGGCATGATATTGGACGAAAGTTTCCAACATCATTGTCTTTTGATGCATCTTTCTGGCATAAAACAGTCTTTCCTTTTGTCATTCATTCTGGTACACTAACATTGTTGTTAATCATTGTGTTCATTTGATTTGCAATGCGACTATATAGCGTAGTCATCTTCTTAAACCAATATCCATGGACCCCGTCAGGTCCAGGAACCTTTCAGTTGGGGAGTTTCTTACACTGTTGTTGAACTATATCTACAGTTACTTCCACGTTTTCTTGCTGGTAATCTTCTTTCTCCTCTCTCAGTTCTTTTAACCATTCAGCATCATTTTTATGGGTCTCTTGTTTTGACCATATATTGGACCAGAACTGTTTACTTTCATTCGGAACTGGAACAGCATTTCCAGATCTCTCTTTTCCATCCAGCTCTTGGTAGGCCTTTTTCTGATCTTAATGGAAGAGTCTATTAATCCTAAATTGGTCTATTCTTAGTTCGTATCATCATCATCATTATTATTATTAGTAGTAGTATTGTTGTTGTTGTTGTTATTATTAATAATCAGAACTTTTTTATATATTGCTTTGCATTTCATTTTTGTGGTTTAGCAATGAAGCAAATTAGATTTTTTCTTATTCATTTGTTTATTTATTTATTTGTTTATTTAATGGTATGTAGGGGCCTGTAGAATTAGTTTGATTTTACCTAATATTACTTGCATTGAAACAATATGTAACCAAAAGAGTCTATGGTATTTTTACCATGAAAAGATCTTTAAATTGAACAGGAGCATTTAATTTGAAGCAATGAAATGACTGTTGAGTTTAATAGGCCTTTTAAATACGCCTGCTGGTGGAGTACCTTTTTATAAGTGAGTGTAAGTTTGTTTAAAAATGTTTTAGTCCAATATTTAATAAAACAATATGATGATACGTGCTCGTGTAGGTAATAAACAGCAGCTCCCAGCATGCTCCAGTATTTGCTGAATTTTGTTGAGCCTCCAACTGAAAAATGCCTACTTGACCTGCAGGATGCTTACTGTTTCACAGTACTTTGCAAATGCTGACAATATTTTGGCTCCTGTTGGATTGGTAAGGAAATCATTATTGAAAGAAAACTCCAAAAGTTTCAATTTACTTCTTTTCTTTAAATGAAAAAAGGTTGAACGTGAACCGCTCTGGCTCTCCCAAGGTCACGATTCTGTGCACGTTTATAGATTTCAGCCACGCTTGTCCGCGTATGTTATCTTAAGCATCCCTTTGGATCACTTCCCACAAACATTTGTCATTAGCAAGTCTGTCTCTAAATATTGCTTCCTCATTACATGTCTGACAAATACTTTTTTCTTATTAGGACTTCTATTTAACAGTCTCTCTTTACGGTTTATTCCCCTAAGTACAATTTATTTTATTTTATTTTTGGACCGGCTGATCCTTAGTAGCCGACGGTAACACCATAGTTCCAACTGTGTAGAGCCTAACATTTAAAACAGTATCTCGCAATAAAAATGACTAGTGAATGTAACAGCCGCATTTATGTTTGTCGTGGATATTCGATTTTCTCTCTAGATGGTTGTGAGTGATACCATTGGATTTTTTTCAATGCTTAACCTATATCTCATTTTCTTTGTGTCATGATGATTGTTGGTAATCATGGAGCCTAGTTTATTAAAATTCTCAACTGTTTCAATGATCTGGGTGTTGCTTGGCCGAATCTATTCGTTGTTGTCTTCAGTATCATTCCTTGTGAGTTTTACTTCCATTAAGTGTGAGTACCAAACTATTACTGGCTGTCTTTGCCTTGTTTACGAGATCCCACAGTTCATCAATAGAAACACCAATTAGCACTACATCTTCTCCATATTTTATGTTGGTAACTATTTTGCCACCGACCTATCACCGACGCAGCGTACGACATTTTTCAGAGCTTCTCTTATTATCTCGTCCGAATAAAAATGGAAAGGTGAAGTGTTAGGATACAGTCTTGTCTAACGCCTCGTTTTACCTTGAACCAGTAAGTTAGTCCATGAATAGTTCTCACTGCTGCCTTCTGTGTGCTGTAAAAAATTTTAAACAGTTCAGCAATATGAGATAAAAATCTAATTTGTTAATTGCATTCCAGACCATTTCATGTTAAACCATGTCTTGCCCTTTGGTGTAGACCATGAAACACAAATATATGTTTTATAAAACTCTTTGTTTTTCTCAATAATTATTTTAAGGTTTAAAATTTGGTCTCTTCTCCTTTTTTTTGTGAGGTCTTCTTTGTATTCTAGCTTTTAGGATTCTACGGGTGAATGGAAAGCATCCCAGTAATGGCTTGTACGTTTCTTTATTCAAAATCCCTGCGACACGGTGGCTATAATCTTCACCTATTCTTGAGAATAGAACACCTTTACAATCTTGTGTTTTCAGTCTAGCACATTTGTTCGAATTTATTTTGTAAGTGGCTAGTGCTTCAACCTTGTTTCTGTCCATTTCATTCCATATGTTTTCCTGTTTTACCACTACCTTAAGCTATTGAACGTTCCATGTTCTTATTCTAAAAATGGTTTTGAGTTGCTTTTAACTTACGTACTTATCACTGCCAGCCTGGCTAGCCACTCAACAATGTGGCTCTTGGAAATCCACATGATGACCGATATGGCATGAAGGTTTGTTCTTTCTCTGTGTCTTTGTCTTTGTCATGTTTTGAAGAGTGGTCAGGAGTGAAAATTAAGGAAAGTAGAGGTTTCATGTTCTTTCTCTGCTCGCACATTCTACTGTCTAGGCCCGTTACCCCTGCCATTTTCGCAGTTGTACTATACTTTTGCCAGGCATAAGATCTTAGAATCCATCAGTAAAACTGTATCAGACTGGCCTTCTGCGAAATCTACTGCCTGATGACGATAGCTTCACCGTAATCCTGGCTTGGGAGGCAAATGGATGCTGCAACGTGTCCGAGGGTGACTCAGCTCAGTAGTGAGTAAGAGATAGTGACATTCTCCTCAGAACCTCCTAACTATCAAAAGGAGGCCTTACTACCCTATGCAGTAACAAAGTCATACCTAGGATGATTCTCAATGTATAGCTAAATTAAGATTACTTTAGTTTGCTGTTGATTGAGAATGATTTAGTTCGAGTTCGCGCGAATTAAGAAGAAGAAGAAGAGAGTGATTCAACAGCTTAAAAGTTGGTATGTTTAACACAACGTCATAATCCAAGGCATGTTTTTGGAAAGAAATCAACCTCTTAAGATGAAAGAAAGGATAAAAATGTGTGACAACAGTGAAGTAAAAGCTTTATTCATGCATAACAAGACAATTTCTTTTATAGCTAACTATGCATATCAACCCTGAAGTTTGTTTATTTGAAAAACTAAACATTATTTATTCCTTCTATTCTGTTTAGATGAAATGAATTTTAAAGTGGAAGACTGCTTCTATTGTAAAGTGGCCAATGCAATCACAAGTTTACTTCGCAAATAGGATGTCTTAATTTTCGTGCGTCACTTAGGAAGCAATGATATTGTAAAGCTTCACCGACTCTTCATTAAAGTACAGTGAAAATATGTCAACACCTTAGTCTTATTCTTTTTTTTGTTAATGTCGACTTAACGAAGTAGATTCATAGTTTATATGGAGGGATGAATGTAATGATGAAGCAAGTGTACCATCAGCAGGTAGTTGGAAAAAGAAGTAGAGGGTGCTAAAAGTTGAGATGGAGAGACAGAGTGCAGATTGATATGAAAACAGTTGGAAGAAAAAATGCCGAGTGGCCGACCCAACTTGACGTTGGAAGAAGACCGAAGAAAAAGAAGAAGATGAATGTAAAACTTTCTAAAACCATGTGAAAAGGATGTCATTATACGTATATGTGTGTAAAAATATACTTCCCTCGTTATAAAAAGTGTATTCAGCTGCTTTTTAACTTAAACAAAAATTAATTGTTATTTACATAGTTAAAACAGCAAAAGTAAATTGGAAGAATGAATTAAATAAGGAGATAAAAAACTAAGAAAAGAAACCTACATTGCTTTAGGCACCCAGTATTTGCTAGGAAAGTTAAAAAAATATCGCCAGTTTTTCATAAACTTTTTTCCAGTAAATTTTTTTTTCTAAATTGGTATACTGTTATAAAAGACAGCTTCTTTGATACCTCCAAATTCAATTTTAGGAACTTTCAGCATCTTATTGTGTTTCAAGTTCCTTTGTCATGTGCTATTTGTTCAAAACGATTTTCAAGATTGGGAGCGTAAAAATGTGTACATTTCAACATTGTCGATGAATTTTCTTCTCGGGAAATTGGTTGATTGATCACATGTTTCTCTTTGTTAATTCATTGACACGGTGTTCTGTTGTTATCAATGAGTTTAGAAAGTTGATGGTAAAAGCTTGTAGGCGAACAGTACATTAATCTAGACCTACTAACTTTGCCTTCTGCAAACCCCAGCTTCACCAAAGTTGGTGAAACTGGGGTTTAACAAAGAAATTGGTTGATTGATCACGTTTCTCTTTGTTACTTTATTGACACGGTGTTCTGTTGTTATCAATGAGTTTAGAAGATTGATTGTAAAAGCTTGTAAGCGAACAGTACATTAATCTAGACCTACTAACTTTGCCTTCTGCAAACCCCAGCTTCACCAAAGTTGGGGAAACTGGGATTTCACCAACTTTCTTGTTCTTATTAATTGCCTTAATTATTGCCTTGCAACCTAATATAATAACCATAACTTATTTAAAGGGTCCTTTTATGTAGTATGAGTTTTAAGGCATAGCTATATCCAAACAGAAAAATAACTTCTATCTTGACGTTGAATATTATCAAATCGTGAGTCGTAAGCTTTTTCTGTGCTACGTTTCGACAGATACTTCTCCCGTCGTCAGGCCTGACGATGGGAGAGTTATCTCTTGAAACGTAGCTCCTGATCAAACAAAGGCACACACCTCTAAAAATTACCAAGAGAGGAAAAGACGTATGTTCAACTTGATAAGTTCTTTTTCATACTGCTTCTAACCGACGTTTTAACAAAGTACTGTTTGCATTAAAGTTTGTGTTGTAGGGCACGAATCATTGTTGATAATATCAGGAAGCTAAAAATTAGCAGCTTATGTTTAATTATATTATTTTATAATTTCTAAAATGGACCCCACATCCAATTGTATTTTTTTTTTATTCTGTATTGCATATTTTATTTTTTAAAGTAAACGCAGTCACAATAAGAAAGCCAACCAACCATACTTGAGCATGTAATTTTTATTAATCTAGTACAAAGAAGAAAGAAATATTGTTTACAAAATACGATGGAAATGTGGATGCATTGTATCTGTGTTCGAATGACTGAGAAAATCAACTGCATGTAAATTACGAATTTCTGCCCATAATATGTTCTTATTATTAAAATAACGCGAATGCTTATTCAGATGCTTCAGATATAATTACTGCTTCTGTTTTCATGCTAGCTTACATACAACAAACATTTTACCCTTCCAATGCCTGGAGCTACATTATTTTTTGGTTTGTTTTGTTTTAACGTCATTTTTTCCCAGCAATTGAGGCTCAGACGGTGCCTTTCAGAGAGTCTTTGTTTTGGAAGTGAGGAATTTCTTAGACAGATTCCCTTCCTGACGCCAACCAATGGCTTTTTCTTTTGTAAAGTTCCAAATTCTCTTTCCCCGCTTGAGAAATCGAATCGGAAACCCTTTGATTACTGTGCAATTACACTTACCATTCACCCACGGGTCATCTAATGTCTGGAACTACAATGTTGCTTTTTGAATAACCGCTGCCTACTCTCCGTGGGCGTACTTACGATTCTGGATAGTGGACCATAATTATTAAAATGGAATGTATGGGATGGTTTGGGGATATTATCTTCTTTTGTTATTTGCCAATGGCGATGACCGCAGATAATTTGTAAAAATACAAAGTACTTTAATTGTTAACAGCGAAATTTCATGTTTAATTTCCACATATTGATAAAAGCGCATGAAAGCAGAAAGGAAAATAATAAAAATAGCAGGCAGCATTCGGTATATTTGAAAATGCATCTACTCCGTCAATATTATTTGCAGAAAAGGGTTAATACTAATGAATTTGTTGGTCGTCAAAGGGGGAAAAACTGCAGACTAAGTACAAGCAGTAATTTGGCGTACAAAGGTTTTATCAAGGGTAGAAACAAAAAGGGAAATTCAACTTGCTAGTTTTAGGTCTGAAAGCTTTTGATGTTGAACTGTTTTCGGTAATTTTTAAATGTCACCTGCCTTACTGAAAATTTTATTGGACTATGTTTATCCTTAAAAGATGAGAGACAGACAAAAGATCATGGAGAGAGACTCGGACCGATACAAAGCAATAGACCGTGAGATTAGGAATGACTGCAGAAGACCAAAAGAAACATGGCTAAATGAGCAATGTCAAGAAATTGAAAGTCAAAGGCCATCGGATTCCAGTTCCATCCACAAAAAGATAAGATATCTTGTAGGGAAGAAGCCATGCTCTTCAGGTGGATGCATCAAAGCAAAGTATGGATCTATGATATTGGAAAAAGAAGAGTTGATAAAGCGATGGGCAGAATATGTTGAGGAACTTTTCACAGATGCAAGGGGAGAGAAGCCAAACATCGTAAAGCCAATTGATGGCCTGAAAATTTTACCATGTGAAGTAAAAGCAGCAATCGCGAAAATGAAGGCAAGTAAAGCTCCTGGTCCAGATGGAATTTGCATTGAAATGATAAAAGCACTTGAAGAGTTTGGGATATACAAGGTCACTGAACTTCTCAATGATATATATGACAGTGGATAAATCCGGTCAGATCTAACCAAGTCTGTCTTTATTGCTTTGCCTAAAAAGCCTGGTGCTACGGAATGCGAGCTGCACATGACTATACGTCTAATGAGTCACATAACCAAAGTACTCATGCGAGTCATAATGGCAAGAGCAAGGACAGCAACGAGACCCGAGATAGGAAAGCAACAATTTGGTTTCGTCCAGGACTCTGGTACAAGAAACGAAATATTTATTTTAAGAATGTTGTCAGAAAGAGCCATAGAAAGGCAACACGATCTATACATGTGCTTCATTGACTATTCAAAAGCATTTGACAAAGTGAAACACGAATGTCTTTTAGAAATGCTGCAAGCACTAGACATAGATGGTAAAGATATCAGAATCATAAGGAATTTATACTGGGAGCAAAGTGCCGGGGTAAGAGTACAAAATGAGGTAGGAAAGTATTCCAACATTCGAAGAGGAGTAAGGCAAGGCTGCGTTTTCTCACCAGATTTTTTAACCTATACAGCGAAAACATTCTTAGAAGTATCGACGAAAAAGAAGGCTTTGTAATCGGAGGATATAGCATGAATAATATACGATATGCTGATGACACGACTCTCATAGCCGACACTCCAAAGAAGCTTCAACATCTTCTGGACACAGTTATAGAAGAAAGCGAAACAAAAGGTCTTACTATCAATCGCCGAAAGACATTCTGCATGGCTGTAAGCAAAACGAATGAAAACTTGAGCTGTAAGTTAAAAATTGAAGGAGAAGATATTCAACAGGTGAATAAGTTTAATTATCTTGGCAGCATGATAACATCAGATGGTAGAAGCTCAGTAGAAATACAACGAAGAATTGCCACAGCCAAAGAAGTCTTCCAGCGCATGTCCAGCATACTAAAAAACAGAACCCTTTCCTTTCATACCAGGCTTCGAGTTCTAGACTGCTATGTAGTTCCAGTACTTCTCTATGGGAGCGAAAGCTGGACCATCACACCAGGCCTAGAGAAGAAGTTAGAAGCAGTGGAAATGTGGTTTTTACGCCGTATGCTCAGGATTTCATGGACAGAACACATCACAAACGAAGAGGTTCTGAGGAGAGCGGAGTGTAAGAAGAAGCTGATTAACACCATTAGAAAAAGACAGATGTCATTTCTTGGGCATGTAATGAGGAAAGAAGAACTGGAAGAGCTAGTACTAACAGGAAAGATTGATGGGAGGCAAGGAAGAAGAAGACCAAGGGCCACATATATGAAGAGCTTAGCAACATGGATGTCGAAGAGCCAGCTTCAAATCCTGAGGGCTGCGAAGGACCGGAATCTGTGGAAAAGCATGGTCGCCAACGTTCAACCTAAACACGGCACCTGAGGAGGAGGTTTATCCTTGAAAAAGGCAGATTAAAATTAAGTCAAGCTTGAAATTTAAGTCAAGATTGAAATTAAAGTCAAGATTGAAATTTAAGTCAAGATTGAAATTTAAGCCAAGATTAAAATTTAAGTCAAGATTAAAATTTAAGTTACGATTAGAACTAGTAAACCAATGAGCTACAGACATTTCATTATAGAGAGATACGTTAAATAAAGATTTCATGAAAAATTATAAACTTATACTTCTTTTCTGTTATACATATTATCCCAGCTTATAAAAACACGAATATAGGTACAAAACCAAGAGAGGTCCTATTTTGGTTAACATTTCATTTAGTCTTTGTTTCCATGATCTTCTGTAGCTATAAACATGGAAAAAATTTACTTTAATTTTCAAACTTTTCGTAGGTATAAATACCACGGGAAAGAACAAATCCATTGTCTAACACAAAGCAAATTTTTGGTAATGAAATGGCTTTAATTTATTAAAGCACGTGGATATATTATTTTTTGTAAAAGGTCACTTTTTCATGTTTATCGCAAAGAAAAGGACACAGACAAAGTTTTCTTGGTGACATGAGGTGGGTTTTTTTTCTCTTTTTAATTCCTTTTAAAAACTAGAAATTTCATAATGAGGAAAAAATAATCTTTCTTTAGCATTTCACAAACTGGCTGAGTACAAATTGCACAATAGCCCTATTTTTTAAAAATTAGACGAATCAACACTTACAAATCACTCTAAAAAAGAAAGATAAATTATTTGGAAATATTACTAAATTAAAGTCTCACAGGGGAATTACCTACAACATTTTTAGAGTGAATGTGACATATTTTAATTCTCTCTTGCCATGAAGCACTTACAGTAAAATTTTAGACATAATTTAGACGTAATGTCCAGAGTGCTATACTAAAAACTAGAGCTTAACAAAATTTGTATTGGAAAGAATCGATGGTGGTATAAGTAGTATTTCAATTGCTAGATATGAGAGAGTGGTCTCCATTTTTCCAATTCGTCCTATAGGATGATAAAAAGGATCAAAAGTATACACTGATAGACTCTAACAAGACTTTTGTAGTTAAACATTCCCAAATCATCAATTTCATTATCCACAATGAAAATTTGAGATAATCTAGATAATAATTTCACTCCGAGAACTTGAAATATAAGTTTGGCGTCTGACGGGGTTGTTTGTCTAATGGAGAGCAGGGCTATGGTTGACAACTCTCCTGGAAATGGTGTCTCGATAAAAACACCGGCGGTAGGGTCACCCAATGGCCACTCTCTGCTTTCGGTTCGTTTAATAAACCCCCAGTACATGTACTATATGACCCAATTAGTCGATTTCCTAGCAGTCTGCATCTAGGTATTGGTTTTGTCACCTCTTTCTTTTTTTTCTGGGACAAATACAATAAAATAAATAGTCCCTAATACCCCGCAGATCTTCGGTGGTCAGTGGGTGGGAAAAATCCAGAGATCCAAAACTGACTCCATGTCCAAGAGTGTAGACTTAAGATGTGGTAATACTGGCTCTAAACAGACCCAGAAAAACATGTTACTTTCAAAATATAACGCGGAGGTCTTTTTTTGTTTAGTGAAAGTTTTCTTCATTCTGATTCACCCCATAATCTTGCTCTTTGTGAGACAAGCCTCGATCAAAGTGTTAGTAACAATGGTTTTCATGTCAACGGCCATTTATCATTATTTTAACTAGACTCTACCACTCATCTTCATGGCCTTGCTATATATGCTCGACGGGATCTTCCACCTGTTACAGTAAAAGTGCTTTAATGTAAAGATAACTCTTTCATGTGCTTTAGGTTGTCTCTTCTTCTGGCAATTTTTTACCTATTTTTCTGGCATTGATTTCTCTCTTTTGATTCTTACTCAGTTATTGAAATAGTATCAGACACCATTAGTGAGGCGTTGGACAAGCATCACACTGCTAACATGATTTCAATAAGATTTTCTTATTCAGACTCAGGAGAACTTCTCTTTTAGATCTCTTTTGACAACTGCCCCTGGGCACTTTATAGTCTCATCTTTACCCCATTTTGGATCTTCTCACCATGTTATTGCCATTGTTGAATGTATTCTAGTTGTTTCAAATCTTGTTGACAAGCCATATGATCGTAAGGCTTTCAAATTAGGAGAGGCTTACTGGGATGGACTTTGTTGAATTTTTTATAGTGATATTCCGTGGGATTCAGTCTTTAGCTAACCAGCTTCTGATACTGCAAATTAATTCACAGAAGGGGTTTAGGTTGGTATTAAAACATTTGTACCTCATCCCAGTTTCCAACTTACAACTCATTCCTCTCCATGGTCTAACGTTCATTGTTCTTCTGACATTGCTCATCGCAATCATTTCTATGTCCAGTATCAACGTTAGGGTACTAATGAACCTCGAGTTTCTTTCAGATTGGCTGGTAATGCTTGTATAATGGTAATGGTAATTTCTGATGCTAAATCTCGCTTGCTAAGCGAATTCAAGAATATTTTTTTTACTGAAAGACTTGAAAAATTAACAATAGTGTTTTGAATTCTGGCAACTCGATTATTTCTCCACTCTTTGACGTTATTCGATTTACTCTGTCCTCTTAGAGAAAAGGCTAACCTTTTTGCTAAATTGTTTTTCAACAATTCTTTTCTAAAGGAATGTTTCTTTTGTCAACACTACTTCCGTAAACTGATCATACTTTTGACTCTGTCATTATAAATCCAAGGTGAGTTGTAAAGATTATTTATGGGCTTGATCAATCTAAACGTCATGGTCTAGGTTTTGATTCCGCTTACTGTTTAAAAGAGTATGCTTCTGAGGCATCTTCTTTACTATCCAAACTTTTTAATCATTGCCTATCGCAATCTTATTTTCCTTCACCCTGTAAAGTTTCTAATATTGTTCCTGTCTTCAAGAATGCAGGTAACCCAATCAATTGATCGTCGCAAACAATGACCTGTATGCCTTCTTTCTGTCATTAGCAAGACCTTTGAAAGACTTATCAACAAAGCAGTGGTTGAATTCCTGTAAAACCTGGATCTATTTGCTGATGTTCAGTGCAGGGTTAGAGAATCTTGTTCCACTGGTGACCTTTTGAATGCAATTAGAGAATGTATCTAAAGGTTTATGGTTAATGCTGATGAAATTATTACAACCATGCCATGTATCGAAAATTGCAAAGACAAATGACTAATTTACAAGAACAGTGTAAAGAAGTTCAAGAACCCAAAATACCTGCGGTTTCGAGATTAGATACAGAATAGAGATAACCACACAGATCGTGGTCATTGAATTTCAGAAACCTTAATTGAAAGTGAAGTGTTATATTTAGAGAATATTGATCTCCTTTATTAATGATAACGATGCACCAGCCATGCATTCAATATTGTAAGCTCTCATTTAAATGTTAAATAGAGAGTTAATGTGTATTTGGTACTTTGCTTTCAAATTCTTTTCTGGGAACAAGTTTATTTAAACGACTGACTTGGTTTCAACCTTAGTCAGTTTACGTATGGGATCCGTGTCCTTTAGTTTCTATGCACTGTGTACGTGAACTTAATGTTCTCAGTTTTGCTTTTTTAATGCTCCATCTTACACTATCGCAGTAATTGCGTATGCTTCGACTTATTTTTTCCTCTAAAGAAGTCGTTGAGTCTTGAAAATTGTTGATGTTATGGTCCCAGTGGGGGCCATAGGTAAGGGTGCTTTATCATGTCACGAATCGTAAGCTTCTTACTGAGGTACGTTTCACAAGATATTTCTCCCATATTCAGGCTTTTGCTGAGGCCGGTGGATGAGGGAAGTATTTCTCAAAACGCAGCTTAGTGAAAACGTATGACTCATGACATAATAAAGTTACTGTGCGTTGTTTTTAATTGATTGTTAAGAGGTGATTTCTCAGCAACAACAAAAATTGTCAGCTATGATTACGTACACTTTCAAGAAAATTAAAAAAATTAAGTTTCGATGTCGTCAGTTGATTGCAAGGTGTCGAATCAACTACGCAGCTGTACAGTTCTTTGATTTTTACTTGGGTGAAAGAATGTCATAAGTAATTTTCTCCTTGGGTTTGTCAGCAGGTTCCATAGGCAGCTAAAGGATAAAGCTATGGTGTAAAATACAATTTTCTGATCCAAATCTAATACGAAGTGTCTATTTAGCCGACCGACGGCTGGACATCTCGAATCCTGTTCCGCAGTCTTTTACCGGAAGTAAAATTCCATTGGTCGATCTGTTTAAGCCACATAACTCGGTTGTGCTCAAGCCACAACTTCAGGGTTAGGTTCAGGGTTAGGGTTAGGAACAATAGGAACAACATAGCTTCCCGTGTTCTGCCAGACAACATCCGGTACAAAATGGCCATCGTTCGTCATTGACAGTATAGGATTCAAGATGTTCAGCCGTCGGACGGCTAAATAGCAACTGCTTATCTAATATGGAGAAGTTGAGTTAGCCTGAATGTTACTGATGCTGGTTTTTTCCATCGTGAATTAGTAATAGTCGTTAAGACTGCATTGGATGCATTGTTCTGGTAATAGATTTGCTTGTACACTCAATATATCCAAGCTTAATGTATTTGGCTGAACTAACCAGGTTTCATTTTTGCTTGTAATTTAAAATTGTTTAAATATTACTTTTTTTTTTTCCCATTCTACCTTCCAGGACTGTTCGTAACAAGCCGTCATGCCTTAGAATACGGCCGATCCATCGCTTTTTTCTCTTTCTGATCACATACAGTAGTTGAGGCGTTCAGGGAAAGGCCTAGAGGAAGGAAGAGAATGATGATATTGGATGACATCAAGAACGGAGTGACCTAGGCAGAGATGAAGAGAAAAGCAGAATACCTAGAGGAATAGGAAAGAAGTCTTGAGAGACCTAGCTAACAGTCAGATAACCTGGTGATGATGGTGAACATTACATACGATAAAGACTGTATGCCTTTGTTACCGCATTAGCTGTTGTGGACCTACTTTTCCCCTGTAGACACAATCCTCTTCTAGAGAGCTCATCGATTGTTAGTTTTGCTTTGGCTGTGAAATAGGACTCCAATCAGGAGCAGAGCTTCCATTGGACGAAATTTAGGTTATTCTATGTATCCTTTTTTAATCGGAGAAGGACGTGATTAACAACATCTATTTTGTAGAGGTTTGATATCTGACTGCTGTGACTAGGGGATTGCATTTTTGCTATTGGCTATTTATTACTACTCATCCACTCATCACGGACTCCCCAGAAGTTAATTTAGCAGGCTATCAGAACACCTTTGTGATGTTCTCAACACCTACTTCAAATGGAGAACTTATTTCTTAGATGTTGTATTCCAGATTTGCCGTGTTTTGAGCTTACAGACTCACTTTTCGTAAAATAAGTCTTCTTGCTTTTTACTTTTTAAGAATAGTCTTTGTAAATGAAAGCTAAGCAGCTAGTGCCTGAGTAGCTTCATGCTGTTATCTATTAAAATTGGGTTTTTTGATAACCATATAGGACGTTTGTAGAGAGCCAATTTAAAAGAAACTGCTTTTTCTACTTGTTTTTTTTTTCTGTTTCTTTTTTTTTGAAATTTAATTTATCTTATTTCTTTCATCTGTTTTATTTTTGGAATCTTCTCTAGTTGTATTTTTCTAAGCAATCTTTTCTTACAACTTTATATACAGATGTTATTATCCTTCCATTTAGCTCTGTCATTCTATTTTAATAAATCGATTCTATTTTGTCCTAGGGAATTCAGTGATGGTAATAGATACACTCTAACCCATCTATGTAACCCAAAACGGCCCAACAATTAGCTCCTAGTACAAGGTTAGACATCCACAGTTATCATGAACCTTTTGATTAACTTTGATTTGCCATTTACAGTTTTACTCATGCTTCTCCTAGAGTCTTTTTTCCTCAGTCGTGCTTTATAACAGAATATGGGGCAATCAATTTATTACGTTTGCACTAAGGGGACAAGGGGGTATCCTAAAAAGCGAACAAAAGCGAACAGGGGAAGTGGTGTTCACAAAGTGAGAACGTTCACATTGAAAAAAATTCTTACAGTTTTCACAAAGTAGCGACTGCGAAAGACAGGTGTGCAGGTGTAATTATTCTTACCTGTTTTTACACATTTATTCTTTGTTTATATGGAATTACTTTCGTTTGTATTCGGCTTGTATCTAATTATAATTGGATACAAGCCGAATGAAAGCAGTTATACTTATAATTGCTTTCATTCCTCACGACAATAGCCTGGCGTCAATTTTTTACTTTTCGAATTCAAGCACGTGAGGTCCCATAAAAGAAGAATCAATGACATAATTTTAGACTTATTTAACAAAATGGCAACTACCAATGGTCAGAAAAGTTGTAACGTAAGTTCGCAGGGGGGTACTTGCCTGCGAACAGGTGCGAACAAAGGGGAAGGTGGGGTCGAAAAATGACCAATTTCATGTGAACGTAATAAATGGATGGCCTTCATATTCAGTATTCCAGGAAACCTGAGCTTTATTTTATTGGTGTGTTTATTTATTCATAAGAAATATTTACTAAAGCTAGGCAAAGGTAAACAAGGTAGACATCAGCATACACGATGATGCTGTCAACGCTATGTTTTTTGATGTAAAATATCCAAAGCCATGAAAATACTTTAAAATAAAATGTTATCTTGGGAATCAAGTTAAATAAAGTAAATAGTCTCCAATAAAAGTAAAAGCTTAAGGTGAAAAAGCCATTAAAGAAATTAAAAATGCAGTACGTGAAACAACATTTTTAATTGGTATAATCGAAAACTGAATTTTCTTGGTATTCTAACATCTGTTGGAAAACCGTTAAAATCCTTCTTGCCATGGAGTACGATCCATCAAATATATTTCTCTCTGTGTGTATACATTCAATGTTGCAACTCTTTCATACGTGTATTAGTGCTTGTGTAAATAAATGTGAAGAAAAAAATTTTTTTTGTGTTAACTGGTTTCTCCTAAGCACTTTCCTAAATCCAGTTGCACCTCAAAACCAGGTTTTCTGTGCTCTTCATTGTTATCATCAAGTCCTGTTTATGTGTCAAAGTTTGACTCGTCATACTGCATTTTTCTTTGACCTGTGCAGCGCTGAGAATCATACCGCAACGCTTGTCGTTGGCCAATATTGTAAAATTGTCTTCTCATTGGGCCCTTAGTCACTCTCTTTTTTTCCATGGACCTGTCCTTCCAGTACCTGAACGTGCAACTTAGATCTTATACCATGACTAAAGTAGTGTTCTTTGGTTTCTTGTTGGTAAGATGTATTTCATTACTTGTAGCCTGTCTTTTTACTTCAATCTTGGAATAACTTCTTCGTCCAGAGTATCTTCAGAAGTTTCAGATAAACCCAGATCTCGAAGGTTTGTAACTTCTTGATATACTTTGGTGTGAGGGTCCATGTTCTACAAATATAGTAATAATGGTTTATAAGTAACACTTTACCATCCTTTTTCTTGTAATCAAGCTATGTTAAGACGTTTGTCATGTTGGTAAAGGCTTTCCTGGAATTTTGATTCTTCCGGTTATTTTATTGCTAAATATTTCATCATCTGAAATTGGTTTTCCAAGACATGTGAAGGATTTCACTTGTTTCACATCCTAAGCATTAATTATAATTTTCAGATAAGCTTTTTAATCCTTTGCTATCTTGATGCTGTTGGACTTTTTTGCATTTGTCTTTTTTCTGTAGGTTTTTCCAATTTTTTTCACATTATCCAGTGCTTTTTAGACATTTTCTACCAATGATCCATTTTCCATTCACCACAGATTTCATCCTTACTGTCTTCAGAACAATGTTTTCTGCATCACAGGCTTAACAGAGAAAGTCAAAACAACCTTTGTCAATCTCCACTTTGGGGGCTATATGTGGAGGGAGTCCTTCTTCCCTTTGTATAAATGCATTTTGTCTCCAATAAAGATTCCTTACCAGTTGTAGATCTCTGTCACCAATGTTTATCTTCATGTGATTTACAATGAAGCACAGGCACAAGTTTTTATCATTCTAAATACAGATTTATAAAATTGCTTTTAAATTAAATTATTGTTTTACCAATAAAAACGGCCGAATTCCGTCAATCCACTTTTCTGCATTATGTCTCTTCCTGTGCAAGATAACGAAAAGGATTACTTTTCCACGTGAGCCATTAAGCTTACTGTCCTTTAGCTTGTGCAATTGGTTGCTTTGCACTTCTTAAGGAGACCAGCGAATGTAGATTCATTTATTTCTGAAGCTATGTATTAAAAATTGTTCACTGAGTTGCACAATTGAGGAATCCTCTTAATTCAATTGCCAGCAAAGGACAATAGCATTTGTGCATTGATGTCATTACTCCAACTTGCTCTTCCGGTGTTTGTTTCTCTAAAAACACGTTTCCCTTCAGTCTTCAAAATAAATATTCCACTGCCTTTAAAATTGTTGAGTTGTTTACCCTTTTTGTCATGGTAAAATTTAATTGCATATTCTACGCATCCGTTTGTGATGTCCTAATAGATAAAGGGCATTTCACTATTTCTCACTCTGATAAAATTTTTGTTTCAAGTGGTCTTCTTCTTCTTTTGTTACAAGCGGTCCTCTAGCATAGCATTTCAGTAGGCTGACGATGGGAGAAGTATCTCTCGAAACGTAGCTCAGAAAAAGCTCACGACTCAAGGCGTGATAAAGCTCTTACATCTATGGTCTAGAAAATGTTAAATTTTAGAAATGATAAAATCATCCTGATTTTATCATTTCTTTTACTTCGCTATGAATGCCTTTTGATTTATGGTTAGTGTCAAGCTCTTCTCATTTATGATTTTCCCCTGGTAAATCCCACCAACAACAATCATGCATCTTGGGGTTTGCCTGCCCCCCCCCTTTTTTTTTTGCCGGAGGCAGGTGCGGTGGACAAGATATTCTGCCCTTAGTTTGTTTGTTGACAACGGTGGTCAAGAGATGGAGCCTGGAAACGACCGACCGTAACTCTTGTTTCATTTGTCCCTTTGAAGTCAAACTGTTGGAGAAAACAGAAAATCAGTGAAAGAATGTATGAGTAAATCGTACGTTGGTAGCTGTTCGAGTAGCATCAAGGCTTGCTAATTTTACTTAATCTTTTCTATGACCTCCAAAGCAGCAGCCAAAATGCCGACGGATGATCCTTCTGGAAAGGAGAAAAAGAAAGGAGGGGGATTTTTACGACGTCAAGTTAAGTCCAAGAAGACAGGATCTGGAGAAGTGGTGACAGAAGAACAGTTGATGAAAAAAGATAGAATAACACCGGAAGATGTAATAAGATTAAATAAAGCAGTTAAAGGTAGGAGCTCACGTTTTATCCTGCTAATTAGACTTGATTTTGTATCGACAGTACATCTTATCCTGCTCCACTTTGAGTTCACAACGCTTTCAAACTTAAAATCAGTGTTCATGCGGGTCAGACCGAAGTGGTATTTCAGCTAAGAAATATGAATATTTCAACTGAAACACCTACGAAGACATCCCACATTTTCTTTTATACACGCTTGTTTATCATTCCAGAACTGTGTTAGGGGTAGATAATGACTATAAACAGACTTCTGTTGTTAAAAATTTCTTCCCTTCAACAGACAACAAGGCTGAGTTTACCTTGAAGTGCTATGGTCTCCGTGTCATAAATGATATCTGACATGATCTACCATCCCTGTAAGGTTTTATTTTAATTGGATTATTCTCTAAAAGTGAAATTTGTCGTCATTTTTTTTGTGAGATCTCGCGATATCTTTTTTGTAAACCGAGGAGAAAAAAATTATTTCAATGAGTTCTGAAAACCATTTTCAAATTTTCGTTTGTTTGAACTTTCTACTAACTTGACTTTTGCTTATAGCAACAAGCCAAAAACAAAATTTCCGTCTAAATTTTTCTTAGTTAGGCTTTATAATTGTTACTATCTGTTTAATCTTGTGTAAAGCCATAAAAAGCGTCTACAAGGCAGAGAACAAGCTTGATGGTGTTTCGCGAATAAACGTCAGTACGCTAGTGGTGCGATATTTACACGAATTTGCTTAAAGTTTAAAGAATTAACACGCTAATTTTAGACATATTATTAAAGAAGTCACGAATAAGGTTGAAGACAGGTTTGACGGTGATGACCAACGGTTAATCCTTAGGTATTAACAACGCTAAATGTTACCTAACACTATAGGCATTCTACCTCCTAATTTCGCATCTGATCGTGCTAGTGTGCTATTGTGAAATTATATTTATATCTCCATGTGTCAAAAAAAGTTCCACTGTTAATCGTTATCAGTAGGCTTTTTATGGTTAAAACCAATATTAAGTGGCAATGATCAGTTCTTTCGAAGCGAGAAAAATTCTATGGGCTCCGAATTCAGTTCGTAACATATGACGACAGCTCTGCCCTGACACAAGTATTTATTTTTTAAAAATATTGGTCTTTGCTCTTGTACACATTTAAGAAGATTGAAAATGTGTGAAAGTACGCACCCTTAAAATATGACTACCAAAAGTGTAGCTAAACGTCAATATTCTTAAGGATATATTAGCTTGACTCTGAAATTCGTGGATCTGTTCTCAAGTTGTTCTTTCAGCTAACTGTCGAAATAAAAACTAGAAATTGTGGCTTGCAGAAGGAATCAAGATCAAAGAAATACAATTTTTTACTCAGGGAATCCCTCAAACTTTGCTAAAACAGCGGAGAAAAATAACTATTAGTACTCCATGAACGTCAATGGAGAATTCCTATTGCAAATTACCAACCAATCAATTAACACGATTTAAATTTAATTAATATCTTCGATCCCAATGTAATCGTCACTTTCATTGCAACTCAATATTTTATAATATTATTTTTGATTACTTTAGTGAAACAGCCGTTCTTGTACAACGCCCTAAATTTGCGACCATACGATTTATCATCAGGATATCCAGCATTATCATCGTCGAACGATAATAATGCTCTTTCAAATTATCATAATCATCGACAAACGATGATAATGATCGCTTTAAGCTCTGGGTAAATCATTTTCCTCGTCTGATATTCTGGTGAACTTATTAAAATTGTGTTTATGAAAAAAGAAACGAATATAAAAGACAGTTCCTGCAGACCAGTTTGATTGGTAAAGTAGTTGAATACTGTTTACCTTCTCTGTATTCAGATATTTAAGCATGTTAGCCAATCAAAACAGATTAAGGTTTTAATTGATATGTAGCGAATAATGCATTTGTGCTCATATTTGTTTTACTATTAATGGTAATGCAATGTAGATAGACACTGATTTATTGTAATGTTTCTAAATGTTTACAAGATACTGGTGTGCGTAGTGTTTCTTATTTGTGAATATGACCATGTCAACTGTTTTATGATGCTTTATAAAATGACATTGATGTGTGAAGATTAGTTGTTCAGAACATCAAGTTACCTTATTTGCAGAATGAATTGGCAGTTATTAGACAATATTTGGCTCTACAGTTTTCAAAAGCATTCCCTGTAGTATTATTATTATTAGTAGTATATATATATATATATATATATATATATTTAATTGCATGAAAAGGGGTACTTTATCGTGTAATGGCTTTCTTTTGTGAAGCTACATTTTAAGGATTTGTGCTCACATCTTCAAACTGGTACAGAGTTCTGGTCAAATACAAGGCTGTAGATTTATTTGTAATTTGACTTTTGTTCAACTGTACGAGATGGCATGATTACTTCTGTCTATAGTTTCTTTGCGGGCTTTTAGAATTAGTTTCTTTTTAAGTTGGTAACTATTTTCATAGCTGGGTGGTATGAATTCAATTGATCAAATTTTGATTACCGAGTGTGAATAATTCTTTTGAAATTTTATTTTTATTCCAATTCATTTTTTGAAATCTGTAACCTAATATCCTAATGAAAAAAAACCAAGTAAAAGACAATTGAAATTTGTTAACATTGCATAGTAGGTAAAAACGGAGGTTTTAGAGAATGCTAAAACACTTAACATGCTCTCCAAATACCTTCATAATCCACACATTAATTGATAAGCACATAGATATTTGCCCAGACCGTTACTTTTGAAATGTTGTCAATCAAATGCACAGAGCTTGATATTTTTTGTTAGATACCTTTCATAAAGTTTTAAAATACTAACAAATATTATTCATGGTCAGTTTTCTCTTCTAGAGCTGTGTGTTAGTTAATAATCAAGATTTAGCAATGAAACACCTAATAGAACACCTCATACAACAAACATCCAATTTCCAAATTATGTATCTAATATTTTTGATTTGGTGATGACAAAAGCTATTCTTTAAATAGCCCACTACTGTATCAATACCTAATTGTGATTAAGTTTGGTCTTGCTGCCTGTCAAATTGCCATAAAACAGTGCTGCTACTGATAAAGCTGTATCTTGGTACAATCTTTTACAGAAAATGGGGAGAAGGCCCTTATTAGCAGGTGAAGCAAGTCTTCTAGAGTGGTGTATGAATAATCATCCCTTCCCATTGTGCACTAAGCCAGCATGAAGGAGGAATGCTTATATTCCTCCCAGGAAGGAATTGGCCATTGAAACCAACATGGTAAAATGACTTTTCCAAGAGCCTCAGATACACAGAATGGGCAACCTCTACACCCTCAACATGTAAACAGGGACACTTCAGGAGCCCCAGACTAATGTGACTGGAACAAACAGGGGCTCATGGCTATAGCCTTGGACAGGTATGAAACATGGAAACAGAGCAAAAACAAATCATGTGATGTTTGTTGGCAAATACAACACAAGAACCATTAATGATCTAAATGGTAAGGCATTGGATATGATGATACAAGAACTAGAGAAGGACAATTGGAGCATCATAGGCCTTGTGGAAACAAAAGTAAATGAATCAAAAATTTATAATTTAGATTAGAGTAAGCACCAGTTATTTATTACTTTCTGGGAATGGGTTGCTCAAGTCAAATGGTGTCAGTTTCTTGTACATAAGTCTTAGGTACAACTTGCTGATAGCTACCAACCTATTTGTGACAGTCTTGCAATGCTCACTATGAAATGAAAATTCTCCAAAGTAATTTTTATCCAGTGCTATTTCTCAACTTCAAACGATGATGACATTGAAGTGGATCAGCTTTATGGCCAAGTCCAGAGATTGTTAAACACAATAAGAGATCAGTTGTTCAGCATGGGCAACTTCAACTGTAAGATAGGCAACCGGAATGGAATTTTTCCAGATGGCCAGTATACCCTTGGGACTTCTAAACCCAGAGGTCAAATGCTGGCAGAGTTTTGCATGCTAAACGATCTAATAGTCACAAATTCCTTTTCCAAGAAATGTCAATTTTACACATGGACATCACCAGATGAAAAAACTCAAAATCAAATTGATTTTATCTTGACACCCAAATCCACCAGCACAAAATGTTTTAGACAGCCCAGGCCTTAATGAGCAAAACATTTCTGATTATTAAGTGGTCAGAACAAAAGTGGCACTGAATTTCACATGGCCAAAAAAGGAGTCAAAACAGACTCAAATTAACTTAGCCCAGACAAGTGATAAAAAGAAGCAAAAGAACTTTTAAGTTGATTTGAAACATAGATTTGGTGTTCTGTCAGATAATAATATGAAGGCTGGGGAGATGTATTCTGGAGTTCATGAATCAGTCAAAAATGCTTTGAAAAAAAGTGCAAACCCATCCTTAATGGATGTCTGATGAAGCAAAGCAAGACATAAGGACAGCAACAGGCAGCAAAAGCCATATGAAAGAGATTGGTAAAAAAGGGCAGACTACAGAACATAAAAAAAGAAATTGATTTGATGAGGGTTTTTTGCCAACAGACAGACAATGTTATAAAGTTTTAAGTAAACTAAAAACAAAGTCCCAAAACATTAGATTGGTAATATGGAACAAAATTTTTTTATGAGGAGCTGTACTTTGACCATCATATAGCTATTCCAGATATCTGCTGGTCAGATGATTCTATTTCTCCAGTTCTCAAAGATGAAGTTGAGCTTGCAATCAAGCAAATTTAAGTTGGCAAAAGTGCAGGATTAGATAACATTTATGCAGAGTATATTAAAGCAGGAGGAGACTCCCTTTTAAATGGCTTGACACTTGTTCAACAAGATACTGACTATGAATAAAGTTTCATAAGCTTTTAAAGGTGATGTAATTGTAGTTCTATTTAAGAAAAGAATAGGCTGGACTGTGGAAACTATAGACCTATCAGCCTGGTTAGCCATGTTTACAAGTTGTTTATGAGCATAATATCAACAAGAATTAAAGGAGACTTTTTATGCTTCCTTCCCCATTACACAGGCAACATATCAGCCTGCAAGGAATACAATAGAACAAATAATTGTTTTGAAATAGATTACAGAAAAATCTGTTGTTCAACAATCCAGTATTAATAGCTTTTATAGATTTCACTAAAGCCTGTGATAGTGTAAAACTGTCCATGCAGTGGAAGGTACTTGAAAGTACAGCCATTAACAAAATTTTTATACAACTCCTTGCAAAGACATATGAAACCTTAGCTGCAACAATAAGTATGCAAGGAAACATGTGGAAAGTAAGAATCCTTAAAGGTGTGATGCAGGGAGATTCCCTTGTTCAAATATTGTTTTGTGTTACAATTGCATCTGTCTTGCTGAAAGTGGAAGAGAATTGTAACTCTTGGTTTTCCATTGGTGGTTACAAAATATCTGACCTGAGTTATGCAGATAATATATCAGCAATAAGTAGCTCATTGGAAGACCAGAGAAAACATGGGAGGAAGTGATAAGGATGGATCTGAAAGAAAAAGGTGTCAGCAGAGACCTGGTGAAGGATAGGATAAATTGGAAGTCAATTTCAAGAAATCGTCCAACACATGCTAGCATGTAAAATGGATGTTAAACCGAATATGATGATGATGATGATGATGATGATGATGATGATTGGAGGACTTGCATAACTATCTTGATGCCTGTACCAGATATACAGGAGAAGTGGGACTGTGTGTAAATGTCAGCAAGACAAAGTTTATATCTACTGAAAATCCCTGTACCAGATATACAGGAGAAGTGGGACTGTGTGTAAATGTTAGCAAGACAAAGTTTATATCTACTGAAAAGAATCAACAAAGCAACAATTTAGCCATAGATGGAAGAAGTATTGAAAGGGTAGCAGAACTTGTCTGTCTTGGACACAAGTTGTTATGTACAAATGATGGAACTGCTACTGTTACCCACAGAATTGGCTTGGGTTGGACAGCTTTTGAAAGGAACAGGATACTATTGACATTAAGGAGAATGCCTTTGCATATCAAGAAAAGAGTTTACAATATCTACATTCTTCCAGTTGTTTTTTATAGACTTGTCTGACAGTGTCAACAGGACCTGATTGTTATGTAAGGAAATTGAGACCTTTTAAAACAATATGATGAGGGCTATTACAAATAAAACACTCCTTGGTAAAGTAAAGATAGACGACCTGAGAGAAACATAAGGATTGAAGCCCATGATATGTACATTCAAAGTAGGGATTTAAAGTTATATGGGCAAGTACAAAGTGACACTTGTAGCAGAACATGTGTTTCTTTATTATAGTAAAGTCTTAACAAACAGTAAGTTAAACTGTTTATGCTGGCTTTTTTATTTTTTGCTCGAAAAACTATAATTTACCTTGTATCATCATCATCATCATCATATTTGGTTTAACATCTGTTTTACATGCTAGCATGTGTTGGACGTTCATTAACACAATGCTAATTGTTTTCTGGGAGTGTTTTAAGAACCTTTTCATTCATGGTATGGCCTACCCATAATAATTCAAGTTTGGGTTATGATTTGCCAAATTTTCACAGCTGGCAATTTATTTTGAATCAGTAATTGTTAATCATTTCTTTTGACGTGTGTCTTCTTGTGTTTTGATGGGTTTTTTTTATTTCCTTAAGCTTCTTGAAAAGTTTCCTTTGCAGCTATAGTCTTTTATATCTACCAACATCAATCATGTAATAAAAACATGCATTTGATATACACTTTTTTGGTAAGCATTAAACCTGTAAATAAATTGATCATGTTAGTCAAAGGGATGCTAATGTTGTGATGATTCAGGGTAAAAAAATTAAAAAAAATACGTCCACATACTTGTTGAAATTCTATGGATTAATTTTTGTAACATTGAATTACAATTTCCCCTCAGGCTCTGTAGGTTTTGGTCTGGATTAAATATGTTTCTGTATAAAAAATATGCAAGCAGAACCAACCAATGTTGCCATAGGTACCTGGTTAAATGGTCAAAGTAACATTGAATTATGGCAAAAGTGTCTGTTAAGAAAAATTAAGTCACTTTTAAGTCAGGTTCACTCTATTCGTATTTTTGGCTTATCCCCCAGTAAAAATTTCACACAATTGATGCATTATTTTGGCAGCAACATTTTTCATGACTTTAAAATTCAAAGAGAATTGAAAAAAAAGAGAAATGAAACATCAGTATAATGTTGAAGAAATACATTTGTCCATTGTTCATATCTTATCCATCAGTTTCTTATCATACATTACTTTAATGTAGATGTTCCTTGTATAGGCATTTAACCTTTTTCTAATTAAGACCAATCTTGTAAAGTAAGGAAGTGCAGTGCACTGAAACATGTATCATGGAATCCAGTTGTGCTTACATCATGTATTGGTTCAGAAAATGTATTATATTAGTTTTCAAATTGCCATTGACTAATTACAATAAGTAAATTGTTACTGAATAGTAAAATAAGCTTCCCTGTAAATTTGTGTTTACGTATTGTGCACAGGGCATATTGTATAAAGATTGTCTTTGATTTCTTTTTCCCATCTTTGTTTGATCTGCCTTCTTACCATTCCATTCCATCGACTACTGTGGACTCAATGGATTTATGTTTCTTCAGTTTCCCAAAGTATACCAGGTTTTGCTTGTTTATTAAGCTCATTCGCAGATTGGTACTGATAGCAAGCTTTGATTGAATTATGTCAGTTGATCTATTTGCTGCCCATGATACTTTCAATATTGTTCTGTAACCTTTGATTTCAAAGGCCTAAGTTGTTTTTTCATCTCTCAGTGTCTGTGATTCACAGCCAGAAGCTGCAAAAAGGAAAACACATGAATTGATCACAGAAAGCTTTGTTCTTTTGTTTTGAGCTTCCCAGATTTGTTTCATTTTTTTGCCACAATTCCCAATTTTAACTATCTTTTTTAACCAATCACTATCACTTGTGATCAATAAGCCAAGGTATTCAGACATCTAATTTTAGCACTGTGCACAAATGAGCTTAAGATTAAGGAAATTTTGAGTTGAAGAAAGAATTATTAAATAAGAAGAAAGGGGAAAACACACAAAAATGTGAAATGGCATTTGCAAAAAGGCAACTATAGACAGTAAATGGACACTAGCTTTATTACACAAAAGAGGCAGAGAGAAAAAAACATGAGAGAAAACAGATGGATCATAAAGAATAACCATGTTACAGAGCTCTCAGGCTTGTCACCAACAACATATATGTGTATATATATATATATATATATGTAAGGTTTATATATATATATGTATATATATATATATATATAAGATATAATAAGTTGGAAAGAATAAAAAAACTACACTATCCATTTCGACAAGCCTGTTTCGTGATTTTACTCACTCGTCAGGAAATGTACCTATATATATATATATATATATATATGTAAGGTGGGGTACAAAAAAAGTTAACATTATGACTAGTAGTTTAATGATATTTTGATCATCAGGCACTAATACTACAAATACTTCAGTATTTTTCTAGCATTATTCCCCGATGATCAAAATATCATGAAATTATTAGTTACAATTATAATTCTTATTTTTTTGTGCCATCTTATGTATATTGCATTGCTATATGTATGAAGCACTTTTTGCAATATATAACACAAAATTATACACATAAACACACATATATATACAAGATAGTTGCCAAAGAAATTAGTGGTATTAGGACAATTCCCAGTCAAAAGTTTTTCACCATGAGATTTCATAGACTTGTTTCTTTCTCTATCTATCTGTCTATCTATCTGAAGGTTATAATTTTTGAAAACTCCAGTCATCATGTTTTTAAAAGGGAAAATTTTTCTTTCTTCCTTTGGATAATACATCCCATATATATATATATATATATATATGTGTTCAACCAGTACATTGATTGAATTTTGACCGCTTGGTAGTTCTAACTTAAACCATCCTTCTTTAGATTGTCTTATTGTTATAATTCCTGAACTGGACATGTATCACAAACCTCTATATGTTGTGATTATTAAGTTCTTATAGAAATGCTTGTTTTGATACTCAGTATATGTTTGTAGAATTCATCCTTCCATATACAATTCATATTACATTGGGTTAGAAAAATTACCATTTCTCACAATAATATGGCAAATCAAGCATACAATAAAATAAACAGTGTATAAAAAAAATATAAAATATTTTAATTTGTCATCATCATCATCGTCGTCATCATCATATTCGGTTTAACGTCCATTTTACATGCTAGCATATGTTGGACGATTTCTTGAAATTGACTTCCAAGTTATCCTGTCCTTCACCAGGTCTCTCCTGACACCTTTTTCTCTCAGATCCATCCTTATCACTTCCCCCCATGTTTTCTTTGGTCTTCCTCTGCCAGTGGTTTCTGTCACCTTCATTGTTCTGCATCTACTTGCCCAAGCATCCTTGTCCATTCTCTCCATATGACCAAACCAACAAAGCCTCCTATTCTGCATACAGCTGCCAATACTGTCCAGATTCAATCTCCTTCTGAGTTCATTAGAACTGAGCCTGTCCTTTAGACTTACATTGCACATCCTTCTTATCATTCTCATGCCATTCCGCTCCATGCGGCTGACATCTTCAGCTTTCACTGGCCAAGTTTCACTGCCATACATCATTGTGCTACGTACACATGCCTGGTAGACTCTACCTTTGGTAGGTAATGGCAGAGCTCTGCTGGTTAACAATGGCATTAGCTCCCTGAACTTATTCCATCCACTGTTAACCCATGCTGTAACACTTGCACCAGCTCCCCCCTCGGCTCCAAGGATGTCACTAAGGTAGCAAAACTTCTGGACAACTTCAATTTTCTCACCCTCCAAATGCACTTTCCGTAGGTCTATGTCACAGGTTGCCTCTCCTTCTATGCACCTCTTGCAGCTAAAACGGTTAGTTTCTGTCAGTTTGCCCTTTATTCCACTGCACCGTTTATGTACCCAGTGCTTGCAAGTACCACAATAGATTGAGTTGCTCCCAACTCCCTTCCCACAGACTGAACAGGGAAACTTTCCTTTCTCCAATGGCTTTCCTGAATTGCCACCACTGACCATCACTTTTGTCTTGCCCATGTTCACACATGTAGAGAAAATATTATAGTTCTTTCTGTTAAGGAGTTTTCTGACTTTTGTGGGCTGCTCAGCCTCTAGTCATGATAGTAATAATAATGATGATGATTTTTATGTGGATAGCTTTTGGCTCTGCAGCCTTTTATAGTAACTTATCTAGTGAAGGTCACATGATTAGTTATACCCATACCTAAAGTTAACCATGGCATGTGGACAAATGACTGTTGCATTGTGATGTCACCAACCACAATACCTGATGGAAAAATGACCCTATCAAAGTCACGGCTTTATGTAGAGAGTCAGCTAACCCTACATGGACTTTGATGATCCATGCTTAATTCAGACACAAATTTAAATAGAAAAATAATAAATTACTTTGAGCCAAAGAACATCAGTCTGAATCAAGGAACACTTCAGGAAATAATTAATTAGAAATTAGTGTTCCAAATAAAAAGGCCTCCATAAGGTATTACTTATCAACATTCACAGATAATGAAAGAAAATGGCTAAGTAGTTAAAGAATAATGCAGTTGAGGCTAAGGATTTATGCAAAAGTTAAAACAAAGGTGGGACCAGCTATACTCCATGAAGGCTCACAACTTAAAACAGAATCTGAGAGAAAATACAGGAAGGTTAAAAAGAGAATTAAAGATGAATAACAACCAAGAAATACCTTGCCAATCCCAGTGATGCAGCAGTGGCCTTTGCAACTTTCTGGAGTAAAAAGATCTGAGATGATGACAGCCACGAGACTCGACGAAGAAGAACCAAGAAATAAGCGTTCCTTGGGTCACAGGAAAGAGGAGGACAAGATACATACACACACACACACACACACATA
>RDPX01000103.1:1469901-1491991 GCA_003991215.1 Morbakka virulenta
TATCAGCAAACTATGTATTGAAAGAAATGCATTTGTTTTTTTATATTTAGGGTACTTGGTAGATGGAAGGCAAAATGACTATAGCATCGATTTCACAAGGTTTCGCATTCGAGATATGGATACAGGAACGGTTCTGTTTGAAGTTGCAAAACCTGATTCTGAAGAAGAAGTAGGTGATGTTGATGACGATGATCCAAATGCAGGGCGGTTTGTCAGATACCAGTTTTCACCAGAGTTTTTAAAATTGAAAGCTGTGGGTGCAACGTAAGTTATGTTTCTTTTGAAATAGATGTTTTTAGCCGCATTGTAAACGGGCTCATTCAAAGCCCAGTGTTGCTTTTGTCTTTGGTGACGATGCTCAAAGATTTTTGAAAAAATATCGCAATATATTTTAAACCGTTTCAGAATGTTATAAAACGTTTTCAAAAGCCATTAGGCATCACAGAAAAAATTCAGTGACTATTGCTTTAATGCGCTTTCAAACTTATTGTGTGTGACAACAAAGGAAATGTGTTGTAAGGCTTAAAATCCCTTAACTGGTTATACTGTTCCCAATATTTAACGGTAATTACAATCATATGAATGATTGATTGATGAATGATGGTTGATGAATGATTCACATGAATCATATGAATGAATGATATGATATTCCATATGCTCTTCTTTGTTGACGAGGAAAGGGCTCTTGCAGTCTAAAATAGAAGGGGCTTGTCGTCGTCCATTCGTGTTTTTGTTTGTTTGTTTGTTTGTTTGTTTTTTTAATCAGAAAGTGGAAATCAGATCCTGAATTTACCGCTACAAATAAATACGTGACGAAGGAAAACGGCAGGGTGGCACCCCTTCTGTTGACTCGGCATTTATTTTTACCGTGTAATGCTGAACGCATTTCATTTTGTCACGTCTTGGGTCGTAAGCTTTAAAGCATAAGCCTGTAAAAATTCTTTGCTTATCCCCACCATCTATTCTGTACCTTTTTTAAGTCCGAAAATATGAACACGGGTAGATTAATTAGAATATCGTACGTAGCTATGTGTAGAAGGCGCACAAAAATTTGTTAGTGGCTTGTTGTTTATTTCCTCATGTAGAAGTGGAACGCGTTATGGAATCTCTACGCATGACTGCTAAAACACGGTTTCAGCCTGACAAAATTTCCTGGTGATTACAGTACATTGTATTTCGAACGTTTTAAAAAGCTTACTGTTTTTGCAAGTAATAGTTTTTCTGTGGTTTCATTTTTATTGGAAAACAATTAGCTCCAGAAACCCAAGCCCAGGAACCAATGCCACTTACATTAACTTCGTGTGACAACAACACTTTTGAGTAAAGTATGTAGGCCGTTATATTTATTGCCTGTTGTTAAACAGTTTTGAAAACTTGAATGTCAATTAAATGAAATATTTCTATTTAAACTTTACCTTACTTGCTATATTTTTACAGAACTATTTTTTCACAGCAATGCTATCAGAAGAATTTTTTTGAAAATATGTTTACTTTTCCATTTAAAAATGAAGTAGTAACCTTTTTAATGAAATGCGATAATTTAATTATTTGAAGGCTGTTCCTTGCTCTACTTTACTTCATTATTTAATATGTGTAAAATGGCTTGACTTAAAATTACAATTAGATCGTGCTGATCTTTCTTAACCTTCATTATGAGCAGTCAAAGAGCGTCAAAGGCTATTCATTAAAATAGACAGATAATGATGCCATGGATTGATAAATTTTGTAAGAACATCTTCAATGAATAATATAAAAATTAGTATAAAAAAGCTATTTATATAGTAGCAAGTACTTTGTAGTATCAATAATTTGTATTAATAATATATGAACTAATAACACTGGTTGCAGGCTAATCGTCATTTCATAAGATCGTTTATAGCTCACACGACGAATTGCGAAAAGTGGCCTGGGAGACACAAAGGACAATAATTAAAACAGAGCGATGAACGAGTTAGGTTTTAACAGATTTTTTTCACGCTGTGAATAAATCAAGAAATTAGAGAGCCACTTCACTAATCCACTGCTGGAGTGTTTATGGTCTGTGACCACTGCTACCGCCGAAGCTTTTACACTACAACCATAAATAAGTGATAATTTCTGGCAATTTGCCAAAAGTATTTCCTTAGTGGTTACACACACCCTCGCCCTTGTTCGAAAAAAATTTATTTCCCACTCCCTTATTCGGAAGAATTTGCCCTAAAAATACTTTTTTATCGCCATCTGGAAAATTTTACTAATTGTGACGTTCAGTGGTGCATGACGAGAGTATTACTGCAAACAAAGCTTCATGACGAAAATCAGATTGGTTGACGACCGGGAAGTTAGTTTCAGATTTTTAGTTGGGAGGTCTTTGAATTCTTTCGAGAAGGTTAAAACCTCACCAAGATAACAACAACCATCATGCAAACCGTCTTGGCGTTTTTATTTTCACAAAAACCACCATTCCAACCACCGCTTGCCCCGACGTGTGACCTCGGACTTTGGCCCCAGTCATAATAATATTTACATAGGTATTTGTTGAAGATATTTTCCAGTAGCAAATTTGTGTTTGCAATATAAAAACTAAAATTATTTGTCGCTGGCCTTAGTGACCCGTATCAAAAGTGCTACAGGAATAAATTAATTTGAATATAATTTTTATTGCAGAGCTGGTGTATGATGCTGTTGTTTGAACAAAAGTTGTGGTACTCAAAGTTTGAGTACGCTGAATAGTTTTAGAACATTCTTGGTGGCAAGTATATTCTATGTTAACAAAAAAACGTGCCTAATTAACACTTGACCACCCACACAGACCCGCACTTAACGCAAGCACTTCCTTTCATAGCTGTTGCACAACAACCGTAGTTTATCAAATGCCATTAGACAGTTTAACTTACTCGACACAGAAGATCCGGAAACTTAAAAGAAAAATACCAGTCATCTTTATCGTAAAATGAATAACGTGACGCGTATTTATAAAATAGTGTCAAGCTGCTTTGACAATTGGCATTCTAATAGTATTTCTTAAGTGTGAAATGTTCAGCTCATAAGAATCAGTATTCAGCTACTTGTAAGCCTGAGACACTATGTGCTGCATACTTTGCACCTTAAATTAGGTATAACTACTCTTAGTAAATATTCACAGTTTGCTCAGTCCAAGTTTGTGAGGAGTACTGTGGTGCAGCTACCACTATGCTAGCCGCAACAGGCATGTGATAATGTGCATGTTTTGGAATAAACAAAAGAACGAGCTGTGTGCAGTAAAAAGATTAAGCATTAAATTTATGAAATTTCTAATCTTAAAAAGGATCAAGTTTTAAAATGTGTGGTACATTTAGATAAAGAGAAAAGAAATTTGACTTGGTCATATTTCACAGCCGGTGGGATTTTTAGCACGATTATCGTGTTAAAATTGGGAGTGGTTATCTGCAAACCTGCTCTCGACCCTCTCAGGGACGATGTTTGAAACAGCTTACAACGCAGAAAACAGCTGTTAGCCTGTTACGATATTTGGATATCTCACTGCAAACCACGTGCACAGCTGGACATCTAATCAGGCTGTGCAAATTCAATAGAAATTAACGTCCGTCCAGTGGTTTACACGCCAGAAAAACTTACTTTGGTTGGACCTGACTGTTATATTTACTTTCATTGAAACAGGTTACTTTTGAGAAAATTGTTACAGAGTTTTTTCTCTTTTTTACCAAACTGAGAAAAAGAGAGAAATCATTCGATTTCCTCTGCTTGGATTTTGGCATCTTATCATTTTTTAATTGAGATACTCAAGCAGTATTTTGTCTATGTTTATAGTCACAGATGTGTTTCCTTTTATCTTTTAAAAAAAACAGAGGTTTTCTAAGACGTGTTGATGTGATAGTTACATTAAGAACATGTGACCATAATGTCAAAGAAGCATTAGTTGTTGTGACAGACCACGTATTAACAGAATTTTTTTTTCCAAAGGGCCCTTTTCTTCAGTTAAATCCCACCAAAAGCAAAGGGGTATACCGTTGTCATTAAAAATATGATGACTATTTGCTACAACAACATTTAAGTAATTTCATTCGTTAAAGAACGTTATGAAGAAGGCGATAGCTTTGCGGTAACTAAAGATCCCAATAAACGAAGAGGCTCGTCAAAAGAGGTGGTATGACTTAAAAACGCATAGTTATTTAGTCAAAATGGTAAAAAGAATTGTTGTGAAACCTCAAAAGTATTTCAAGTTTAATGCAAAGAGCACAGAATTGGGAACCAAAGTAACTTTAGATTTTGAATTAACAACAGAAAAACAACTAGTGTTCTTCTGCTAGTGAAATCAAAGTCTCCAAAGGTAGGCTATGAATTGGCTTTTATTTCAGCCTCGGTGCTTGAAAAGATATACCACGAGTGCCACTGCCCCGGAAATCAGAAATTTTTAAAGAGAGAAGGATGAGCTTTTCGGATTGAAAAAAAAGAGAAAATGGTTGGCCAAAATGCCAGAGACTATCGCAGAATAAGAGTTTTGAGATACGGAAAGATGGCGTACGAATATTGAATTTTGGCATTGGTTACAATTTATTAGCTGTATCCTCTCATCAAGAAGGGACTGTTTTCAAATAAAATGAACATTGCCTTCGCTATTGCTACACGTGATTATCTGTAACACCAATTTGATCGTAACAATTTACTTGACCTGTACTTAGTTCGTACATACGAATATATGTATATATCTATATATAGTTAAATTTGTAGATACCTGTTAACCTTTTCAACAGCTAATCGGTGCAACTTCAATCTTCTGTATATTTGCATTCCATAGAAGGACTTCATCATTTACCATTGAGACAGTAATTTGGGACAGTTTTGGGCATAGACACACCCAAAAGTAAGACAGGTAGAAGGCCACTGCTCAAACCACTAGAAGAGCAGTGACAGTGGTATAGTTGTACATACACAGTCACCAACAATATCGAATGCTCAACAACGCAAAGTGTAAAAAGAAATACATATGGAACAATGTGATAAATATGCTATAAATTTTCTATTTAGGTACAAATTTGTTACTTTATACGGTATTTTACTCTGTATTTTGTGGGGTTTTTTTGTTTTTGTTCATGCAGATATACGGACATGATCCACAATTACATACATACATACATACATACATACATACATACATACATACATACATACATACATACATACATACATACATATATGATATCGACAGAAACACTTTTTGTTATAGTAACAAGAATAAGAATATAGCAGCTGTAAACAACATTGTTCTGCCTAGTATCCGTTCATCGAGTTGTTTGTTTTTTTTATTTTAGCGTGGAATTCACTGTTGGTGACACAGCTATCGAAAACTTTAGGATGATAGAGAAGCATTACTTCAGAGATAGGTTGCTAAAGAGCTTTGATTTCACGTTTGGGTTCTGTATGCCAAATTCTAAAAATACATGTGAACATATCTATGAATTTCCAAAGTTGACGGAAGAAGAAAGTAAGGAAATTCGTATTTTTAATTCAGATGCAAGTGTGTTTTTATATTAGAACTTTATATTAAAAACTGAAATTGGTTGGGTAGCGCAAGTGGTAGTTGTGTTCTTGAGCAGACGTACCTTAGTTTGCTCGCAATAAAAAGGGAAGCTTCAATACCTACTACACACATTTCTAATTGTTTGGAATTTGATTTGAAATGATTAGTTATTGATGCAGAAATTGAAATGCAGGCAAGTGCTTTTAGATCGAGATGGAGAGTGCCAAGAAACATTGTGATGTTTACTGTGTAAACGTCATTAAAATTTTGACCACTTACACGATACTTGATTTTGAATTATTTTTAACTATTATTATTAATATTATTATTATTATTATTGAGTGGTGGAGCAATACGAGCCCATGGGGGACTCAGGGGTAGAAACCCCAGCAAACCCATCCGACTACCAGCCCGATAAGGGTAAACTGGGTGCATGCATCACACCCAAGTGTGTGCGATATTGATGTACATAAAAAAAAAACAGCACATGACCTTGCAGTTGGGGCCTGTTTAGGTTTCCCAGTTTAGGTGACCCATTCTGCTTAAAACGGTCTCCGTAGCGAGGCTTCACCCAAGACCTTAGGACTAAGTAACAAAGTAAGAACTCGGTACTCTGCCCTTCAGAACAAAGATTCACGCTCACGACACCAAAATATGATACTCCCCAACTACTCCCGCCCGTTAAACAGAAATGTGTTATGCGTCAGCCCTTTCGAGACATGCACAACCGGTTAAGGTCAGGCAACTGACTGGCAAGTCTGCGGTTTGAGTGGGGATGTTTGATCTAGCCCATTCATAATTACCAGACAAAACTAGTTCGTGTACAATCAATTAAGATCAGAGGTCATACGTCTTACGACGCTACGCCACTTCCTGACAGTAATAGACAGTGCCTGGTGTAATTATCGGGGCAATTTAATTATTATTATTATTATTATTATTATTATTATTATTATTGTTATTATTATTTGAAAAACATTTATCATCCAGCTGATGTTATTGCCGTCATATCGCCTTATTAGGCGAGTCATAACTAATGACTTAGGGCTAATAAAGCTCATTCTTTCACTTATTACATTTCTTGTACTCTTCTTACCCTTCCTTTTCCTAACAATGTCGTTTTCTGTATATCCACAATATTGTGCTAAATCTCCAGTTTTTTAATCCATTTCCGAAACCCTTTGCCAACACTTCCAAGAGCTCTTATCACAACAGGTACCACTTGCACATTTCGCAGGCACCAGAGACTTCCTTCTTCTCTTTTTAAATCTCTGTTTTCCCCTACTTTCTCTTTTTCTTTTTTTTCTATTTTTTTTGTCATCTGGTACAGCGATATCAATGATATTGCATGTATTTTCTTTTTTATCAGTTAATACAATGTCTGGCATTCTTGCCTCAATTACATTATCGCATTATATATTGATGGCCCCCAAAATTTTTACGTTATCATTTTCTGTTGCTCTTTCCGGCGAATGTTCATACCATTTCTCTTTGTGCTCTAAACCATTCTTCCTGCATAAGTCCCAGTGAATCCTTCTTGCAACTCCGTCGTGTCTTCTTTTATATTCTTTTTTCGCTATCTTTTTGCACCCGTTAATTACGTGCTGGACACTCTCGCCTCTTGTCCCACCCATTCATCTTTTTCCACCCATGCATATAGGACTGTCTACAGTTTTATCAAATTTATGTTTAATATAGTTTGCCCTAATTGCTTGTTCCTGTGCGGCACATATCAGAGCCTCTGTTTCTATTTTCAAGTCGCTTTTTACTTGCCAACTCCATGTCTTCTCTTTATCTACTATATCGGCAGTTTCTGTCACAAACTGGTCATACATATTTTTTTTTCTAAGCATCGTTGTTTACACTCCACCCGCTTTTGTTTTTTTCAAACACATTCTTCTCCAGGGTTTCTTCCGTTTGAATAGTCTCGGCGACTTTCGCACCTTTTGTAAGTGGCTCTTCGGAATTCAAAACGTATTGTCCAAGACTATTCTCTTTTGTTCTTACTGCCACTTCTATGCTATTCAAACCTCTGCCACCTTCCTTTCGTCTCATATAAAGCCTATCAACATCACTTCTGGGGTGGAATGCACCACACATCGTCATTGATTTCTAATTTTCCTGTCAATCCTTTTAACCTGTTCAATTTAACAACGCTCTCAGGTTGATGTTGGTACCACTTGCCACTGATACCAAACCTTTGCTGGTGTAAGTAAGATATCCCAATTAAGTGCTCTGGCCACACAATCATGTCAGCGCGAGTTTTCTTTTTGTGTAAGAATACAGCATTGGCTTACAATGTGGCTTGTTTCATCCTTTTCACTACACATCCTGCATTTTGTATCTTCCCGGCTTTCTGTTTGTACTGAGGGACTGTGAATGTGTAGCTGTTAACATTCCTTCAGTTTCTTTCTTTTATCAGTTTTGTAGCCACGCCCACGACTCATTTGCTCCTACTTCTTTCGTTTGGCCAAAGTGCTGCAGATTTGTAGACGGTAGGTCAAGGGCTAGCTGCCGTTTGTGATCTTAATTTCTCTCAAAAGTCTTAATGTACTTTTGCTTTCTTGTAATTGTTTACGAACTTCGAATTTATATTTAAGATATAATTTGATGGTAAAGTCGAGGTAGTTATATTTTTGGTATATCTTTTGTTATAACGCTTGCGTGACGATATTTAAGGTTCTAAACAGCGTTTGCTTTTATTTTGGTATTAATTTTGATTTTACTATCCATTCTGGTTGTAAAGCTTGAGGCATGCTTGCTATTATTGCCAACGCCCAAAAAACTAGACGAGAGCTTTTGAAATTTATTTCTGACAACAAATGGTTGTTATTTTGCGGTTATTTAATTATTAGGGAAGTGTTGTGTATAATCTTAAGATAATAGCGTGATATCGAAGCGATTACATGACTTGGTCATGGCCTGCTGTAACTTTTTGCGACATTGCTTTTCTTACTTCGATTAATCCAATAAAACATTTCAATATTGTGACTTATGTGTGTATGAATATTTTTTTTAGTTAAAGAAATGACCAGAAGCCCCTACGAGACGAAATCAGATAGCTTCTATTTCGTTAACAACGAATTGATTATGCACAACAAAGCTGATTATGCTTACAACGCCTAGTAACGAAGAAATTCTCGAGCCTACAGTCCTACATACAAACAAAGCAGCTGTGACCTCTGTTCGTAATTGCAGGGGTTTTTTGTTTTCGTAAAGATGCCTCCCATGGCAGTATGGAATAAGCCGCAAAAAGGATTTCATGTTCATCATATCAGTTCAGTAAAACAGACAGTTGTCAGTTTTGACGTTATTGTGGAAAGGGACATTGATAGACAGTTAATAGTTATGCTAGTTATTTCTCAAGGGAACATTGCGCTACCCTGGAGCATAGAATAGCGTTAAGATAAAGATTTTTTACATGCGCGATTGTCTGAAAGGAGACACAACTGAAAAACGCTCGGGTTTTCCTATGTCGTTCTGGGCAAGGTAATGGCAGCGTAACCCTTGATTTGCTCTGCGTCTATTTTTCTTCATTGCGGGCGGGTCTTTAAACGACAGCCTAAATCATGACGAATGCCGTATGTGACATGCACGCTAACGGTTGCAATCAATAAAATAATTAATTTTTTTAGTTAACATCCAGAAAGCTGGAGGAGGCAATTTTAGGCATTAATACGTCGACCATCCACTTAATACAGTGATTTTAGTAAAATAAATGGGTCAAAGGAGAGGAAGGTATAATTTATCTTGACTTAATCAGTAGGGTGTGGCATATTGATAGGTGAAAGGAGAACCATATTTTGCCATCTCACCTCAAATAAAAATTGTAAAAGAGCTGTCGAGACCACTTCAACCTAATGCTTGCATCAAATTGCACTAAAATTATGTCTGTTTTGGGGCCAAAGAAGGGCACCTTATCTATTGGTCAAAATTAGCGGAAAGTAAGGGGGGTTGTTGTTGGTTAACCTGTTTTACTGTTATTTTGAAGCCATATATAAAATTCTTAATATACCATATCGGACTGCATTGTAGGGAACTCCCACAAAACGGAGAAAGTACACAATGTGGATTTTTACTTAATACTATACATTAGCCATGTATTAAGCTTTCTATATTGGAAGCCCATTGCAGCCAATGCTAATGAGCTACTGTGCCAGTGTAGGTAAGCTCCGGATTTACAATTGGCGCACAAATTGGCTTGTAAATTCACTCCTGAAAAATTCAAAAGCCGACAAAGTGTATTGGGAGGCGGGGTTTACAGAAGATAGAACGGGATTCATATCGCATGTAATTTACCTTTATAAGCAAAGTGGATTCCAATAATAGAGGAACAGGTTTTTAATAAGGAAACGGAAGCATAAGTAGTGAGAATGTAGGGGAGTTAAAATGGGGAATATAATTGAGGTAAGTAAAGTTTAGGACACTTTTGGTGCCAGCATTGTTTTTGTTTTTGTTTTTTGTGGTTTTATTTATAACTCGCAAGAAAATGTAAACTAACGTTTGAACGAAAATATGTATATTCTGATTGTACACCCCGTCAACAAAACTTATAATTTTCGTAATTATTTTTTAGTCATTTTCGGTTAATTTCTCTTGAATTTCGCTTTGGTTGCAGTTTTATTAGCCACTTCAAAATCGAAAATTTGGTATTTAGTCATACAGCATTGAGACCTGAAAACCTTGGAAGATAATATTTGAGTCGTAGCTGTTTCAAGTTCAGTCATTCCCGTGGGGTTTTTTTCTATGGCATTTCTGCCATTACCTTATTGCCTCGCTCTCGTCAAGCAAAAATTGGAAGAAATGTTGTACAGTTCTTGGTAATAGCTGTATGAAAATAGATGTTTATTTTAATCAAAGTGGTTGTTACTTATACAAATGAACTGACATCGAGTATATGTTTGCTTCTACTCATTTTGTTACTGTAATGTTGCTGTTAATTCACATATTACAGCTACTATTGTATGTGATACTATTGATATTATAAGTGACTTTTAAAACGGAAATAAAGTTAATTGAAAATAGAAAAAAAGGCTGCGTTTTTGTATGACTATTTTTACAGTCTTCAGCTGAGCGGAAAATTATCGCATTACATGAATGATGATTAGCGTTGGCCTAGTGAAAAGTTAGCTCAATTTCTGAAAAAGAAGTGAAAGGTTTTGTTAACATAGAAAAGTTTGACACCAGGTTTCTTGAGCAACAGTGTAAATGAAATAGTTTGTGTCCCACTAAACAATTAAGAGCCAGTCTTGGCAAGATGTCACAAGACATTTAAATGATCAGACAAGATCATAGATATCGGATGGGTAATGTAAGCCCTTATTTAAATCAGATGGCAGCCTCAGCGAAAGAAATGCGAGAACATTACAAGTAATGAAACTAAGTGGAAAACACCAATAAAATACAATCCAAATATTACATGGAAACTGGTTCGAAATTCTTAGATTTTGATAATCAAGTTACAGAATTAATTTATAACTTACAAATTGACATGGGGTCTCATAATAAGCTCAACCCAGGTGGTGAGAAAACTAATTTTGTAATAAGTTTACTGGGACATTTGTTTAGTGTTTGAAATTAACTTGCCGAAAATTGGTAATGTACTTGACCAAATCTTTACCCTTCCCCTGCGTCAACTTTAAATATCCCATTTGACACAAACCAAAAGGGCGACGAGTTCAGGCATCTTGCGTGCTCGATTATCACTTAGTGAAATTTATCCAAATTATTACCCTGAAATAAGTTACCGGGGACAAGAAGCATCTATGTATATTAAGTATGCACAGTCAGGTTTTTCAGTGGTACATGCCCGTGTATTTTCAATCTGAAAAAAGGCACCTTTTCAAATATTTGTTCTTGTAGCTCGTTTGGTTTGGTCGAAACTATGGATGATTCCTTAGGTAGTTTACATGACGAAAAAAAATATTTTTAAATGTGCTAATCCTAATTCCATTAATGCAAATTACTCATAAAAACCGAAACAAATGCTAAAGGTGCTTTGTTTGTCTCTATTTCAAAAACGTTTCAATTGCGTTATTCCTCGAGAAAGAAATCTGCAAGGTGCTTTGTTTGTCTCTATTTCAAAAACGTTTCAATTGAGTTCTTCCTCGAGAAAGAAATCTGCAAGGTGCTTTGTTTGTCTCTATTTAAAAAACGTTTCAATTGCATCTTTCCTTCGGTGTTAGGACTGCAACTTGGAATGCAAAATGTATCAGCTCAAAACAGGTATGTGGACACAACATAACGCGTTATTCAAAAATATGTTCACCAGTTACTTAGTGTTATTTTTTCTCACCGTCATTGATGGCGAAGTACACATTTCTACAACTAGAGAAAGTTCAGATGGGGGTTTTAAACGAAAAAAGGTATACCTCATCTCGCACATTCTCTCTGGCATCCAAGCAACTACTGGTCCTAACAAAATTGTTTAATTGTATAGGCCCTAAGATCTTCTTACCTGTTGGGCCGAAATTATTATGGGTAACCCAGCAAAATCTTGCACAGATGCAAAATATTGATGACCATGGCATTCCATTGTAGACGAAAACAGCACCTCTTCATTCCTGACAATATGAGATTGTATCCAAGCCACGTATGTCAAAAAATAGTGATGTGAAAATGTAAACGGATTGTCTGGATTTTTTTTCTTCCGCTACTTTTGCTGAAATTTTCTCTTGCACAAAATAAGGAAAAAAATTCCCTGAGATTATATACAACAATATCATCAACAATGTGTACCATGCCAGTAGGCTTTGACGATCAAGGTTTTCTACAACTTCCTTTCCTCTGTTGCTCTGATGACGGTGGTGATGTTAACAATTCTAAGCCAAATCCCAAGGCCATTCAACATCCTTGCGTGCAGTCGTCCTCAGCTTCTCTTTCCGTTTATCTTTCCTACAATATATGCATACATTGAAACAAGTCTATTTTTTCCTCTTTCGGGTGGAGTTGGTTTTTTTTTCATTTTTGTCATTTTCCCCCTGATAACTGGGGCTCTGACGGTGCCCTTCACAGGGACTTTCTTTTTGGCAGTGAGGAATTTCATGGCCGGATGCCCTTCCTGACGTCAACCAATGGCTTTCTCTTTTGTAAAGTTCCAAATTGCATTTGCGTGCTCGGGAAATCGAACCCGAAACTTCTTGGTTATGGTGCAACTGCAATGACCATAAAGCCACGCCTCCTCAAATAGGTAGAGTATGAGTGAAAAGAATTGTGGTCATCGATTACAATATCCGAGTATAATGTTTGACATCCTTAATTTCGAAATTTCCATAGATATAAGTAGATATACTATACGAAATTACTATAGATATAAGTAAATATAATTCATATTAAAGCGAACGTCTGTTATAAATATAAGATTTAATCTCGGTTACTTAATCGTGTTGCGATTGTGATACCCTTTAGCAGATTACAAAAGACACAACAGTCGAGGGTAAGCCCTGTTTTTTTTTGTATATACCCTGAACAATGCAGACACGTCACGACCTTTCCTCTAAAGAAGGTTACAACTGTGTTTGTTGTTTGGTAGCAACCAATTCAAAATATACAAATCTCAGTGCCTTTTAATCTTCGTAGCCTGCGACTGGGTACCTTTTGCTAATATCGCAGAATTTTTTACACTCAGTAGCTTTTTGGACTTTTAAACCCTTTGGTTTTTGAATTACAGCTTCGTTGACTTTGCTGAAATATTTTTCTTTTCTTTTGTTGTAGTATATTCGTCCTTTCGTATATATATATATATATATACGAAAGACATGAACTTTTATATCAGATATATATACATATATATATATATATATATATATATATATTAATATTTTTGTTGTTCACACTACTGGTCACTAGGTAACCTCGGATAAGTATGTCTCCGTCTCAAGTCCGGACCAGGACCTCAGAGGCGCAGAACAAGGCGAAAGATTGATGCGGTGCCCAAAAGCACTGAAATCTGAGTACTTCCAGCGATGTTAGAGATCTGCAATGTTTCGAATGCTTCGAATAGTCCAGGTGGTAATGTTCCCATAGCTCGAACTATCACCGGCACAATGGTAACTTTTGCTCAGTACATGCGCTCAAGCTCCTGCAGAATTGAATACCTCTNGTAGATTTTTGGACTTTTTGACCCTTTGGTTTTTGAATTACAGCTTCGTTTACTTTGCTGAAATATTTTTCTTTTCTTTTGTTGTAGTATATTCGTCCTTTCTTATATATATATATATATATACGAAAGACATGAACTTTTATATCAGATATATATACATATATATATATATATATATATATATATATATATATATAATATTTTTGTTGTTCACACTACTGGTCACTAGGTAACCTCGGATAAGTATGTCTCCGTCTCAAGTCCGGACCAGGACCTCAGAGGCGCAGAACAAGGCGAAAGATTGATGCGGTGCCCAAAAGCACTGAAATCTGAGTACTTCCAGCGATGTTAGAGATCTGCAATGTTTCGAATGCTTCGAATAGTCCAGGTGGTAATGTTCCCATAGCTCGAACTATCACCGGCACAATGGTAACTTTTGCTCAGTACATGCGCTCAAGCTCCTGCAGAATTGAATACCTCTCTCGCTTCTCCCTCTCTTTGATCATAATTCGATCATTCATTGGTACTGCAACATCAGTGAGCGTCCAGGTTCTCTCACGCTTTTCTTGGATGGAGATGTCTGACTTGTTATGTTTGATTCGGCGATCCGTTAACAAAACCGTGTTCCAGTACAAGCACAACATTGCCATCGCCCACTGGCATCACAGTATATATATATCTGATATAAAAGTTCATGTTGCAGCTGTACTATCACCCATACCAAAAATACCAACATAGTTGAGACATTTGGGACTAAATTCATCTCCAAGTCTGATGCCTCTTACAGAATATTACAAAACTATATGACCTATCTGCCTTGCCAACGTGCTTCCTTCTTTCTGCGAAAGCAATAAATATTGCTACTTTGTGTCACTCTTTATCTAAGTATTATCTGGTCTCTTTAAAAGTGAATGTTTAAGATTATTTGTTTCGTTACGAAGCGGAAAGTCGATGGTTTATGTTTTGGTTATTCTATGATTGTTTTTACATCTTGTTTGTTTGTTTTTTGGAGTTCGCTTTGTTAGCTTAAACCGTCTTGTTTGGGAATGTAGACTGAGTATCTCACAGCGATCTTAGAGACCAAGTGAGTAACATTGTCGCGGTGATTCTCAGAAGTGACGGTTAGCATACAATAAATTAAATGTACCTGGAGAAAACCATGTAACGACACGAAGGACTTCAAATTACACCAAGCGTAAGTTAAAAGTTTGAATAACTTTTATGTAGACTTTTATGATCAACTTAAGGTATTTCAATACTGTCCATATTAATACTGATCTGAACAAGGCTACAATACCATCTTCTGAATTAGATTTTGTCTAAAATAAAAGAAGGAATTTGACTACCCAAACCTTAAGTTTAAGGATCCCTGATAACTGTTACATTAACGTTTTAAGACTTGTTTTTACACCCCACTACTCTCGAATCTTTCAGCATAAAAGGAAACCAAATGTCAGATTTTATGTTCAACTAGTTTTAAAGAGGGATTTAGAAAGCAAATGAGTTTTTCGAATATTTGAGGACATAACACTTGGAGATACATTAAATGAAATTTATGTCATCGAAATTAACATAGTGATACTAAAAAAAAACAGCCTTGTCCCACGTCCGATACGAAAAAACTGCTCCAGAGCTCAGTCATAAGATCAAAACAACGACACATACTAATTTAAGTTTTACAAACTTTCGAACGTATTTCGAAAAATGCCTTTAAATATAGAAAAATATAAACAAGAGGTTAACGAACTGGCCCGAATATTTGATGGGGGGATAATTCTTCTTCTAAGTGCCATGTCTGTAGACGTTGGCTATCATGATGTTCCAATTAACCCTGTTCCTTGTCAGATGTAATATTTCACTTGTTTGTATTCCATTCCTCCAGTTTTTTGCCACGTAGTCCCTCAAATTTCCCAAAAATGTTCTTCGCTGCCGCCATCTGTCTCTGGTTCCTTCTATACGTCCAGTCAGTACCAAGTTTTCCAGACTCTCCTTCCTCATGACGTGTCCCAAGAATTCTATCTGCCTTCTTCGGACTGTCCTCAACAGGTTCTTTTCTGTTCCTGCTCTTTGTAAAATTTCATCGTTTGCTACATGATCAGTCCATGATATTCTTAACATCCTTCTCAAGAACCACATTTCAGCGGCATTCAACTTCTTTTCCATTCCGAGTGATATTGTCCAGCATTCAGATCCATACAGCAGGGTAGATCGTACGTATCACTGCAGTACTCTCATTCTTGTGGACATTGACATTTTCTGGTGTTTTAAAATTTTTCCTAGTCGATTGAAGGCATCCTTTGCTAATCCAATTCTCCGCTTTATTTCAACGTCACATTTACCATTCTGGGTGATGTAGCTTCCCAAGTAATTAAACTTTTCCACCTGCTGGATTTTGTCAGTCCCAATGAGTAATCTGCATCTTGGACTGTGTTTCTTGCTTACTACCATACACACGGTCTTTTTGCGATTTATTTCGAGTCCTTTCTTCTTGCTTTCATCCACTACTTTGGGGATAATATTGGAATGATTTTGAAAGTTAATGAAAAAAGAGGAGACGTGGCTTAATGGTTAGTGCAACTGCATCGTAACCAAGAGGCTCCTGGTTTGATTTCCGTAGCTGACGCCTTTGGAACTTTACAAAAGAAATAGCCGTTCTTTGGCGTCAGGAAGGGCATCCGGCCAAGAAATTCCTCATTGCCAATTACAAGTCCCTATGAAGGCCAACGTCTGAGCCCCAGTTACTAGGGAAAATGACTTTAAACAAAAAGGATAAAATCCTTATAGTACCATAATTTACTGATGACTCTGGAATGATAATGGACTTGCCAAATAACTAAATAATTAAACGTTTTTAAATGTTAAATAAGTGAAGAGTTGATAAAGCATATTTTACAACAGAAGGATATAAGCTGCATTTTTAAGAAAGTCAAGAATCGGTTCTGAAAGCCTTAAGTTTTAATGCACCTATAACTTGAAGCCAATTTCAAGTTATTGTTGCATTTTACTATCTTGCTGACAATAACACAGTGTAACAGAAAAACAAAAATGTCTTATTCCAAGCACCAAACCGATTTTTTCATGTTTCTTTTGATGCAAAAATGAGAGAAAACGCAATTTTTTTCGAAAAAGTTTGCTTTTGAAGAAATACGAGGCAAATTACGTAATCAAGGAAAAGCGCCATCTATACTTAGAATATTTCAAGGTTAATTGTTAAAATTTTATAAATAATACCATTTATCGTCAAATTAGCGTCAAAGTCACTATTTACAAGGGAAATTTGTGTTCTAAAACAGAGAGATTGATTTAATTCTGTTTATTTGCTGTAGTAAACAGAGAAATGACACTATTTGTTTACTTTACACCTCAAACAAACAACACATCAAATTGGGAGCACAAGATGCCGAACCTTTGTTAAGCGCAATGGCATTAAGTTTCCATCATTTGTTGTACCTGTGAGGCATATTCAAACAAAGAATATTTCCTTTAAAGTAAAGAGTCAAACAACCGGCAAGCTCCCTATCATATCGCTAAAAGTCATGGCGTCGCGTGGTTGCAATTATTCTGCTGATTCTTTTTGCTACATTTGTGGATTTTTCATACGCAGCAGGGCGAATAAAATCAAAACGCGTCTGCGTTGCCTATAAGGCTTATTTTGGAATTGCTGTTGGAAATCAGGACAAAATTGTGGCTCCACACTTCTGCTGTTAACACTGCAAGAAGACACTTGAAGGTTAGTCTTGGTTTTCCCATTAATGTCCAAAAGAGATGCATGGTATTCTCGTTTACAGAAAACGTACTTAATGGTCAAAATACAGTGTTACACAGGTAAAGCCTTTGAATATTATGAACACTACCTATCTCTAAAATCCTACACTTAAAAGCTCTATGGGATTGGTATCAAATAATGAAAGTTGCAGGATTTACAATTAGGACTGTTGGTAAAGGACCTATGTACATTCTATGTTGATCAGCAAGAACTTGTACTAGAATATAGTACGACTGGTATATGGATTTATTAATAGAACCCTATTTCATTGTTTGAATTTCTGTTTTAGGTTGGTACAGAGGAGAGAGACGATCCATGAAGTTGGCCATTCCCCGAATATGGAGAGACCCTGTTAACCGCCATGACGACTGCTACTTTTGTATGCTTGATCCATCAATGCGACGCTCAGGCAAGAAGGCCAGAATTGTGGAATATCCTAACATTCACAGCTCTATTGCTCCAGTACCACACTCTGTAGATCTGCCAATACCTAAACCACCATCGGGGAATGTCGCCGTGGAACCTTCATCTTCCTCTGGTAGCAGTGAAACCTCAGATACATCTTTTGCAGGAGATCGAAGAGAAAGACAGCCATATTATCCGAATCAAAAAGACATGAATGACTTGATTAGAGATCTCCGTCTTACGAAATCCGATGGAGAGCTGCTAATATTGAGGTTGAAGCAGTGGAACCTCCTTGATGAAAATGTTACAGTATCCAGTCAACGCAAACAATACCAGACATTTTCAACATTCTTTACGGCCAAGGACGGCCTGTGCTACTGCAATGATATTCGTGATTTATTTCAAGAGATAGGAATTCCCTGCATTCCCAATGAATGGAGACTCTTCATTGACAGTTCTTCTAACAGCTTAAGACAGTACTTCTTCATAATGGAAATGTTCATCCTTCCATTCCCTTGGCGCATGCTGCTGATACGAAGGAAGACTACAGTAATGTCAAAACAATGCTTAATATGATTAAGTATACAGATTACTCTTGGTTTGTTATTGGAGATTTCAAGATGATAGGATTTCTAATGGGCTTACAAGGTGGATTTACAAAATACCCTTGCTATCTCTGTTACTGGGACAGTAGGGACACAGACCGTCACTATCAAAAGCGGAAATGGGATACTCGAAGAGATTTCAAAGTTGGCGAGATGAACGTAAAACAAGAGCAGTTAATTGATCCTTCAAGAATTTTGATGCCTCCACTTCACATCAAGCTGGGGCTAATCAACCAGTTTGTTAAAGCCTTGAATAAAGAGGCCGAAGCCTTTCGCTATTTGATAGACTTCTTCCCGCAATTTCCGGCAGCAAAAGTTAGCGCGGGTGTTTTCAATGGGCCCCAAATAAAGAAGATACTGCAGTTTAAAGAGTTCGAAGAGCTTCTGGATTTGAAAGAAAAAGCATCTTGGCAAAGTTTCAGAGCAGTTGCTGAAAATTTCTTAGGAAATAAGAAGGCTGAAGACTACAGAGAACTGGTGGTGCTCCTTTTCGAAAACTACAGAAAAATTAGCTGCCGAATGTCTTTGAAACTCCATGTTCTGCATTTGCACATTGATAAATTCGAGCAAAACATGGGTGACTATTCGGAAGAACAAGGAGAAAGATTTCACCAGGACCTAAAAGGTTATGAGTCTAGATATATTGGGAAGTATTCTGGAAACTTTCTTGCTGACTATGTCTGGAGTTTGGTACGTGAAAGTGACATTGAGCACGCAAGAAAATGTCGCAAGGCAATCCATTTTTAGTACTTTTATATATATATATATATGCAATAACTTTATGCGGCTAATGGATATTCCAATTTTTTGCAATATGCTCTATTTTACATTTATTTTTAACTGAAGCTAGTACTTTCACGCTATTAACATATTCCCATGACATACTTTGATAACTATGTGTTTTTATAATTTTAGATGAAGTTAGACAACCATGTTGCCAGCTAATTTGCTCACATTTATAAATTCCATTGATTTTATTCATAAAAATCTGCCTTTTAGTGTAAAATATTAATATTTTAACAATAACTAAGTTCGCTAACACTTATTTTTATCCGCTGGAGAACATTTCTATCCCTGTAAAAACCAGAGAGTACATTAGTGTTAATAAATGTCTTACAAAATGGCTTCCTTTTCTCAAAACAGCGATTTTTTTCTACTAAAAATGGTGAGAATCAAAAAATTACGATAATTTTTTCAAAAGCAAACTTTTTCACTTAAGTAAACTGTTTTCTTAGGTTTTCCAACATGGCAAATCAGAAAATAACACCTAGAATCTTGGAACAAAAATGCTGTTACACGGTGTAATGCTTATGACACAAGTGATCCTTAGCTGGATTGTAAAAAATTCATGAGATAAAGCAATAAGTTTTTGATGGATTCTAAAGTGTTTTTCGTTTCCAGTGAACATGTCTCCATTGATGAAAAACTACCTTTTTGGAAAGGTAGAACTTCTGTCAGAGAGTGCACACAAAATTAAAACATCTTGTTTTGGAATTCAGTAACCTTTTTATTTTCAGAGTCCGACGAAGAGAAGCAATGGGGTAGAAGCTTAGAAAAAAGGGGCTGGCATAACTAAGTTAATGAGTGAACTATTTGTAAAAGGCTTTAAGTTGCATCTCTATAAACCTATGCATGGATCTCTGTTGTCACATCGGGTCATTTGCTTCGTCATCTCATCTTGAGGTTCATGATTGATTTCAAAATATTGTTTCTAAATTATTAGGTCCTGGTCTTGCTTCTATTCTTCAATCTTTGTCGTAGTGACGAAATAAGGCTTGCCTTAGTCTTTTGTATAAGTGTTATCATGGAAAGTGTACTCATGAGATTTTCTCGCTGGCAACACCTTAGCTTTTGTCTGTCGTGTGAAATTTCTTTGCCTTTGATCGGTTTCGTACATTATATGACTTTAATGCTTTCAAGTCTAAGGTCAACTCCAATCTCTTTGATCGGTTTCGTTCATCACATGACTTAAATATTTTTAAGTCTAAGGTTAACTCTAATCTCTTTGATCGGTTTCGTTCATCACATGACTTAAATGTTTTTAAGTCTAAGGTCAACTCTAATCTCTTTGATCGGTTTCGTACATCATATGTCTAAGGTCTAAGGTCTGTGACTAAATATAAGGTCAACTCTAACCTCTTGCCTTTACTAATTTGTTTTCTTCATCCTACTTATAGCTCCATACATTTAATGAAACTACGCCTAGTATGGCTCTTAATAATTAAAACCAACAAAAAAGCTAAAACAAAACAAAAAACTCACAAAATACAGAACTGAGAAAAGCCACTAATAAAAGACCAAAGTTCTAAAAAATAAAAAGTGCTGAGAGTCTGTTATCATGCTAAAAAATAAATTAATTTTTATCTATTATGCATACAACAGAAGAAGTTCAAGGTGGAAAATCCAATTAAGAGGGAAAACCGGAATATTTTGAAATTAGACATCAATTATAAGAACATGGGAGGTATAGATAAAATGACTGAATAGTTCAATATTATTCTTTTAGAGGAAAGAGGGAAAAATAAAATGTTTTGAAATTAAACATTAATTATAAGAACATGGAAGATATTGATAAAGCGACCTAATATTTTCATATTATTCTTTTAAATCATCACCTGGAAAGCAGAAATACTTTTTTATTCACCCATTTGCTTATTATTAAAGGCTTCGAATCGATTTCTAATTTCCAAATGAAATGCTTTCTTTGTGGCTCGATCTTTCAGTTGGTGATAATTATCACCAACTAAAAAAAAAGCGATTTTAAAAATAATAAAGACTTTATTATTTTTGGTATCGCTTTTCTTTATTTTCAGGTTTAATATGAAGTTGGCAATGACATGCATGCTATTTTAGTCAGGCCCTGGGTAATGCCATGCCATTGGAGCTCCATTTATGAATCTCTTGTTGATTTTGATAAAGTTAATTTTATTTCTTACTTTGTTCTCTTAGCTTTTCATGTCCATATATTTTGGGGGGCTTATTTCAACCATTTATTTTTTATGACTTGTTTGGATCTGATGCACCATTCTGACCATGTATTAGCTTCTACTTTTCTCTCAGTAAAGCCATCTTCGCCTACTGAATCCTGTTCTTTGCCTGTGTCTATCTTTGCATTCAGATCTCCCATAACTCATTACTTCCGGACTTTTACAATGCCCTCTCACTTTATCTAGTTGGTCATAAAATTCATCTACTTCTTCGTCTGTTGCATCTTGGGTCAAAGCATATCCTTGAATTACACTTAAATTGAAACGTTTTTCATCAACAATAAGAGTATGAGCCCATCTGATATTGCCCAGTATCCTATTATGTTATGTTTTAAATTCTTAGATATGGTTATGGTTACTCCTCGTTCATGTCTTTCTCCTCTAGAAACATGTTGTAATGATATTTTCCAATGGCTCTTTACCTGAACCCTTATAACTAACTTTCCTAGATTCTAGGAAAATAATTCTCAACCTTTCCGCGATTATGACCATTTTATTGTTATTATTGTTATTATTGTCATTATTGTCATTATTGTCATTATTGTCATTATTGTCATTATTGTCATTATTGTCATTATTGTCATTATTGTCATTATTGTCATTATTGTCATTATTGTCATTATTGTCATTATTGTCAATTATTGTCATTATTGTCTTTATTTTCATTATTGTCATTATTGTCATTTTTGTAATTATTGTCATTATTGTCATTATTGTCATTATTGT
>RDPX01000103.1:1492233-1507258 GCA_003991215.1 Morbakka virulenta
TGGCTCTTTACCTGAACCCTTATAACTAACTTTCCTAGATTCTAGGAAAATAATTCTCAACCTTTCCGCGATTATGACCATTTTATTGTTATTATTGTTATTATTGTCATTATTGTCATTATTGTCATTATTGTCATTATTGTCATTATTGTCATTATTGTCATTATTGTCATTATTGTCATTATTGTCATTATTGTCATTATTGTCATTATTGTCATTATTGTCATTATTGTCATTATTGTCATTATTGTCATTATTGTCATTATTGTCATTATTGTAATTATTGTCATTATTGTCATTATTGTCATCATTGTTCGTATTGTTAGTGTTGTAGTAGTAGTAGCTGAGGTATGAGTAGTAGTAATAGTAGTAGTAGTAGTAGTAGTAGTAGTAGTACTACTACTACTACTACTACTACTACTATTTATCATGGTAAGTGTTTAGTCGAATATTCACATTAATTTTATACTCTATAAAAATCAAATATTAGAGACACATTAAAAATTTATCGTGGTGAATAAGAGAACTGATGCAATAGTAAACGACATAATACTGGATTATATATCAGGCTTTATGCTTGTGAAAGTTGAGATATGTAGAGTACATAATCTGATGATATCGAGCATTTAAATCATTTTGTGTGACAAAAACTAAGTCCACTACAGCGACGATCCAGGGGCGTTTAAATCCCTTTGTTGTAACTAGTAACTATTTACATCCTGATATAGTGAAAAAACATTACTCACACTAGATTAAAGACAAATCCTGACCTGAATTTTTGGGAAAAACTAAAAACAAAAAGAGTTTTGCAGAGATTTAAGTAAAATAGAAATGGCCACTGGTGGCAAGTCGTTTTTCATTTTTGATTTGAGTGAAATACTGATAAAAAGATTATCAAATTAAAAGTTATCAGCTGTTCTATTCGAGTACTAATTTCATATTCCATAGAGGTAAAGGAGACTGCCAAGATCCAGAAATACTGTTAAGGTAAAGAACACGTTGTTTACGAATGTTATTGCTTTTAAACATGTATAATGTTATTAAGAGTGTTATATTATGTAATTAAGATGACGTACGCCTGTTTTTAGTATGAATACAGCTGCAATATGTAAGATTAATGTTGGCAACAAATCATTCGAAGGTTAGAATAGATAGTATGCAAAGTTTTTGTTTTAAAAGGTTAATTAATTTATTTCGGAAATGTTTAACAGTACGGATGAAATCTCTGTGTCTCTAAGTGGTACTAGAACTCTCATTTACTTTGTATCCTTTCCATTCAATATTTGCTTTGAACCCTTTTCATCTATTTTTCTTACTCAGAAATGAAGGAGAGAAGAGCCTGGGACTTACTGTCTCTACATAAAATTATTATTCTGTTTGGATTAGAATTCCACATTTGTCAAGGAGGTCTGGTCTCAATCCATGCCTTAACCTATTAGACAATACGACTAATTTATTTAGTTTAAATAATTTAGTCTGTTATTTGCAAGCAATTAAATGAATTACCAGTTAGGAATAACAAATTATCTAATAACAAGTTTTGTTTGCCTGTAACCTTTTCCTTAGGTCTTTCACTGCCAGCAAGGCTTGAAGCTACTTCAGTGTAGAGTGTTACTTGTCCTATACAACCTATGTTATGTTGAAATATATTTGCAATTAATATCTGCTCCAACTGCAATCTAATAGTATAGAAGTATCTGTCCATCTGTCTGTATGTATGTTGCTGCCTGGATCTATTTGTTTGTGGTCAAGTGTTTACTGCTTCCTGCCTTCTTTAGTCGCTGCAACTAACCAAATGTGCAGAATTCTATTAAAGTAGCGCAGCAGTGACCGGGTGGTTAAGTCAACAAATTACCGTGCATGAGATCGGCGATTCCAGCCTCGGCCACGCCCCTTGACGTACTGCGCTCAATTTGTTTATCCATTATAAGTGACAGGTTACTGAATTTGTACATGTTTCCTGACATAGAATTTGCAGACGGAAAAGATCAATAAATTGAAAGATTAAAAAGCACAAAGGAAAACATTCAAATAAAGCAAGAAGTTCTATGAACTACAGTGACTTTAAGTCTTGCTTGGGGAGAATGACCTAAAAGTAGGTATCTTCCCAAATTCGATTCTTTTTTTATTTCTCTGCCTATCTATTACATATATTGAATATTTTGTTTTATATCCTCTTTTAAGCATACACTTAATAGCAACTGTCAGCATGTCAGTGGAAGTGGATCAGGTGGTAAATACATATTGTTTCTCTTCTTCAAACGAGCAGGACTGAAACGTGGATCCTGTCCTTTGATATGCTTTTCAACACTACTGTTCTGAATGAAAATATCTGAGACTAAGTATTACGAGGAAGCTAGACAAAAGGAATAAATGAAACAAAGGCACAACAACTGTCATGCTTTCTATGTACTACGACACAAACATGCATAAAAACACATACACACATGCACAAGGGGACCCAAATCACTACAATAACTCAATTTCATTGAACATTTGCGGAAAACATTTTCTAACAAATTTGAAACACGCATGGATTGTATTGCTTCTTTGCCTTTTAGTTTCAAAACTGATTTGCTTTCTTTCATGACAGCAGAGACTAACTAATGCCAACTTGATCCGACTTTAATAAGCTGCTGGGAAGTACTGGCTGCCGTATAAAGATCAAAACAGATCAACGGATTGGCCTGTGGACTATTTCTTGTAGTACTTTCATGATTTGCTATTAAAAATGAATTTCAAGAACTAGTTGTACTTTTAAAAAACTTTATCTCTGTAAAAATTTTGTCTCTAAACCCAAAAAATGTCATGAGTAAAAGAGAGAAAAGAGAAAGAGAAAATAGAGAGAGAGGAAGGGAGACAGACAAGCATATTGAGACAGGCAGAGAGAAAAAATGAGACACACTGATAGGTACAGAGGCAGGCACAAGGAAGAATAGTGAACCAGAGAAAGAGACAAAGTAACATATGTCAAGTCGAGGCACAATCGACCCTTCATCCGAGAGTACAGACACGAGCTGTGGTAGTACAAGCTATACACAGACCTGGAAAAACCTGTTGTCTTAAAAACCAACTTTTTCCTTAGCTCTCAGTAATGTCAGAGGTCGTCCTTTCAATTATTCTTTCGTGAAAGCTTTCCTTCATTTTGATTCTCTTCATATTCTTGAACTTTGTGAGACACATCCTAATGAAAGTGTTAGTAATAGGGATCGTTATGTTGACGGCAGCTTACCTTTCATTTGACTACGTTCTTCAGCTCATCTTCATAGTCTAGCTATATATGATTGACTGGATCTACCAGCTGACAGAGTACTAAAACTTCTAAAGATAATCTTTTCACACGCTCTAGATTGTCTTATCTTTAAGGTACTTCTTATCTATTTGTCTTGTATTGATCTCCCTCTTCTGACTCGTGATCAATTACTATGACAGTTTCAGACTTGACTCTTAAGGCTGTATACAACCATTACACCATTAATATCTTTGTCTTTGGTGCCGTGGATCCTCATCACATGAACTGGTTTTCTCATTCTTAAAGGACTAACAGACCTGGAGAAGTTACAAATTTTCTCTTACTCATGATCTTGTACAGCTTGTTAATTTTTCTACATGGTTTCTTGACTTAAACTCAGAGAGACTTCTTTTTAGCTCTCATTTTTTCAATTTCTATTCCTGTTTATTGTACAGTTTCATCTTAACTTCATTTTACATCTTCTGATCATGTTGTTGGCATTTAAGAGGTTAGGCCAACTGATTCAAGTATTGTTGACAAGCCACATCATTATTAAGTCTTTTGAATTTAGTCAGGCTTCCTTGGATAGATTTTGACAAATACTAAGTGATACTCTTTGATATTAAGTTTGGAAAATCGGCTCCTTCTTGATAAAGAAGCATAAGTATCTAGCAGTAGTTAAAATAGTGAAACTCATTTTCCCTCATGTTTCAATGTTTATTATTTTTCTGACATAGCTTATCAAAATTGTTTCTGTCTTCAGTCTCAACGATATGAAGAACCTAAGATTTCTTTCAGTTGGACTAGCAATGCTTGTAAAAGAGTAATTTTTGATGATAAATTCCTCCATGACAAGAGAAATCGTGAATCTATTTGTATTGCTTTTGAGAAACGTGAAAGTCGAGATTTCTAGAAAACGAACAATAGTAATTTACCTGCTATCAACTCAACTATTCCTCCACTTTTTAATGGTGTTCTATTTTCTATGTTCTTTAGGAAAAAGTATGATCTTTTTGCTAGATCTTTTCCACAAATTCTTGTGTAAATGACACAATTGTGTTATTTTACCAAATATTTTGTCGCAAAACGATCAGATGTAGACTGTCATCATAAATCTAAAGTCGGTTGGCAAGATTATTCTTACGCATAATCAATTTATAGAGCTTTGTCTAGATTTGATTCCTGCAGTTGTTTTAAAATCGCATTCTTTTGAGCTATCTTTATTGCTGTTCCAACTTTTGAATCTAAGCATATTAGGCTACTGATTATCCTCTGTGAGTAATTTTATCGATGTTATTTACGGATTTAGAGGATCTCGCTCCACTGGCAACCTTTTGACGGTAATCAAATAAAGTATTTATAGATTTAGGGATATGTCTAGTGAAGGACTACAAATTTACATATTTCTAGAGCATTTGACAAGGCGTAGGTTTCTGGCTTGTTTCTTAATCTTTATGGTTACGGAATATGTGGAATGGTTTTTGGTATTATTAAGCCCTTCCTTTAAAATCGTAAAAGGAGTATCACAATGGATGGAAGCACATCAGATTGGTATTTAATATTGCTGGCATTCCTCAAGATTCTATCTTTGGTCCAACTCTCTTTCTTCTTTCACTAATGCTCTTCCTAATAACTTGCATTAAGAACGGGTCAAACTTGCAGAAGATTTGGAATCTGACCTTCTCGCTGTCAGAAAATGGGGAAGGACAAAAGTGCTTTCTTTCAACGCATCAAAAACACAATGTCGTTAAATGGTAATCTTAGCCTTATCTCCGTCCAATATTCATACTCAACACTGGCCTGCAAAGTTTTAAAGGTCAAGTATGTGGCAGCTGATTCTAGGGTAGTTTGCTATGCAAAATCCAAAAATTACAACCATTTTGTCCAATCAGGTCAATTTTTTGAGATACGAGGTTGTAAAAAAAGTTTTTATTAATACCCTTTAGTGCTATTTATTACCTTTAATTTTGGATTTAGTGCTTCACAAAAAGCATGCAATTTATCAAATAAAATTCAGAAAATAAAGATTAAACACTACACAAAAGTTACTCATGGATGAAGTGCCTTTTTAGTGATCTTCTCCCCCGCTGAGTATCCTCCACGTCTCGTTTCAAATGCCAAAGGTAGTCTGCAAGAAAGCTCACATCCCACTGGTCATGGTAGCGTTCTTCCATGACATGAATGCCCTGGTGGGAACATTCTTTCTGTTCCTCATTTACTTCTCCACAGTTCTGGGGAAAATAGTCTGAGTCGGACTGTAGAAAGTGCATCTTTATTTACATGCGGGTCCCTAATTTTTGATAGTTCTTTGGAAGTTCGTCGGCTTCCTTCTTTTATTCTGCACTTCAGTTGTTTCCAATAAAGTTGTATTTACTGACTTAAGCGACAGCCAAGCAGACAGCTCAGCTGCACTCAGTGCATCATCAAACATCGACTCCTTCTGGGTTACCGTATCTAAGGCCCATAAAAATATCAGCCCTAAGCTTTTCAAAGGTTATCCGAGGAAACGTCTGCTGAAGGAAAGTAAACCCCCTGCTTTCCCTCTCCATTGCCTTTAAAACGTTCTTCACAAGTCCCAGTTTGATATGTAAGGGTGGAAGTAATATCCTGTTTGTTTCAACAAGAGGGCGAAACTGAACACTGTACGAAACACGTTCCAAACCTTGTCTTGGAGGCTATTCTTGTCTAATATAACATTGACCATCAGCCAGACTGTCCCACAAATACAGAAAGAATCAACTCACATTGTCACATATATAAGAGAACCTGTCAGAATGATTTCTACATCAACGATCTATTCTCTCTTGATCTAAAATACTAAACACTACATCTGTTCCTTGCCGCTTCAAGTCACATTGACTGGAGTTAAGCTCTACCAAGCAATAATTGTCTATTCAGGTGTAAACAGAAAAAAATTCAGATTCAGTTTCCTAAAGTTTAAAACAGATGCCGTTTCGGTTTCAGATTGAGGCTGCTTCAGTTTCGTCTTCTACATAAGAACAAAGATCGGGCCGACTGCCGCCCTGTTTTCCTTGAACTGAGTACTATTCAAGGGTCAAACCGTGCACTAATCATATCTTAAAAACTTGACCTGACCAAAGAAAATGGATGACAATTTTGGATTCAGCACACACAAAAATACTCAAATCAGCTGAAAAATCCCCGACCTTTGTAAAAAGGTTTTTAAACGCAGACCAGTGTAATCACTGAAATGTTAACCGTGGTGAGATTGCTTCTCCTCTTGAGGATTGCTCATCAACGGGAGTGCTTGCCTTATCACTATTTCCAAATCTTTCCTATGGTTCTTTTATTCAATCTATTGGTAAACATGCTTTTGAATAGGTTGGTTATTCGTCTTGCTGCTGGACACAAGGTCACACCTTCGACTAGGAAAATAAAAGGATTTTAGACAAGGAAACCAACACAACAACAAGAAAAATAAAAGAAACAATCCATTCCCTACAGCACAGAAACCACACCAACAATATATCCTACACCTTTCCAGAAATATGGATTCTAGCACTAAAGAAAAAAAACGCAATAAACAAAACAAACACAACATAGGTATGGCGCTACCCCTCGAAACAACTTGATCCCTGTCCACACCTAGGTCCACACCATCAAGGTCCACACCATCAAGCAGTCGTACCTAGACAGTTCGGCAGTCTGACTATGGAAGAACTATATCTCCAAATGTAGCTCAGAAAAAGCTTACGACTCGAGACCTCATAAAGCTCTTACATCGTTGATTATTCGTATTGCCATGCATCAAATACTTTTGTCCCCTCCTGATAGGTGCTATCTTATCTCATCTTTATGTTCTTGTTAGAATTCTAAGAGATTCAATTCCTCTTTGTAATTTAATATTTCCAGGCATTGCTGCTACTCTTTTAAACTTTTCCTCATTGACAAAATATAGGGTTGTTTTTTCTCTTTTATGTGTATTATCATGTAAAATGTTGTAATGGACTTTTGTCGCTTTTCCAGTTTATTTTGTTACTCTTACATCTTGTTTGACCCGTACCTCCTAACCTCTTCACCCTTTTGCAGTTGTTGCTTTTCGTTGTAATATTCCTTTTTACGAATATTGGTCGATCGGTATACCCTAACCTTTTTTCAGTGTTTTTTTCTCTTTAATTTCTACATTTTCACACATTTTATCCCTTATAAAAAAATATTGAATAATACATTTTGTATTTAAATATAGTCCTTATCTAAATTATATTACATTTTTTTCGGTTTGCTGTTCTTTTAGCGCATTGAAAGAGCATTATATGGAAGTTCAATAAAGTATAAGAGACAGTGGATATAACTTGATGCAACAAAGTATTTACTACGATCTATCCATTAGGTACGTATGTAAGCTAATTAACTTCACAACACCCCCAAAAAAGGAGGGGTTTTATTCCCTTCAGATCTCATTCAGTTTTGTATTGCATCAAATTGAATTTCTCAAAAAACAATTCGTTCAATGGTTGGTATGATAAAAAACAAAATTTTTCCTGATCCATTAATTCAAATCACGTATTTTTTTATAATAACAAGATAAATAATTCAAGGCTGTTTTATAGTTTTGCTATTTGCTTCATTTCTTAATATTGAAAGTGAAAGCAGACGTTATTTCTTCATCATAAAATCTCATATTTTAAAAAATAAATTTACATTATAATAGGCATTGGGTTTTTCTTACGCAAAAACAAGAATATAGTTTGGGTTTGTCCAAAATAACGTGCGTATATTTTTGTAATTATTCCGTCAAAGAGCATATTTTTAACCAGAGATCATTAAAATTCAAAGCAAGTTTTTCTATTTTCTTTTCTAATATGTAAAATGGCTTTTGTACCATTTGTGTACATTGAGGCAATATCGTGATGTATTTAGTGACCAATGAATATCTCCATAGAAACCAATAGCACCCGGAGAAACGTGTATCAGAATGAAATCATGTCCCACCCTGATTAAATACAAACAAGTTTTAATACATGACAGAATTATTTCAAGCGTTCTTCCATCCGAGGAGGTGGCCAAGGGCTGGGGCTTAATTAGAGTATCTGTCCGAAGAGGTACTTTAACTGGCCAGGAACTGGGGCTTAATTAGAGCAAAATTTCAGTACCACTTAAAATTGTAATTTTTTTGTCTTTAAGAGCAAAACAAGTAAATGCTCAGTATTTCCAAACCATGAAATGAAAATTGCTAAATTTCAAACATCTTTTGCATGTTGTTCAGTAAGGTGCATTTAAATAATTTTCATACGTAACATTTTTTAAGAAAGGAATTTCAGTGCACATTACAGATATTGTTTAGAAAAGGTGATAACTTAGATAAAATCCAATAAGTCCCTGGAATAAATCAACCAAAAACTAGGATTGTTTTATTTCAAGTTACCAAAATAATTTACAATAGAACCCCCTATTCGTCACTTAGATCGATTTTGGCAGCGAAAAAAGTAACATTTACACAAATTTCAGACTCAATGTAATAAACTGAGCTTTTAAACTGTCAGCCTTTTTTCAAGTCACTCCACTGTCTTCAAATCACCATTCGCTATAAATAAATTTTCATTGGCCTTTCCTAGCACACGTTTCTGCAATTTTTCACAAATGCTTTATTGTTCCTTTTAACGTACTTCCCCTTGATACCAAGGAAACTGAACTCTTTTTTCCCTTGGTGACGTGTTGTATATACTAAGTTGATGAGGTGTTTGTGATAGTTGTAAGAATCAAATTTTGTGTTCTCGTGGTCCTTGAAAGTTAATTTCTCATAAACCAAGATGGGGTTTCGTTTTTGTCCAAGAGTTTCTAACATTTTAAAAATGATCCCTGGGAAATGTTTTCATAGCTATTTTTTATTATCACTTAAAACTTTGTTTCTTCCATATATTTTTACTTTACTATTCAATTTTATTTCTGATGAAATTTAAAGAAAAAACGTCTTGAAGAAACAGAAATAATTAAATACAAGTTAAGATAAACTTGACTAAAACTCCAGCTGTTCAGGTGTGATACACATGGTAAAATATAATGAGTCAATCATATTGATTCTAGCGCCAATGGTAATAGTAGTCATATAAATAAAAATAGTAGTAACAGTAATAATAGTAATAATAATACTAATAGTAATATTAGTAATACTACTACTGATAATAATGGAAATAATAAAGAGGAATAATCAAAAGTGTCACAGTAGATCATTTCAAGGGATTATCTGGATAGTGATGACAGTAATTGAAAAATTTAGAGTGCTTTGCACATATTAGCTCATATGAATTCCAGCATATCACCGTTTAAAATTGTGGAAATTATTCAAGTTTTGAAATCAGGCATTTCAGAAGTGTTTATAGGAATCTAGTTTATAGTGTACAAGGACGTTGCACACATTTCTAGTCCCCGAAATATAATATACAAACCTCGTGGTAAAATGACACTCTGTGAAGACTATAAGTGCAGATCTATAAACATAATGTACCAGATACATGATGATTTGACACGCCTACTTTACAGGCTAGCGTGTTAGAATTTAACAGCTCCATTAAGCTGATCTAAATTTCTCTCCATCTCTCCATCTCTCCACCTCTCCATCTCTCCTTCTATCCATCTCTCCATCTATCCATCTATCCATCTATCCATCTATCCATCTATCCATCTATCCATCTATCCATCTATCCATCTATCCATCTATCCATCTATCCATCTATCCATCTATCCATCTATCCATCTATCCATCTATCCATCTATCCATCTATCCATCTATCCATCTATCCATCTATCCATCTATCCATCTATCCATCTATCCATCTATCCATCTATCCATCTATCCATCTATCCATCTATCCATCTATCCATCTATCCATCTATCCATCTATCCATCTATCCATAAGACGAGTCAAAACAAATAAAACAAATTAATAAAATGTTGTAAATAATGAAGGTACAAAATCCAGTATGGGAAGCTAACAAGAAAAAATGAAACCAGAAGTAGACCTACAACAGTAATACAACAAAAATACTATAATTGCTTCGTCATTAGATTGTGTCATTTCCTTGATTATATATATATATATATATATATTTATATATATTTAATGTGACCTGATAAATATTACCTTTTAATGGTAAACCAAAACTACTATCAAACAAACACAATATGATAATTTTTTAGGGCGTAAACAGAAAAGCTGAGTGCCGCTTTACAATAAAAGTATAGCTTTCCAAGATTCTCATAGCTTGACTTCACCATCAGTTCTTACGGAAGTATATTAAGAGCTTTCAGCCGATGCCCACAAAGGAAATAAAATTGAAAGTTGATGGCCACTTACACTAAAATTTTTAATGCACCTTGAAATTAAGGATTCCAAAAAAAAATGTTCTTGGGTCACAGTGACCTATCTTTTCGTAGCAATACTTTTTAAATGTGAAAAATTCCACCAAACTATAAGTACTACAGCTATCGAAGATTCAGTAGTAATACGACATACGAACACTGACTAATTTATTAGCCTCAAATGCCCTTGTTGATAACTTATGCCACTGTACTTTTCTTTGTGGTTTCAGTGGCTTTAATAAATCGTCATTGAAACAGCAGCAGATGTGAATGTAATTATTGATATTAATCATAAAGTATTTAAATTTAGCAAGGAAACAAGAATTCACAAAAAGTTTCCAATAAATTAACTTCTATCTTGCTTGTTCTGTAGTACTCTTATCACTAGATGCATTCACTTCCAATTAGAGTTTTCAGGTCATTGGTAAACCTTTACCTAAATGCATAATGTCTTTTTAGACTAAGAACTACTTGGCTGTCTTAAGCAAATTCTACAAACTGAATAGCAAAAGGAGTTTCAAAAGCATATGTTCTTTGTTGGGTAGTTCAAAAATTACACTGGCATAAAATAACCTATTTTAAAACCGACCTCCCTTTTTGTGTATCTTTACTATACTTCACTCCCTCCACCCACCATGCATTCAAAAAAAAGAGACAATATTAAATAATGTATTATTAAGGCCTAACATTTTTTAAACTTCCTTTTTCCAAGGGGTAGAATTTCTAAACTCATTTTTTAAGCTGAAACTAAAAATAATATTATTATTTCTCATCACCTTAATATTTTTATGTACACGTTTCACACACAAAAAGAGAATTTCTGAAATATACATGATATTACGACTAAGTCCTCTAGAAAAAAAGAGCTATAAATATCTGAATATTTACAAATACTTTAGCAAAATGTCACATAAGTGAAAAAAATGCTTCTTAGGCTACTTGAAACTTTATTATTATTATTATTATTATTATTATTATTATTATTATTATTATTATGAATTCAAGGTCTCGAAATTGATCTTTCTTCTCGGTAATTTTATATGTGATCACGTACAACAACAAGTTGTATATTTTCATGTAGATCTCTTTATTTCTTACAAATTTTTTACTGACAGCACCCAACGCTCCTACCACAATTGGGATCACAATCACTTGTTTCATCTCCCATAATCTTGCTATTTCATCCTTCAACATTCTGTACTTTTCGATCTTTTCTCTTTCTTTTTCATTTACCCTCACATCTCCTGGTATTGCTACATCAATTATTTTCACTTCCCGTGTGATTTTATCTATCACTACAATATCAGGTCTTCTTGCTTCGATATGCCTGTCGCACTGGATGGTAAAATCCCACAAGATCTTGGACACTTCATTTTCAGTTGCACCTTCAGGCATGTGTTCATACCATTTATCTGCTGTATCGAGGCCAAACTTTCTACTTAGTCTCCAGTGGACATATCTTGCAACATTGTCGTGGCGACGCTTATATTCTCTTTGAGCCAGCATCTTACATTCACTAACAATATGTGAAACAGTTTCACTTTTCTCATTGCATAAACGGCACAAAGGAGATTCAGTAGTCCTATCTATATGGAATTTAACACTGTTTGTCCTGAGGGCTTGTTCCTGGGCACTGAAAATAAGAGCCTCTGTACAGCCTTTCAAGTCCCCATTTCTAAGCCAACTCCAAGATTTTGTTACATCTTTTCCTTCCATGTCTCTCAGGTACTGTCCATGCATCGCCTTCTCCTTCCATAAGTTAACTGTGTTGTCAGCTCCCGTCTTTTTGTAGTTTGCTGGCTCAATGGATTCCTTGACATCCGTCGCATTCTGATTTCGCACAGCAATAATCATCGGTTCTGTATGGTGTTTTATATACCACCAAAGTGCATTTTCCTCAGTTTTGATAGCATTTTTACATCCTATCAGACCCCGCCCGCCTTTCGTTCGTGGAACATACAGCCTGTCCACGTCACTTTTGGGGTGGAGTTCTTTGTACATTGTCATTCTCTTTCTAGTTTTACGGTCCATTTCATCCAACTCGTTTGTCTTCCAGTTCAATATCCCTGCACCGTACCTAAGGAGGGATACAGCCCACGTGTTGATTGCTTTGATCTTGTTTCTTCCAATCAATTTACTTTTCAATATCAGTGTGACATTTTAAAGTATTCTTTCTTAAACATATCAATCATTTCCTTCTGTTTCACTAAGTCGCTTTCTAGTATTCCGAGGTACGTATACCCTTCTTCATCCATCTCCTTTGAATCTCCTGTTCTATTAATTTTTCCTCTTTTCAAGATCAAAATACCACATTTCTTAATTCCAAATTCCATTTTGATATCACGGCTAAATATTTCAACTGTAGATATTAACACATTCAATTCTTTCTGATCCTTCCCATAAAGTTTCAAATCATCCATAAATAGCAAATGATTCAATTTTTCACCACTTTTGAGGCTGTATCCAGACTTCACTTTCCTCAAAATATGACTTAGAGAAATCAAACATACTACAAATAATAGTGGTGACAAACTGTCTCCTTGGAATATCCCTCTCCTGATTTTAACGTTTCCCCAAAACTCTCCATTTGCAGATAAATTTACATTCCAAGTACTCATTGATTTTTCTATAAAACTAATTATATTATCTGCTATATTTGCCAACTGGAGGCTTTCTATTATCCACGAATGTGGAATCATATCATAGGCCTTCCTTTAATCGATCCAACCCATGCCCAAATTAGTTTGTCTTCGCTTACAATCTTTCATGACCGTCTTATCAATGATTAACTGATCTTTTGTTCCCCTTCTTTTCTTGCGGCATCCTTTTTGTTCAGGCGGGAGTTTCCCTTCACGGTCAAGAAACTTATACATGTTGTTTGATATTATACCTGTCATACGTTTCCACATCAGTGGGAGACAAGATACAGGCCTGTAGTTATCTGCGGCAGTTCCATTTTTCGGCTCCTTTTGACATAGTGCCGTTTATCCTGTTGTCATCCACTTTGGGATTTCACCTCCGCCAGCAATAAGGTCATTCATCTGAGTTGCAATTCTATCATGAAGCGGTTTCAACTGTTTCAGCCAATAGCCTTGGACTCCGTCAGGTCCTGGACTTTTCCAATTTGGGATCTTTTTTCCCTGCATAGTTACCATTTCTACTGTTATTGTTAACACATTCGGTTTTTCATTCAACTCTGCTTCATTCTTTACTTTTTCCAACCATTAAGCATCTTCATTATGTCTAACATTCTTTCCCCATATGTCACTCCAAAACTGTTTACTTTCTTTCGCATCAGGCTTTTCATTACTCCTGTTAACACCGTTCAGTTGTTGGTAAACTCTTTTTTGATCAGTCTGGAATGTCTTGTTTATCCTGACTTGCTCAATTCTTTCATGGTAACGTTTAACTTTCTTATTCTTGGCTTTAAGCCGCTGTTTCAGTTCTTCTATAACTACGTTCATTCCTTTTTTACGGATAGAATATTTTCTTTCCAGATTCTGGAACTTCTTCTTATTCCAGCATTGGTGCTTCCTCCCTCCTTTACGTATACTTATTTCTTTTCTGATCACTTTGATAGAATTATCTTTTCGTCTCTTCCATCATTGTTCCTTCTGTTTTAGTTGGTTATATTCCTGTAGGGGTTTAAGTCCAACCTTATAACCAATATAAATTGAACAGGCTTTTATAAGGTTGTTAGTTCCAGTTAAATTATCTGTTCTTATCTTATGAAGAACCACATTAACCTTTTCGAACTCTCTCAGCGTTTTTCTATCAACTCGTTTAAACCCAGTCATTCTTTCCTCTAGATTTTCAGCAATGACTTTATTAATTCCTTCAAGTGTCATCCACTCATCCTGGTTTAAGTCATCTTCACCAGGCATTTCTTCAATAAATTCATTCCCTATTCGTTCTATATAATCAGCCATCACTTCTCCATCATCATTCTCATCCACGCGATCGATATCAACATTGCTACCATCAACTTCATGAAATATACGTCTTTTGATGTTCTCTAATTCAAGATCCAACAACCAACCATTCTTTAATATCATACGAGCCTGGTCACAAATTCTCTGTTCCGTTACCTCAAGACTCTGTCTTTCTTTCCATATGGCATGCATTCTTGTCCTATAGCCTATGACTGGCTTTCCTTCTTCGTCAATAGGTCTACTCAAGAAGTAACACTCCATCACAGCTATGTTTAGTTCTCTATTCCATACCATTCTAGCAGCTGTAGGGTGACGACCCGACCCTCGCTGCTCACCCAAGGGAGAACTCCCGGACAAGGTTCCTTCACTCTTCTCAGTTCCGGTCCCATTCACGTCGTTAATATGAAAATTATATCTATTCATTTTACACTCAAAGAGGTTGGTTTGTGTAAGGTTTTCCTTCCCTAACATTTTTATCGAGACACCATCTCTAGGAGTAATGCCAACCAGAGCTAAAGATCTACTCCTGACCATAAGACA
>RDPX01000103.1:1510939-1556639 GCA_003991215.1 Morbakka virulenta
ACCAGGATAAGTGAAAAGGAACAGGAAAAGATTGACAAGTATCAGGAAATTAAAAGAGAAATCCAAAGACTTTGGAATCTGAAAAAAGTTAGCGTTGTACCTGTTGTCTTGGGGGTTCTTGGGAGTGTGACGAAAAATTTTACCAAATACATGGAAAAGATTGGGGTTGAGATCAACATTGCCGAAGTCCAGAAAACAACACTATTAGGAACAGCTAGGATTCTGCGAAAGGTATTAGAGCACTGAAAGGGAAAGACTATGATGAGAGACCTTTGGTTACTGGTTGTAACCGGCTCTCTCGCACACAGAACGGCTTAAGATCAGCCAGTGCATTAGTTGCAAATTGAAGATAATAATAATAATAATTATTATTATTATTATTATTATTATTATCATTATAATGATTATGATTATTATTATTACTATCATTATTGCTTTCAATATTATTAGAACCGTTATTGGGCAAACCGAAATGGTTGACAAACTGCCACTCTGTGCAAAGAACAAGTTAGGTACCAGTTAGTTGGTACCTGACAGTCACCAAAATATCGAATACCTCGATGAAAAACAACATTGACAATATTGTATCAAGATACATAAAGTTATGGCTCAAAATAGGAGTAAATAGAGCTCTAAACATCGTCACACTTGGACTTGGACTTACGTTACCACCTACAAGACGCACCCAGTCCAAAGTTACATTTTGATCCTAACTTAGTAAATCCAACAATTTATATATTCTTGAGGATTAAAAATAATGTGCAATGTGATCAATTTTACTCGTGAAGTATTAAAGCAGATCCATCCATTTGATGAAAGCTATCCATTTTATGATCTGACTACACTGAGCTTAGTAATTAAAGCACTTCTGGAAAACATCGATACTGACTTCATAAGTCACAGGTTGAAGCTCATATGTCACCCCTCGTGAAATTTATAGCTTTCCCATACGATATCTCAACAGTACATAAGCAAATGGAGCAAATGCTATCAAGTGGGGTATATCGAACCTACTCTGCCTGCAAGATTTGTGACGAACAACAGTTCCTGGCTCATGTCATCGGAGTTTGTAAAACTTTACTCTTAAGGGTTAAGACATAATTGGGGAGGCATGAATCAGCTTTGTATAACATTTACAAAACAATGAAATAACAGAGGCTAGAAGTCTTTGTAGATATAAATAGTTATCAAAACCTGTCAATCATAACCAGCAAATAGCAACGACCAGACTTAGTCATGGTTAAAAGTGATAATTTATCATTGTTAGAACTCATTGTTGGTTTTGAAACAAACCTTAGGGAAAATTTTGTTTGTAAAGCAAAATGTTATGAACAGTGACTTGCTAAACTATCAAGAAAGTACAATTTTATTATATTTATTTGTGCCTCAGTGGAATGGGTGTAATAGATAATGATAGTTTAGCTGTAACTAAAATAAAAAGTTTTGATGTAACTAATAAGAACTTCATAATGAAAATAATAATAAACAGAGGCCGATTAGAGAGGGGTTTCCAGGGGGTTCGAAACCCCCCATAGCTGGCTGGCTAAAAAAAGGGGTGTTCGTTTTGACACGAAAATATTAAGTACGAAATCACCCATTGTGAAGCAATCTGACCGCCAAAACACGTTATCTTGTTCTCCAATCTCTGTTCTCTGATGATGTATTTATTTATTGTTTGTGATCAGATCAGAAGTATTAAGAGCAGTTTCTGTTGTAAATGTACTTACATGATAAGCCAGGTGATAATCTCTGATATATTGATTCCTGATTAAATATATTTGTGTTCTGTGAATAATTAGTGTGGTTTTCATGGATGTGGTTCTAAAATTTAAGACTACTAAAACGCAAGAGCTTGTAAAATTGAGTTTTTTCCTTTTATTTATTTTTTTTATTATGTACATGTGCTATTCCACTCTCTATCTTTTTCTTTATACTCTTTTGTAAATTAGCTGTTGCCTTCCTTCACAAAAGTTGGCTCTTTTAGAAAAATGTAAACCCCCTCTATGAGCAACAGATTCGCCCCTGATAAACATGAGTGTAAGAACAACTTATCATATATTGTTTATCCATAGTAAAGGATGGAAAAGTCTAGAACCTTTAAGCTGGTAAAATATAATACCGACATGTCAAGTAATATGCCAAACTCGGAGGATATTCCTGTAAGAAAAGGTGAAAAATTTATGAATGTTTTGTTGAAAAAAAAACATTTTCTTTTTTTTCAAATAACACATTTTTAGCGGTTTATCTCATCAGAATAAAAAAAATTCTGCTATAGATAAAATGGTCTCATTAACAAATATATGGAAAGACAAAAATATTACTCTTACTACAAAGAAAAGGCTGCTACACACATTAATTTTTAGCATAGCCAGTTACGACTCAGAATGTTGGGTATTGAAAAATATAGACAAGAAGAAGATTAAAGCATGTGAACTATGGTTCTATCATCGTCTAATGCGCATCAGTTGAACTGAAAGGAAAACTAATGAATGGATACTAGAAAAGATGGATGTAAACGAGAGGCAACTAACAACTATAAAACGAAGAAAAATGGCTTTTATTGGACACATACTAAGGGGAAAGGACATAACCAGTGATTTATTACTTGGAATGGTTTATGACACGAGAGGGAGAGGAAGACCGAAAGTTAGATATAACGATAACGTTAAACAGACTTCTGTGGAAGAAGTATGATTCAGTTGTACAGAATGGGACAGGATAGAAGGAAATGGAGAGCCACATCGATTTATTTTAAACTTCCCGTTAGATGATGATGATAAGTAAAGGGGGTTGCTTAGAAAAATAAATATCAAGGGAAAAGGTGTATAATGGGAATACGCCCAACAAAAACTCTGTAAAGATTAAAAAGTTATAAGTAAAAGAATCAAAGTCAATGGATATAAAACGTGAGATCCGTAAAAAGACATTTCAATAAGAAAAAGAGATGTTGTTCTTTTGAACTTCTCCAGAAGCTCATTTAAAAGTATAGCTCCTTGGACCGATACGCTCCACTTACACTTACAATCTTGGATTTCTAGGACAAGTAGACTGCTACCATTACCTTGAGTTAAGATCAAATAATAGAATCGCTTGAAATCAGTTGCCATTCATCTAAGAAAAGAACCATGTCTCTGTGTAAATTTAATACGTTGTCAAGTTATTTATCGTTTCATTGAAATCTATTGTCAAGGATCTATTTTATTAATCACATTTTGCCTTTATGCAAAGTTTTGCAAGTCACAACAAAACAGAAATTATAGAAACGCTTGAAACCAGTTGTCATTCATCCAAGAAGAGAACCATGTCTCTATGTAAAATTTAATACGTTGTCAAGATATTAATCGTTTCATTGAAATCTATAGTCAAGGATCTATTTTAATCATCACATTTTGCCTTTATGTAGAGTTTTGCATGTCACTACAAAACAGAAATTATGGAAACACTTGAAATCAGTTGTCATTCATCTAAGAAAAGAACCATGTCTCTGTGTGAATTTAATACGTTGTCAAGATATTTATCGTTTCATTGAAATCTATAGTCAAGGATCTATTTTATTCATCACATTTTGCCTTTATGCAAAGTTTTGCAAGTCACAACAAAACAGAAATTATGGAAACGCTTGAAACCAGTTGTCATTCATCTAAGAAAAGAACCATGTCTCTATGTAAAATTTAATACGTTGTCAAGTTATTTATCGTTTCATTGAAATCTATAGTCAAGGATCTATTTTATTCATCACATTTTGCCTTTATGCAAAGTTTTGCAAGTCACAACAAAACAGAAATTATAGAAACGCTTGAAATCAGTTGTCATTCATCTAAGAAAAGAACCATCTCTCTATGTAAAATTTAATACGTTGTCAAGTTATTTATCGTTTCATTGAAATCTATAGTCAAGGATCTATTTTATTCATCACATTTTGCCTTTATGCAAAGTTTTGCAAGTCACAACAAAACAGAAATTATAGAAACGCTTGAAATCAGTTGTCATTCATCCAAGAAAAGAACCATGTCTTTGTAGTGTTTTACAAGTCAGAGCAAAAAAAACCCTCTTCCTTTATGTTTTCATGAGTAAGATAAGTTGTAAACACCAACAGAACATGATTCGCAGTCAGAACTGACATCAAGAACTACAACGAATAACGATGACTTCATAATTTCCGAAACGGCAGCCGTGTTAATCTGGTATGGTGTCAACTATCAGAATAAAACTGTTTTGGGAAGTTGGTGGTCTGTAAAAAGTAGCGAAAAACTAATGTCTAATAAAGACACCTCGTCGAAAGACACACTTTTCACTGCTTCTTGTGCATCAATTGCTGGTACAGAGTACAGCCTACTTTCGGTATGGACATGTTTCAATATTACTTGAGCCTCGTCAAAGTGTATTATTTAATTATATTTTAGAGGAAGGAAATGCTGACAGAATAGAATCATGGGAAAAAAAGGAAAGTGTTCATGTCCTGGGTTTTATTAAATACTTTGAGATTTCACAAGAGGCGATAAGCACGTCTGATGCGTGTATTGCTCTGTCTTTCACAATGCAATATACTACACTAAGTACGATATTGTAATGATAACCAGGTATGATCAGGCATCTGCAAGTGACTGCCTCCTCCTTTCCTAGCGTAGAGAGACCTCAAAGTCCTTCAGTTGTCGAAGCTTATTAGAACCTTAACAGAGGAAGCATTACTACTAGTTGTAAAACTGTTTTTGCCACTTTGATCACAGCTATCAGAACTTTATCAGTAAAAATTATTTTTCTTTATTGGATTTTAGTAAAGATCCAGGTGTTTCCGTCAAATAAGAACATTTAGATTAAGTCCTCCAAATTTAAGCGTTGCAATTGACTTATTATTGGAGGTTAAATTTCAAAGCAGGAGTACACCTAATTAGCGACTTGTATCAGTTGTGTAGGTTAACAGCTTTGCAACCAATCCTTACTTTCGTTTTCGGCGACAATTGGCATTTCTGTCTTTTGCAGGTATTTAGGCAGTCCTGGAAACACGCCTTGCAATTTGTAAACGACTTCCTTTTCCTCACCTGGAATACGACTGGCAGTAAACAGTTGATGAACCAAAAAAAAAACATAACCATTGTTTTAAATGTGGTCTCTTACGAGCAGCAAAATGAAGATTTTAACAAAAAGAAGGTAGATAGTTGTTACTGGAAGCAGTTGCTTTTGGTCATCCTTTTCTGGATTAGCTTTACCACCGTTGCATTCCGTGTCTTTTTCCTAGTATCCACTGACTTGAAGAAAACTATACCTTAACGCTTCATCTGTTTCTCAGCGTGTTCTTTGGCTTTGTCAAAAGGTTTACTATATTTTCGGCGGTAGTTTTTATTTCCTGAAACGAGATTATTAAAAGTATAAAGTTCCAAAATGCAATTTTCCGTTAAACGGGCGAGTTGTCGTTTGAAGAAAGTCTTTACCTTTGTCAGGAACAAATTGTTGCGTTTGTTGGCTCTAAACAGTGGGCGTTACTTTTAGAATAATGATTGTTAAGCGATATGAAAGAGAAATAATGGTAACGGTAACCACATGATTAATTTACCTATTCTGAATACACGGAAGGTATGTCTGGTGTTAAACGGAGTTGTGATTTGGTGAAGTGTTGCAAAAGTCTCGTCCGTAGCAATTTTAGATTTCTCTGTGGACACATCAAATGTACTGGGAACAGCAATCATTGGTTGATGGGAAGCCAACATCTTTCAGGAGAACGTAAGTAGGGCATAACTACAGCTTCGGTTTAACGAGTCTAACAACGCGTCTTTTTATAGCTTCTTAGGAATGGGTTGGACATTATGAATTTTAATGTGGGCACAGAGAAATCGGGAATCAATGCTACCTAAGTGAAACGAACAGTATGTTAATCCAGAAAAGTTGCAGACAATAAATTACAGGTGGTGAGGAAGTAGACATATAACATGAACTGGTGCCAGTGTGCACTTCAGTTTTAAAGGAGCTTGACTGACGAGCTAGGGTGAGCCCCCTTTTTTATAGGAAATATGTTCATCACAATGGGTAGGTGGCCTATCGAAGACCTTAACTCTTATTTCCAATAAACGAGTTTTCATTCCCCTGCGTTTTGAAATTGTCATTTACTTACATAGGAGTTGCAAGTTACAATATAATTCCCAAACAAACGTTTTAAGTTCTTATTCACGAGGTGGATCTTCACATTAGCGAGTTGTTAATCGGGTGTTGATGCCTAAAAACATTTAAAACTGGCTATTTACGATTTCGATCATCGCATAAGCAAGTTGTTAGTTATGCACACGAGTCTTAAAAGACAGGTTAAAGTTGCCATTCGCGAGCTGGGTCTTTAAAAATGAGCTGTTGGCTAAATCAGTTCAAAGTTGCTATTCACGATTTTAACCTTCACATAAACCAGTTGTCAGTTAGGGGTCGATGGCTGAAAAATACAGTTGAAAGTTGCTGTTTAGTAGTCAGATCTTCACAAAAACGAGCTTTCAATAAGGTGTTGATGCCTAAAAACAGTTTAAAGTAGTCATTTACGACTTTGAGTTTCACATACGCAATTTGTTAGTTATGACCTCGTGGCTGAAAAAAAGACTAAAGTTCCCATTTACGAGTTGGATTTTCACATAAGTGAGTTGTCAGTTATGAGCTTTTGACTAAATAAGTGTTAATTATGAACTGTTGGCTAAAAAAGTTTAAAATTCACGATTTTTTTTCTTCAAAAAACAAGATGTTAGATATGAGTAGGTGGCTAAAAACTGTAGAAAGCTGCAATCCACCAGCAGGGTCTTCATATAAGCCAAACGTCAGTTAAGAGTTGATGGATAAAAATCCCAATCTGTTGAACAAAACTTCGAGTTAAACATTTAAATTTACAATTTGCAGGTTGAACTTTAGAATTGTCAACAGGTTTTTGGTAAGGCATCTAGGGTTCTACCTTCAGTTGTTTCCTGGTAGTAAAACTGCAAACAATAACGTTGGGCGACATAAAAATTAGTTGACAACTACAAGTTGCAACCAAGTGGCGCATTTCCTGTGAACATCTTTTTTTGTACGTCACACAAACTGTCTATTTTCTGCTCTTTTTGTGACGCACAGATTTTGTCGCCTATTGGGGCCATCCATTTATCACGTTCGCACTGGGGAGTATCCTTAAAGCGAACAAAAGCGAACAGGGGGGTGGGGTTCACAAAATGAGGACGTTGACATTAAAAAAAATTCTTGCGTACAGTTTTCACAAAGTAGTGACAGCAAAAGACAGGTGTGCGGGTGTAATTATTCTTGTCTGTTTTACACATTTATTGTTTATTTATATGAAATAACTTTCGTTTGTGTTCGGCTTGTATCTAATTACAATTGCTTTCATTTCTCACAACAATAGCCTGGCGTCAATTTTTTACTTTTCGAATTTAAGCAAGTAAGCTTCTTTTAAAGAAGAATCAATGACATAATTTTTAACTTATTTACGGAAATGGCAACTACCAACGACGGTCAAAAAAGTATAACGTACGTTCGCACGGTGGGTACTTGCCTGTGAACAGGTGCGAACAAGGGGGAGGGGGTCGAAAAATGGCCAATTTCATGCAAACGTAATAAATGGGTGGCCCTATTTCAATTTAATAATGGGATCTCAGTTTGTGTTTTTTTGAAGAATGATTCTAGGCATTTAATTCAACTTAAAGTAAAGAAAGCTACTTTTCAAAAATAAACTGTTAGGTCAGTAATCACTAAAAATCCTATACCTAACACTTCTCGATAGCATTCAAATGGTAAAATTATCACCGCGAAGTGGACAAACAAACAAACATGTTGGAAAGACCAGTAAAAAAAATTAACAAAACAAGTCTTCAACGTTTTAAGAAATGAACACATTTATGCATCTTGCTTGTATAAAACAAAGCCTTTAAAAACAGGAGTCGGTTTGTCATCTTTGGTAATCAAGGTTACAAGCAAAACGTTGTATAATTTTGTAAATACTAACACAGTAATTTCAATATAATCAGTCATTACAAAGAAAAACAAAAGTTGTGAGGAAAATAAAATTGGACCAAGATTAAGTGAAATGTTTTTTTTCTGCCGTTGTCTTCCTTTTGCTACTGGCAGGCTTCTTTTTTTTATTATACGTTCCAGCTACAATGAAACGAAAATTTCACCAATAAATAATGCAACGCCATCATCAATCAACAGTACACAATAAGAAAATGCTACACCTCTGTATGATTTCGAATAAAAACAAAATCAAATCTATATTGTGTCACGTCTCATAAAATGCAGTCCCAATCTTCATCATTTTACATCCAACAAAAATCGGACCTTAGGTGCCAAATAAATATCCCAATAAAATATATACACTTTTCCAGTCACATGGAGCCTATTATGAAAATCTCTTTTATTCTCTTCCCAAGCTCAAAGTTAAGCATGTCATTTAAGATTATCAAATTAAAAATTCCATTTGATCAGTGTCTTCTCATTTGTTTCCACGTTTTGTATTTTTCCTTTGGTAAAATCTCATTTTACTTAATTGCTGATGTGAACCCTCCTTTAGATTAAATTTTCAGGAAATTCCCTTCATAACCCTTAAAATACATTGCCACAAAGTACCTACATTGATATTAAAAAGTTTGATATCTGTTAAGAAATTTCAGTTAGCTAATTACTAAATTTGATTCAATAATTTTAAAAATCATGTTATGATGACAGTTTTTCCTTACGTACTTAAAAGTGATCCCTTCTTAGGCATTTATGTAATGGAAGGTCAAATGTTTTAATACAATGCACACAAGATCATTGATTCCATCGCTGTAGTCATTCACTCAGTTTTATGCCATTATCTGAAAGCAAAATTTTGATCTATTGTGTTCCATTTATGCTAACCAAATAAGTGACAGGGTTTAATTTTTCAGGAAATTTTCATATCAAAATTTGAAATCCTCTCAGAAAGTGCATCAAACTTAAAAACCTGTCCAGACACCATTCACCATTGCTGAAACTGCTCTTCACGATCCTATTGTATTTATCTCCTGGTAATAAAGGTTGCAACTATGGATGTCCTTTACCTTCAGATATAACAGCTGCTGGAGCTCTTAAAATATCTTACAAGAAGGAACATGTGATACAGTGAGTTATTTACATAGTAGCTAAAATCTGTACTGATGACAGGAGTAAAACAAGCATACCCAACACCAATACTGTGGGGTGACGTCAATTTTGATGCATGACAGGGAGAACTGGAGCTGTGGCAGTGTATCACAGAGTTAGCTTTCGAAAAGTAAAGAACAGCTTTTTATCTGTCACAAGAATGAAATGTTAGGCCCTCTTGTAACAGTATTCTTGTGAATGAACTGTACTGGAAGGATGGCATTAAAAATTTAACAGCCAAGGTAAAAATATTGTATGCTAAGGATACCAAATGGGCTACTACTCTAGCATATTATAAGTCTAAGATACTCAATGAACATTAGACATGCCAATTACCGAATATAATAATGAGTTTGAATGCCTAAATGACCATATTGTGAAATTTGATAGGGTTCTTTCAGCAAGTTTTCTGTACATACTTTGTGCACATCTTCAAAGTTACATCATGGTGATAGTATGCAATGTGGTAATAACACCATTTAACTGAATGTTCTTCCACTTGTGCTATGGTAGTGATTTAAAGCTCAAAGACACTATAAACAACTGTGAGAGCTCTCATAGTCAATAGAAGTGTACAAAACTGCCATTGTCGGGGAGTGGTTTGATCTACTGTCTCTACACATGTTCAGTAATGTACAAATTCTTCTGCTAGTCAAGGTGACTTTTCGTGATCATTGTTCAACACCAGAGGTTATTGATCATTGTTAAGTGGCACCATCACCTAGAAGAAGAAAACTCTGGGTTGTTACAACTATGGTTGTCTCTTGCCTTTGCATATGAGAGCTGCTTGAGGTCATAATTTGTGGTAAATATACACATTAAAGATCAAGACTGAAGAACAATACAGGGAAACAAGTGACAACTCTGTAGATCTATACTGGTATGGAATACCCAAGGATAATCCAAGAAGAAACATTAGATAAAATGACTTATTTACAATAATACTTATCCTATGACTAAAATGTGGAAAGACCCATTTTCATATTACCTATCACAGCACCATTGCAATTGTCAAGTAATAAAAACTCCCATTTTTTAACAACTTCAAGTAAATTTTTAAAAGGAGAAATCTTTGAAAAATGCATGTTTTTTTAGTAACTTTTCCAGTACAGAGAAGCACTTCCCAACCATATTTTATCTACTCCCTGTACACCTTTCAAAATTGCTTACTCTGCAAGCCTACTTCTAACATGTATCCACCTTCTTACTATACAAGTCAAAGTTTTCGTTAACCTAAGTTTATTTTTGTTGGGGGAACTGGAAAACCAATGACTTATAAAGTAAAGGCAAGGGCTTCAAAGTAGCAAGATTGCTCAGTTCAATCTTGTAAATTTAATGGCAAAAGACAAACGGTTTTTTCTGTAGGGATACATGTTTTTTCCCAAAAATTATATCAACAAACACATAGCAAAAACATTTTCATTAAACAAATCTTTAAAAGGATCACTTTCTAAACCTCCAATTTTAATTCTAACGCTTTTAAAAAAGAAAATGCAATACAATGTCAATCTTACCATAATTGTGATGAAAATAGAAATATGTATCAAATTGTCATTGTCAGCCTGGATAATAAGAAGTCAATCTCACCTGCTAGCACTTGCTCTGGAAAAATTTTTGCTTTAGCCTCTTTCAATGAAATAATTCCTCCTGTAAAACCCTTTTTAAGTGCCTGAAACTGAAAGTGATAACAATCAATGGCAGTAAATAACAGGTAAAAATGCTATGTGTTTTGCATTTTATTGCTTATCAGTATTATCTACTTTTGTATAATCTATTATTTCCTTCAAACCTCTTTTCTTGTACATTGTACATTCTATGCTTTTCAAAAAAAACTTTCATTGTTTCATTCAGCACCTACTTTCAATGATACTTGGGGCTTGCTTTTATCCCCTTCCCCTAAAAAAACCCAACACGTATATGCACAAGTTACTGTGGTTCTGGCAGTCTACTTGTCATTTTATTATTTAGGTCCATACATAAAAAGAGCAATCACAATGGTAGGGTTTTCAACATTTCCCTTACTATTTAGCTATTTGATAATCAGTCCAGTATATTCAAGTTTTATAATTACTTAAAATATCTTTAACTTGGCTTTAACTGAAATTTCTTCACAGCAAAGGAGTTGAACAAAGATAATAGCACTAGTGGTATAAGTGTGATGAAAAAAACTTTGGGCTAACAAGGAACTGTTTGTTTGTCTGTGTTCAAGGCACAATGTGTGGAGAACCCATTATGCCTGAAATATTTGTTACCTTGTCCAAACAAGTTGTGTTTCACCTGTCAAGTCGTGTTTGACCTCTGGTGACTCCCATGATGATGCATTTCCAGTTGTTTTGATTTTTGGTAAGCTCTTTCAGTTGGTGCAGAGTCTTCCTTGTGGATGCCATCTCCATTCACTCATCTTCCTTTTTTTCTTTTGCTTCTGTGAATACCCAAAATCATTGCCTTACACTTATACTTAAGCATAATTCAAAGTATTGCTAACACATTTAATAGCACTTATGTTCCTGGCTATTTATAATAATAATAATCATCATCATCATCATCATCATTATCAGAATTATTAGAATATTATTTCAAAAAACAAAATACTGCATTAAGAATGGATCGAATTTTTTATGTTGCTCCACACACCAAAAACTCTGTGACCAAGCCCTTTAGAATGTCCCAAAACACAACCTAAAGCATTAAAAATGAAGTTCAAAACATATTTCATAAAAGTAAAGCTGGGAAGGTTGTAATGCTCTCTCCCAACCCCCAAATAATTGATCATTTAAACTGGAAACCATTACCTCTGCTTTACAAGACATAGCATTACCAGTCAAGTTGGTCAAAAGGTATTCAAGATGAAAACTGAATATTCTAGGTTTAATATGTGAAAAAAATGCTCTTCCAGGGTTTCAACTAACTTTTTCTGACCTGTTGGACACAGTCTTCAAAAGATTCATAAAATCCAACAAACATTCACAATGACTGCTGGATATTACATTACTGATCTGTGCTTGCTATCATTCATATGGCAAAAATGAAATCTACAACATGTTAGATGGGTGCACACTATTGTTGTCTTGCAAAATATAAAGTTTACAGAACCTTGGGTTGAAGAACAATCTACTAAATCTATGTGACATTTGATCCTGAAAAATGGAAGTAAAGAGTTTGAAATAAAATCAAAGTGACACACTCTAAAAATGACTTACCAATCATTTGATAAAACATGCTTAAGCTAATTTTATTCACTCCATCATTTTTCTTTCTCTCAAAAAGGTGACAAATTTAATTAGTTCTCTTGGCAGGTGGTGGCACAATTTCCAACTCTAGCTTCTCTTCCACATTTAAGCTGCACTTAACAATGAACTCCAAACCATGATCTGATGAACCAAGGACTCAAGATAAATTGTTAAAGTCACTGGCAAAACTGACTAGATGGCATATTTAGAACAAATAAAATCACAACACTTGAACTTACCTTTGGTGCAACAATTAAAACCATTCTCAGAAGATATTGTTGTGTATGGAATACTTGATGAACAGATTAACATTTTGGGAAATTACATATTAAATTATTAATGCAATATCAAACCCACAAATTTATTATGTCTAGTGTTGCAACAGCTGTAGCAAATACCTACCTTTAATTTATTTCTTTTGCGTTTTGGATCCCATATCATTTTTGTAACACCTGCTTCCAAACACCTTTCCCTTAGAACCCTTCCAATGTTAAAGGCTGCATTCATATCAGTGGTTTTATATAAGTGCTTAGCAATGCAGAACTCTGTTGTAGAAGCTGATGCAAGTATTCTACCAGAATGATGCTCAACAAAAGCTTTAATATGTCGGTTAGATTGTTGAATTGTCAACCTGTAAAAAAAAATATCTGTAAGGGTTGCAAATGTATTTAATATTTATAATAAAAAATCATATTTATGCTCACTGATTTGAATAAGTTAAACTGTTTCATCAGCAAATATTTATACAGTTATATGATACAATTGAAAAAATTGGGAATTATTTTTCATAATTAAACACAGCAGTTCCCATGTGGTAATTAATCTGCTCACAATTTTTCTTGATTTATCTAGCCTCCAAATGCTAAAACCTGATGAGTTGCTTTCAGAATCGGTGAAAGTAACTCATTTATGTCAGTGCAAAATCTGTTCCTGGTGGAAATCGTGGGGCATTATAACTGTCTTTTAGTGGTTCACTATTTACAGGACTGAAAAATAATGCTAGCAACATAAGGCTTCAAAGGTGACAAAAATTAATGCATAAAGTCACTTAATCACCTGTGTACACCCAGTGGCATAAAACTGAGAAAATTTGGTTATTACATCAATTCACTCCTACAACATATCATACCTTACCAATAAGTGTTATTATCATAGCACCAACCATAGCGATTGCCAAGTATAAAATATGGGGTGTTCACCTATCCATGAGACAAAAAATATACTTGACCATATCCCAATCTGTTTTTAGATAAAGCACATAGGAAGCTCACTGAAAAAACAAGGGACCTATTATTGAGAGATAGATAGCTTATAGACCAATTGATGAAAAGACAGATGGATAGATGGATATTTAGATAGATAGATAGATAGATAGATAGATAGAGAGATAGATAGGTGTACTTTTTGCTTTGTAAAGGGTTAAACAATATTGATATTAACCATATCTGCTACATTAGGTCTTTCTAAACTACACTGGGTTATCATGTTAGTTTTTACATTTATTTGACCAATTCACATAATCCTTAGCTGAAGCTGGACTAAAAAATATTGGACCACTAACAAAAAATACACAATCTGTTGAATACAAGAAAAATCTATACAGGAACAAGACCAATCATTTTATCAACAAATTCCAGGAAAGTGAATAATGATTCTCTTTATAATCCTACTGGCTGGGGTCCGAGAACTAAACCCAGGACCAGGAAATACAAGCATCTACCCATTTAGACTATGCCAAAGATGAGTCACATGGGATTGTACAAGGAATTTGCAGCAGTGTATTTGAATTCTGGCATCATAAATCATGTATGGATCTTTGCACTCACGATTACAACCTGCTGGATAGGTAAAATGTACTAAGGCTGTCATATAAATATTGTAGTATCAACATAAGTACAGTTATATTGAGAAACTATGAAATGAAGATTTCAAACACCAAAGATGTTATCTCTGGATTGGACAGAACAGTACTCTTAAAATTTATGCCATCAATCTTCAATCCCCTAAAAGCATACAGCTGTATACACATATATCAAATCAACACTTACCAGTACAAGAGCTTTGGGAAGATCACTGAATAGTAAACCATATGACGTAACTAAAAAGTAGCTTAGGATCATGACACTTATACTGTTAAGTGAATATTGGAGAAAAAAGATGAACTAGAAACACCACTACAGTATATTAACCCAGATTGTGAGTGGAACAGTCATGGCTTAAAGGGATAACATCTGGAGAAAATCTGAGAAAAAATATAACAAAATCAAGTGAAATACTCCCTCCATATTGAAAACAGATAGAAATAAAAGAGGGATATTCAGAGGAAAAGGCTTTTGCACTTGTAGAGAGGTGAGATATCTCAGTCAGACAACCATATTACATGACACAAGGTGAGACAGAATGGGTTAAAATGAAACAGACCAACAACTGAGACTTAATAGCAGAATCATTTTATATGACACACAGCAAACAAGAATACATGGGAAGACTAAAACAATGCTTGGAGAAAACTGAACAGAACAACATAACAAACATCACATTATCTGGAGATTTCAAGACTAATGTACACCTTAAAAAAGTAACTAATAAAACAATGGATGTAAACATACCAAGCATGGAAATAAAAAACAGAAACAACATACCATGGTAAAAAACAAAAGCAAGCAAATAAAAAAAGAAAAAAACAAACGCTCTGCAACCAAGCACACAAAACAAAAAATGGTCCATCTATAGAGCAATACAAAAAGAAAGTAAAAAGACACTTCTGAAAGCCTAGAATGGGTGAATGTGAATACTAATATTATTGAGGGGTATAACAACAGCAACTTCTTCTGGAAATGCATTAAATCTGAAAAGCAGGATTGTGGAGGTATAGCTTATTTAAAGGAGAGACCAAACTCAGTAGCTGGCAGCAAGGGGGAGGCAGATATATTACTAAATTAATTCAAATCACAAAAATGCAAACCAGGAATTTCCAATGTCAAAAATAAAGTCAAAAAGTAAAATTACAAAAAAACTCCTATTTATTGGGTGTTAATTTGAGAAGATACCAAACAGAATGCTAAAGAAAGTGCAGTCCAACTAGTATTAATCTTAAAAAAATGTAATCTAATCTTTTATTAACATTGGTAAATTATCAAGAGATTGGAGAAGTGCCATCATCACCAGTATACTTAAAATAGTGACAAATAGCTTTTGAAAACTCAGTCTTTTTTGTAGCAGAAACATGTAAAGTTCTAGAGCATATTGTATGAAGACACAGCTAGAAGAAAATAAAATCTTGAGAAAGGTAAACCATGAAATTAGATCTGGGTACTCCTGTAAAACCCAGCTAGTAACAACACTAAACAATCTCTTACAAGAACAAGACAAAGGACATAAAGTTGATATTTTCATCCTGGGCTTCTCCAAAGCATGTGACATAGCACCTAACAAAACACGTCTTAAATTCTACCAGTAGGGAATACAAGGAAGCATACATAAAAGACTTAAATATCTTCTGGTATCTAGAACTAGAAGAGTTCTGGAAGGAGTAAATTCTGTACAAACATTAGTTTATTCTGGAGTCCCTCAAGGTACAGTATTAGGAACAATACTATTCCTGTAACATAAAATTGATCTTCCAAAATATGTCAACATAACCACATACCCAGTTGCAGATGTCTTCCTATGGTACAGAAGCATAAAAAATAGGATGGAGTGAAAGACCTCAATGTCATGGAGAAATAGGCTAAAATAGAGCATGAATTTCAATCCAAAAAAAGTTCTAATTATGTGTCAAAGAAAATCAAATAAAATTCTACCAACTGGATCAAACCATCTTACATGTGCAGGGCACTCCAAGCTTAGAAATACAACTTACAAAGACCTAAAATTAAATGTGTACAATAATTATGTATGACCAAGTGAGTTAAATTTGTGCTAGGCATTCTAAGATGAAACTTCAGGAATGTTCCTGATAACTGTAGAAAAAAGTGCTATATTTCATTAGATAGCTCAATCATAGAGTATGATGCTACCATCTGGAATCTGCACAAAAATAGGCATCTTGATTGGTTGTAAACACAAAAATAAAAGCAGAGAGATTTATAAAAAACAAAGTACAAAGAAAGGAAAGTTGGATCAATTAAGAGAATCAATCAAAAATTAGAACTCACGAGTCTGAAGGAACAGACGTTCAGTCTCCACTTGATACTTTTGCACTAAGTTGTTGAGAACACACCAATATGTGAAAACTGCTAAACTTAGACGAAAAATAAAACAAAGCAGTACAAGGACTGGCACCAACAGCCTTTTAGACAAACAAGTCTGCAATAGTACCAGAAGACTAGAAATATCAGAAGGCAGCTCCTCCTTCCTCTGGTACTCCTTCTTCATAGACACCACAATACACTGGAACAAACCAGACAGTGTAGTCTATTTTACTTTGTTAGCTCTGTAGAGCCTTGTGACACTGTGTTGCTCAGCCAAAGCCAATAGGAGCTAGAAGATCTCTTTTCTGTTGTGTAAAAACATTACAGGGATCTGCAATGTAACATTTACAAATACAGACAGATGCTGATACAACTGAATAGCTCTAAGCTAAATAAGCTATCAGAGAGATTGTTTGGGCTGGGCCTTTGTGTCAGTACAATTACGGGAATGCCATTTCACTCAATTCCAGGCTGGATTACTAGGATTTGTGTTAGAACATGTCTCAACAGAAATGCAAATCAAATTAATTCGTACTACTTTAATTTCCCTGTATTTTGTCCAAATAGATAGCTAAAACAACTTCAAAATATACCTGTTTATTTGAATGTTATTTACCTGCAATAGAAGTCCTTTCGACTGTAATGTGTTTCGCAGCCTCTTGGTTTGTCCCAGCCAAAATATTCCGGATTTCGTGGATTTCTGTTTCTCAACTTTATTTCCAACTTATTTCCATCTTCTCTATTTTCTTTCTTTACCTCGTCAGTGGTACTCTCTAATACTTGCTCCTTTGGTTTAGCGATAAATGACGACAATAAACGTGATGTGGAAAGCAAGACCAAGTTAAATGTTGGTTTGAACACACTAGACTGCTTTTGTTGAAAGAAGCAAAGACCGTTCTCAGATCTTACAGCTCGGGTAAACAGTAAAAAATTCATAATTTTATGAATTCTATAGGGCATTTTTTGTCACTTTCATTAACATGTTTGTTAAATAAAATGAAAATAAATTTGAGTTCACTATCACAAATAGTTCATCAATTCACGATTGCCTTTGTCCGTTACAAAACGTATTGAATGGCCTTGTGGTATAGGTCAATAGTACGATGCTCTCAGCTTTGTAATAATATCTCCAACTAACCACATGAATTGATTAAGAATACTGTGCATCCAATAAGTTATAGGATTTGTGCACTAACTTAAGAAGTTTAAATGTCAACAAGAAAGACCCTTGAAAATTGTTATGGTACTCTTGTATCCGAAATGCAACGCAACCAACCCTTATTAAGCTACTTGAATCCCCTTTCTTTTAGTGTTGGTCTATTCTAAGTCGATGGTATGAACATACCTGTAACATTAACACTGCAAAGCAGCATAATTTAATGTAACACGATGAACGAAGGATACAGAACAAAAAACACCTTGACAATAACTCTTGCTAATGGGAAGTACATGTGTAAAATGTCAAGATGCTTGTCTTAGCCATTTCTGATCTGCCTCGTTACCTTTTTACTTTCCAGAAAGAGGATAATATTTTACATCAAAGGATGTACTTTTAACTCAAGAACAGCAATAACACGTGAGTCAGAAAAACAAGAAAATTGTATACCATGCAACAAAAACCTATCCTGCAATCTTGGTATTACACGTACTGAGAGCAACATCATAAGAAAAAGTGCAATGCTAGTGAAAATAGCTTTACACTGTGAGCTTTGTAGCCAGCACATTTTTGAATTGGTGATTTAAAGGTATGATTAAAATATGATTTTCTCAGGTGCCTCGCAAGTATAATTAACTTGTGTCTTAATATGTCAGCTTTGATATATAAAATGTTATTTTTATTCATTTAAACTATATTTTAATTATATTTATACGCAGATCAATGGCAGGAGGAAGAATTTTAGCACAGTTAAAGAGTGAGACTGGCGAAAGCACAGGATCACCATTCGATCTTCCACTTGATGTTGACACTGAAAAGCTTCAATTAATTTGCAACACAGTTTTAAAAAATGTGAGTTTTATTAACTTTATTAAATACTTTAAATCAAGATTTAAACTCAGGTTTCTGCCCGTTCCATGGGGTGTATTTTTCATAACAAAACTTGATTATTTTATGACAATATAACTTTAAGGTTATAAGGTTATAAAATTGATTTTATCTTCATTTGTGATGTCATCAGCATGTTTCAGTCGTTAGAAGTAGTAAAAAAAAGAAAGTATATATTTATATATATTTAAATGTGTATGTTTATATGTATGTATTTGGTATCTCGGTGATTCCACAAAAGTGTCAACCTGAGATGCATTTTTCTCGGCTAAATTTTCATCCTACAGCAGTATTCATTTTCTTAGGTGTTTCCGGTGTCATTTTATGCTGTACTGATTGTTTGTGCATTAAGTTTTTCTGTTAACTGATCACCATAGTGAACTCAGAAACTGACTAGAACGCAGTAAGACTAAATTTTTCTTGGAATACTAAACTTTACTGATTTAGCTGCAATACCATCTCCAGGTAAGGTAATAAAAGGTAATAAAACTACTTACAATTTTTTAAGACAGGCTTTTTGCCTTCTTTTTCAACTGGTTCCATCAAGTGCAACACAACCCATTGTAGAACATTTTGATTTTGCCCCACTTACCTCTTTGATTCACCTGTAAACCTTGGTAGTATTGACAGACTCACTTTCAAGGTTGGAGCATTTCTCATCCAGCTAGGTTTCTTTGATCTCATGGCATTTTTGCTTGATTGCTTTATTCAGCTCTGGATATTCTTGACTCCTTCCATCTCTGATTTTCTGTCTGTCACTCATCATTTCTAGTATATCATAAATCATCTACTTTTTCTGCATTTTCTTTCTTTCTTTGCAAGACAATCATGGACTGATTCCACTAAAATGCACTTCATTTCATTCCAGGTGTAATTATCCCCATGTTTTAGAAGCTCAAATGTATTCTTCATTGGAATTTCTTACCTCTCTTGGACCTAAGGTTTGAGAAGGTGCTCCAAGTTAAGCTTCCCAACAGTCCTTGCCCTTTCCAATTTCTTAAATTTGCACTCAGTTGTGCACACTGCTGGCACGTGATCACTTCCACAGTCTGCCCCTGGATAAGTTGTGTGATTCACTGCTCTTTCGAATCTATAATTTATCCCAATGTAATCAATCTGATTTCTCGTGAGGTCACCCAAATTTTTCTATGTGTATACTCTTTGTAGATGCAGATTGAACCAGGTGTTCATTATGACCATCATGTTCTGTTTTCACCATTGCACTTGTCTATCACCATTGCATTTTTCTATCAGCACAGCTGTTTCACACCAATGCCTAACTGGCCTACTATCTTCCCTTATTGTGATCCAAGGTTGTGTGAAACTCATTAATCATCTCATTGGAGCACTCACTCTTCAGGCTCATCATCCTCTTGCCCATCTTTACATCCAGAAGGAGGCCAACACCATTTTCATGTTTGTCACCACAGGCATAGGTTGCTTTGTGGTCACTGATAAAAAAATTGACCACTCTTTGCCCATCTTGTGTCAGAAAGTCCTGAAGTTCTGATGTTGTGCCTCTTTATTTCCTGTTTGACATTTTCTAGCTTTACACACTGATGTAGAGTTCTCATTCCCTGTCTCCCAATATAGATTTATGATCGACTGCAAACAGTTGCTTTAGTAAGGTCATGTCTCACCTGTCACACATGAAGATCTCTACCAGGTAAGGGGTTCCTTTGTATAGAAGCAGGAATCCAACTGTAGCTATCCATGATTGTTCTTGAAGAAATTTCTGTTCACCTTTGCCATCTTCACTTTGGTTCTCCTTTGCCTTCTTCACTTTGGTTCTCCTTTGCCTTCTTCACTGCAGCCCACAAGCCAGAACTAGGGCTAAAAGCCTGCCTTACAGATGATTGAGAAAAGCCATTGTCCAGTAGCTTGGATCCTCCAGCGCATTCTTATACTGTATCATTGCTGCCTAATTCAGAACATGACTAGGCTTATTTAAAAGGTGGCATATACTTACCTTCTGCACAACATGTCCATAAGGATATGCCACTTTGCTTGAAAAGTCAGTGCCATGCAACAGTGCTGGCCCCCCTCTGTGTTGCCATCCTTTTTAGTCACCTCTTACAACATGCTAAGTTATGTGCAAGGTATTATTTTGATTACATCCCCTGGCTCCCAAACAGAATGATGCAGATTCTTAAATTGGAAATTCCAATTTTACTAGTTTTCATGCCCCAGATGTACTACCAGTCTGTAAAAAAATAACACTGTGTGGTGCAATCCTTATCAGCAGAGTTTTAAAATGCTTGTGAAAGAATTTTTTTAAAAATCCAGAACTCTGTGATCCTGATAAGCTGCTTACTTGCTTACTTGAAGTGTGTGAAAAATGTAGATGTCAATAAACTTGACTTTTTTCAGTCTTCTGATTTATGCCTTGTGCCCATGAGTGACATAAAACCTGAAGGTCAGCAACTAGCATCTTAAGAAAAGCAAATACCCTTGTTTCATTGCTAAGATAGAGCTGAAGTAAATCAAAGTGTTGAAAGTGAATTTACAGCAGAATAATGACATACTCCATATAGTATTTAATGAAAACTGCCATATTAAACACCATAATGAAATCATCTCCACACACTAGCTCCAACAAGAGATAACTATCTGCAGTGTAGTAATCAATACTCAGAGAGGTGGTGCATTGTTTGCTGTGGTGAATGATCTCATATACCCCCTATACCCAAGGAAATTGAGATCTTCCCAATTGCAATTGATGAGTCAGAGAGTCAGTTCAAGCATTGCTTTACTTTATCTAATATTCGTAAACCACAAGTAATACACCCAATTTTGAAGGAGGTGGATTTAACATTCATTGTACTGCATCTAGAACATGTCCAGTCAACCAAGTAGGGAAAACAATTGTAAGAGCGGTATAGAGAATCAGGAAAAGGTATCAGTAACCCCAGAAGAAGAATTGGCTATGGTGGCAGCATATGCTTATTTAAACATCACAATCATGCCCAAACCTGTGGAAGAAGCTGTAAAAGTTTAATTAGAATTGGAGAATTTGTGAGAAAGTAGTTTCCCTGTTGTAAGAATATAACAACTGAACTGAATAAAGCCAATAACAAGAATAAACACCTGATTGAGGTTTTTATTACGACTCAAAACCACTACAGAAGTCAAAACACTAAAATAAAATATGGCGGCATGAGCATTACAACACAAACAATATTACGTCAGCAAGGGAGAATCCAATCCAAGGGCAGGATTCTAAAATAGGTGAATCACAACACAGCATTCCAAGTATAGGGGAATCACAACATCCCCCAAAAATATACCAGACATTTTCAGACCTATTTTTTCCAAAGGTGTGAGGTTCTGCAGTCTGCAATTACCTCATACCATTTAGAACTCAAAGAAAGAACATCCTCAGGACCAGTGTCATCATAGTGCCAACTAAAGAAAATGCATTAACTGGAGAAAGCAAAACTGGTCATGGTAAGACTGCCAGTCCTGCCATTGAAGAGGAAAGATGTACTTATAAACCTGGAAGGGCTATACTCCACTGGAAAGGGCACCATAAAATCTCAAATTGAGATCAGGATGGAAGAACTCTCTCTCTCTGAGGCTCTGCATTTATGACCCTGATATTACTGCCAGGCTAAAGTGACCTTAGAGCCTTTGATGGATTGGCCATGGCCATCAGTGGATTTGAAAGGTTCATTTCCTGCTTGTGGGCAGATACAGGACCCATGAAAGATCAAGAAAGAGTTGATGGGAGGGCCTGAGAGAAATTCTCAAGCATTCTGGACTGACCTCAGAAGACACAGGTAACTGTATTTTGTGGAAAAGAGAAATGGCTACCATGCAATGTCATACTCATGGCATAGTGGAAAAATGGTCCAAAATATGGATAGTAATTAAGTAAGCATCAACTTCAGATGACTCACTCTGGAAATGTATTTGGTGAGGTATTTTGCAGTCAAATACTTGGTCAAATCTTATATTGGCTTTATCATTAACCACAAAGGTGATGGTTTCTGGCATGTGAAATTCCTGCATCAGGTGTTTTGGGTGAACCAGTGTTCAACTGGTTATTGTTGTTGATACTGTACGTAAAAGTGGAATTTTATATGGACTATTCTCTCTGACTGGAAGTGAAAGCTTTTAAATTCAGAGAGCACAAGGAGATGAAATTAGCTTTCAAGAACCTAAAATAAATAAAATTTTATGATAGCAACCCCATGCAGATGGCCCTTGCACTACCCCACCTCATTGGGCCACAACCAAAAGTAACAGTTCAACAGTGCTATGGCATTTAGTTATAATTGCATTATGCATTTCTTGATCATAAGTTTTTTTTCATTTTTGTATGTAAATTTTTTGTGTGATTTGTTCACTTTAAGGTCATTGTTCAGAGGATGTGGTATCAGTTGCCCAATTTATTAATAAAGGTTACCTTCATTTTAATACCTTTTTGTCTGACTATGATCTTATAGTTAAACAGCATTAGTTTGGTTCCAATAGTAGAACTCTGAGAAATACAAATCTTAAATTTCAATATTCACACTGGTTTTTTTTGTTTGTTTTTCTCTCTGTGTGTACATACCATTAATCTGTTTATAAAGGTCTTTGCTTTTACTGATGTTGTTTACTCTTAAAACATCTTTGCATGAAACTTGCTTTTTCATTTCATCCTTTAATTGTCAGATTTTATTTATAGTTGATGCACAGTATGTAAAGGGTCTTACTCCCCTATGTTTAGGATGCAGTAGGAATTGTGTTCTGATGAGTTTGATTGATTTTACTTCCAGAAAGAATTTTTTAGCCTTACTTTTATTTGTTTTTGTTGTATACATTGTTTTTATTTATCATTAGCCATAATTATTAAATATGCCACATGACATTGATTTTGTACTTTTTTGTGCATGCTATCAAATTAAAGAGTATTTTACTCCAAAACATTATTTTTTTAGTTTTTTATTCTGCTTTTTTGCATTATAGGATGATCAATTACCATACACATTTTTCATCAATGGAAAGGAACTTTCTGGAACTATAGAAAATGTTATTGAAAGTGAAAAATTGGAAACTGAAAAAATTGTTGATATCATATATCAACCCCAAGCAGTGTTTAAAGTCAGAGCAGTGACAAGATGCACTAGTACAATTCCAGGTATGTATTTCAGTTGTGATTAAAGCTGACCATCATTTTTTATTTGCAACAGATTTTTCATTTGTTTTTCAGTTACTAGGAATAGCAAGAATTTTGGTTGGGTTTTGTGGAAGGGAAGGTAGTGAAGTTATCTTTGTGAAGTTGCTGAATGGATTAGCAAATGCACAAGATATGTCATGTGTCATCTACATCTTTTTGTGCTAGTCTCATTAACTTTATATGTCAATACTCTTGCTAGCTAGATAAGCAAGGCAATATATGTACCATTTTTTTCCATAAAAGTAACTGTAGCAGGTATGGTTCTGTCAGAAAATACCCTGCTTCTAAATTGAACTAGAATCTTTAGGCACATTGCTTGTCACAACCACATTGGATAAATGTTGCTTATAGTTACATATATGTACATAAAATTAATTGGTTATTTTGCACCCTTAGAAAATATTACTGTAGTATATATATATATATATATATATATATATATATATATATAAAGTCATTTGTAAGAGTAAATACTTTATGCAGTAATTGGTAAAAAAAATAACCAGGAGTTAGCCTAATAACTTATTTAACTCATTTAGCCTGTTGACATTTATCTGTTTAAAGCCAGAGTTAGAGGAAAGAAAGCTGTTTACCAAATAGTAGCAACACCATCACTGTATAAGAAGGCTCCAACAAACCCATAGTGGTTCCAGACTTTTGCATATGATTAATCACTTGGTCTAATACAGGNCCATAAAAGTAACTGTAGCAGGTATGGTTCTGTCAGAAAATACCCTGCTTTTAAATTGAACTAGAATCTTTAGGCACATTGCTTGTCACAACCACATTGGATAAATGTTTCTTATAGTTACATATATGTACATAAAATTAATTGGTTATTTTGCACCCTTAGAAAATATTACTGTAGTATATATATATATATATATATATATATATATATATATATATATATATATATATATATATAAAGTCATTTGTAAGAGTAAATACTTTATGCAGTAATTGGTAAAAAAAATAACCAGGAGTTAGCCTAATAACTTATTTAACTCATTTAGCCTGTTGACATTTATCTGTTTAAAGCCAGAGTTAGAGGAAAGAAAGCTGTTTACCAAATAGTAGCAACACCATCACTGTATAAGAAGGCTCCAACAAACCCATAGTGGTTCCAGACTTTTGCATATGGATTAATCACTTGGTCTAATACAGGTTATATTTGGTAAGAAAAGTACAAGATTACTTGTGAAAATCATTTTACAATCTTATGATCATCCCCAGATTAGGCACAGATTCAAAAGTACAACAAATTTTGTTGGAGATACAGAGGCTAATACAAAAGAATGTCAATTCTGTTGATGGTCTCATTCATGTTGGGGAAGATTCCGAGTTTTTAAAATAAGGAGTATAAAAACTTGAAGAAAATAAAAAAAAATCCTTTCAAAATCACAGATCTGCCAAAGAGTACTTTTTACCTATAAAGTCATTTTTCAATATTCAGAAACTATAATTTTTTTGTTCCAGATGCTAAAGTCACTGTGCTTTGTCAAGGGTTTTGTTTCATATTTGTGCTAAAAATATAATCATATTTTTCTTTGAGGCAACATTTTCTTATTGAAAATGATTAAAGGACTGGATTTTTGTTAGTGGTTTAATAATTAAGGGTTCCATTTTTATTTTTGAAATTTTGCACTTGCTTTGGGATTTTTAAGTGTCACAAAGGCTCCCCCTTTTTTATAGATCATACTTTCACTTTTTTGTAGGTATCACTTTTAAACATGTTTGATAAAGATAAATAACAAGAGAGAGTTGCATTTTTTAAATTTGAAACAAAGTAGCCAATGCCTTTGTGGCTATGTTTTTATCAACTCTGCTAGTTTCAAGGCCTTTTATGCCAGATCATAGTTGGAACCTGATCTTTCATTCATTTTATGTTTATATGATTTTTGCTTCCTAAAGTGTGTTCTTTTCTTTTAAAACTATATTGTCAAATTCAAAACACAAAGTATTTCCAAACTAATTTAATATTAACTGAAAAGGTTTTCATAAAAGCCTCTGGCAAAGTACTGCATAAAAATTAGTAGTCCATTTGAAATAGACTTTGAGTTTATTAACTATTTGGCATTTTTATATCACTTCTCTCTAAAATGTGACTTCTAAATCAGCAACTGCCACTTAAACTAAGGTATAGCTGTTAGAAACACTCTTCTTTGCTACCAGAAAAGTCCCAGAAAAGCAGAAAAAGTTGTCTAGTCTCACATTAAAATTCTTGAACTCCACAAATGGTCAGATTTTGGTTAATTATTCATGAAGTTTGCTTACTATTCAGTGTACATTTAGGAATAGGCACTTGAATAAGGTGTTGGTTTGAACAATGAATAATTAGTAATTAACAACCAGACTGTTTATAGAGAAATGAATAATTAGAAACAAGGATAGTATGCTTATTGTCAATTGCTTTATGCAGGTGCACTGTAAACAATAATTTAAGATGAAACTAAAACAGAACACCTGACAAACTTCTGAAAAATTATTAGAGGAATGTGAATGACTTAATTCTGTCCACAAAGGATGAAAAATAGACATTCTGCACTTTATATTTCTTGAAAACCACAGATGGTCAGATTTTGCCCAATGATTTATCAAGTCCATATAACAGGCATTGGGTGCTTTGGATAAAAGTCAGTGTATGATTTTTAAGGAAATGAGTTGAATGGGATCTGTTTAGAGTGATAAGTAATGAGTAGTTAACAAAAATAATTTGAAACAAAGGTAATACACACCTTGTCAATTGCTGTATGCACATGTAATGTTAACAATAAATTCAGATAAATTTGAAACAAAACCCCTGATAAACTTCTGAAAAAATTTCGTAGAGGAATATGAGTGACCTTTAATTAGCAAGAACTCTTTTGCAACATTCAGGTGCTCATCAACAAATGGATACAGAAACATTGCTTTCTAGTTCCAAAAATACAATACTTACATATTTTAAAATACATATTTTTTAGCACAATACATATTTATTCATACTATACATATTTGTTTGGAATAATACATATTTATTCATAAAATACATATTTATTTATGTAATACTTATTTGTTTGGGATAATACATATGTATTCATATAATACATATTTGTATTGGATAATGCATATTTTTTCATATAATATCTCTTGGGATAATATGCATTTATTCATGTAATTTGTATTTATTTGGGATAGTACATATTTATTCATCTAATACATATTTGGGAGGAAAATACATATTTATTCATGTTATACTTATTTGTATGAGATAGTTCATATTTATTCCAATAATAAATATTCTTGGGATAATATGTATTTGTTTGGGATAGTACCTATATATTCATATGATACATGTTTGTATGGGTGCCAAGGATTCATTTGGTTTCTTTAAATTGTTCATGATTTTCTTATGTTTTTTAAGCCCAAAAATATATCCAGTTATGAAAAATATGTATGTAGGATCTGGTAGTATTAATTTTACTATTTGTAGTTGCTAAATCTATTCACTTGTATGATTTTGTACCATAAATTAATCCCCTTGTGTTTTGGTATCTGACTAGGTGATATTTTTTTAGATATCTGGTCTACAGTTGTGCCAGTTGGTAGCTTCAAATGCTAATTTTTTTTGTTTGGCATTTATAGGTCATGGAGAGGCAGTTATATCAGTATCTTTCAGCCCCAATGGCAAGTAAGTAAAATACTTTAAGTAAAAAGTACAACAGAAAAAGAATTTTTTATTAGAGCTGCTATTAGCAAGACCAGATGTTCAGAAACTTTTCCATGGAAAGGGTTTTCTGATAGTGCTTGTTGTTTTTTCCATTTGAATTACTTAGAAAAAATTTTTGCTCCATTCTTTACCTAATTTTATCACATAAATCACCTACAAATGTTTTTTTAAGGAATTGCATGCTTGGTACTTTAGAACCCACTGTTTCTGTCATTGGTGTTCTTGTTCTTGTTCATCTTTTTCTTGTTTGTTTGTTGCTCAGGTTAAAATTATGGTGCAGTATTGTCCTTGTTATATGCTATATTGAAACATAATGTTGCATTGGGCAATATTATGTTTCATACTTGATTGCATGCTAAAAACTTGTGCTAGTTTTTAGAAAAAATCAATAGCTAAAGGCAAATCCAAATGAATGGATAACCTACTGATGACTTGCAGAATGTGCCAATTTTCACAATGGCTACTGAGCATTAGCAATGTTGTATCCCACACAGATTACTTAATTTCCCATTCAGGAATGCTGTGAATCTGATTTCAAGTATAAAACTTGTTACAAAAGGATAAATATGATTGGCCCAGAATCTCTTGGACAGTCATAGTCAATAGTTAGTTAAATATTACTTGTTATTTGAATCTAATTAGCATCACTGTAACCTTTAAAATAGAATTAGTTTTTTAACAACTTCTGCCAGTTTTTGAATTTATATTGAAGCAATATTATTGGTGCTAATTCCAATTGCACATGCTCATGACATATACATCCTGCCCTCGCAGTGTTTCACGGCAGAAAGCAATCTTGTATTATTGAGTCAGTTTGAAAATAACACCTAGTAAATGCACCAATTGTAATTGATTAAGAATAATTTTTTCCGTAGGTACCTTGCAAGTGGTTCTGGTGACACAACAGTTAGGTTTTGGGATGTAAATACAGAGACGCCACATTTTACTTGCAAAGGTAGCTTGTTTGATTATTTATTGCTCTCTGTATAAAACTGGTTAAATTTACTCATTGTTTTTTTCCCAGTCAATAAATGTGTATCCTTTAATACTGATGGCAATTTTGAAACCAGCAGAGTTCACAGTTTTGACATCAATGTCTGGCCTTTGTTGGTATCACTTTACACTGTCTGGAAAAATTTTGTGATGTAGTTAAGTTGAAGAAAGAATGAAACACAATGTTTTTGCAGCTTATTTGAACTTGCACAGAAGTCGAAAGTTTTACTCCAGTGCCATAACTGATTGGCCACAGAAATTTAATCAGATAGGTAACATTCTGCTAGTAACTAACCACACTTCTTGCTTGACTTTAATAATTATTAGCACATATTTATGTCAGTGCCACAGTAGTACACAATAGAAAAAACCCTAAAATAGTACGTTTTTGCTCTGCATATTCTCTGATAAGCCAAGTGATTCTTTTTAATTAATATTTTTCTCAAATAAATAGAGATTTATATTTGGAAACTCCATTACAAAATTCGTATTTAAACCCCTTGCCTGGCCGTTTTTGTTATATGCCAGTATTTTACATAAATGCTTGAAAAATTCATATTAAACCCTTTTTCAGGACATAAACACTGGATATTGTCAATAGCTTGGTCACCAGATGGGAAAAGGCTTGCTAGTGGATGTAAGAATAGCGAGGTAAGCAGAGGAAAAAACGAAACAAATATATGTGAAGAAATTTACCTATTTGCCTACAATGTTGACATGACTATTTTGAAAGGAGCTGGAAATTTAAGACAGCACATATTCCATTCTATCCATGAAAGTGCCAGTTGTAAAAGGGAACTGTTTTGTAAAAGAAAGAAAATTAATGGAAAAATCTTTGAATTAAAGATAAATGGTTGCAAAGAGTGAGTGTGTGGGTGTGGGTGGGGTCGGGGTGTATGAGGGGGAGGGGGAGAGAGGGAAAAAACAGGGATAGACAAAAAGACAGATGGAAAAACAAACTGAGGTATAGTGTTTGTCTAGTAATTAAGGCAGGAAAGGGAGTTGTTTTCAAGCAATTAAAAAAATACAAGCCCAAAAACTTGACAATTTAACTACCCAGGCACATGGAAAGCTTGAACAATTTTACAAGTTGTACGATTATACATTTTTAGAGTTGTATGTGAGACATTAATTTGTGAGATTCATCTTGTACCCTTGTGCTTTGTAAATGGTAATTGAACACAGAACGTCGTCGATTATTTCTACTACTACTACTACTACTACTACTACTACTACTACTACTACTACTACTACTACTACTACTACTACTACTACTACTACTACTGCTAGTTTAAACTTTTGTAGGGAGCAAATACAAATTAAATAAATGAGTACATCTTTAAACACTTTCTTGTGATTTCTTCTTCCATCAGATTCGGATATGGGACCCCACTACTGGAAAACAGGTGGGAAAAACCTTCCTTGGTCATCGTCAATGGATCACATGGCTTTGTTGGGAGCCACTTCATATGTACGTAAACTCTGCGTGTTCCATTTTTTGAATTTGATATAGTAATTTTCAGCAAACAAACTTGTGTGCTTTGTCTATTGCAGCTTTGACCAACATGAATATGAAGCATTATCATGATACTGATTTATTAAGAAAATGATCAAAGCCTTTTTGAAAAGAATTAATATAATTTGCAGATACTAAATAACACTTTGACGTTATTGTATGTGATGATGGTGATAATACTGACCGATACTATCGCTGCTGCTTCTACTATTACTCTTGCTGCTGCTACTACTACTACTACTACTACTACTACTACTACTACTACTACTACTACTACTACTACTACTGCTGCTGCTGGTACTACTATTGCTGCTGCTGCTACTACTACCGCTGCTGCTACTACTACTACTACTACTACTACTACTACTACTACTACTATTACTACTACTACTGCTGCTTCTATCAGTACTGCTGCTATTGACCTGCTGCTATCTCTACTTCACTACTACTACTACTACTACTACTACTACTACTACTACTACTACTACTACTACTACTACTACTATTACTGCTACTTCTGCTGCTGCTACTACTACTACTACGATTACTGCTACTTCTGTTGCTGCTACTACTACTACTGTTACTGCTGGTAATTCTGGTAATTCTAAAGAAATACTTCCTGTGGAAGCAGTAATTGTCCACTTTTTTGACGTATTGATTTGATTGGACAGCTTAGAGAGGCTATTTCTTTTCCTCCTCATCGAATGCCTTTGATGGTATTTTAAGGTTGTATTTAATCTATAAATGTTTCCCCGTATATTTTGTTACTGAATGTGATGGAAAAATACAATCGAGATAAGTAATTTTTTGTAAATAGCTTCGTACTTGTAGGTTATCCCGTAAGAAGTCAATCCTTTTTTTTATGTGTGCAAGGTAGGATTCCGTGCGCTGCAAGAGCCTTCTACAGGGATTTAAAAGGCAGTTGTTTGCACATTCCTTAATTTTGATGCCTTTGCAATTATAAGAAGAGTATACATTCTTGAATTTGCTTATGAATCATGCAATCACTAAAAAGATTTAGATAGATGAAATACGCACCTTTTTAAAAGTAAAGACAAGTGCACTTTCATTATTCCACTTTTCAGAGAGTATTAGCAGACTCCAATTCGACATGCAAGGTCAAGTGAGGTGTATAACTTGCCTTCAAGTTGGGGAGAAAAATTAAATTGTATTTATTTAAATGTCAATTCGTTCAATATGTATTGATAAAAACAACAACAAAAAACAATACACTCGTGCAGCGACGGATACATAAGCTAGTACTATATAATTGGAAGTTTTGATTTACAGTTAAGTCAAAATTCAGATTTTATCAAGAATAAAACTATATAGTACCACCAGTGACTTTAATTAGTTGCGTCTAGTAGTTTGATGCAGTTTCGCCGTAAGTTCTCACAGTGGATAATCATGCGCGGGAACGCAAAATTCAAATGCGGATTTTCGGCTTGATCGAAGATCCAGTGTCACATTAAACAATCACACCACTAGACTTATGGCCATTCAGGAGTTACACCCCATAAAATGATGACGAATAGGGTTTGATTTAACCTCACCAGTACAAGCACTTACATTATCCCATTGTGATAAGGCAAACGAGGTTTTAACCTTGTTCTCAAATGGTCGTATACATCTATTTTATGTCTTATATAATATATATGAGTCATTAGTCATTATTTTACGGTAAATTGTGACTAGGGGCCATAATTTCTTAGGGCGGGGGGAGGAGGTCATCATTTAACGTTTCATCAGATTCACATTCTATTCCGCACTAGATGCAACAGGCCAAATGTTTGTGATACCCATGTAGCAACTCGGCTTGATCACAGAATTCTTTCGCACTTACTGAATGTTTCCACGACATATTGCCCTATTTGAATATAATTCAGTGTGTGAAGTAACAATTGCACAAATGTTGTCTGTTCAGAAAGCTTTCCAGCGTCTACAGTAAACACTGCAGCGTAATGTATATCACAGTAGATGAGAGGATTTTTTTGCCAGCAAAGAGATTGAATGCATTTGATAAAATTCAGCAGCTCAGTATTTCCAATCTTAATAGTCAACTTTGATACAGAGGATAACAGAAGTTTCTTGGGCTTAAAAACCTATTTGATTTCTGCATATAGTGATTGAAGCGTCAGTGTCGTCATTTGGGTGTGTGGTTGTGTGGGTGAGAAGGGGGCAACAAGTTTTGTTTTGCTTAGATTTTCCCAAAGATATTCCTTATGGTCAGCAGCAGCAGCAGCAGCAGCAATTAAAAGGGTCTTTACCTACCCGCTGTGGCTCCCTTAACAAATTCTCTCCAGTGGGCTTGGTCTTGATCCACCTTTTTAGATAGACCATCGAGCCATTAATTTCTTTTAATTCGACGCACAACCTGGTTTGAGATCTTCCGCATCCTCGATGTCCATATACCATGCTCATCAGCACAATTCTGTCAAATTGGTTCCCTCTTAGAATGTGTCCTACGAAATTAAGCTTCCGCTCAGTTAATATATTAAGCAATTTTTTCTTACACCCATATCTCTCCAGGACATCTTATTTTATTATTATTTTGGTAGGACCAGCTTCTTTGTAGAATGCGGCAGTAATACAAAATTCAGGACTCGCAATTTTCTTATTGTTTGACATTTTTGTCACTTAGCATTACGAGCCGTAAGTAGCAATTGAGAAAAAAAGAGAGTTCACCAACCTCGTTTTTGTCATCAGAGGAATATTTTTGCCCATCCAAATCTTTGTAAGAGCTACTGTGACATTTTTTGTTATTGCAATTCTGCGCTTGATTTCAACCGTATCGTCATACTTATGAGCAAAGATGGAACCAAGTGATTTTTTTTACGTTTTTCTGCCTCGTCATTGATCAAGATGTGTTCATCACCTTCTTTCTCACCTCTTGCCTCCCTTCTTATTATCATCAGTTTAGTCTTCTTTGCTTTCAAGCAGAGCCCGGCATTTTTCCTTTCAGAGGTTATTCAGGGAGCTGGCTATGAGGACCATATCATCTGCATATCTCAGATTTGATAGTTTTCGTCCCTAATGGTGGCACTCCCATCAAAAACTATCATGAGAAATGCCCTTCAAGGGAAAATTCCTCATTATATTTTTAGATAGGTATTAAAAAGGTGAGGGTAAAGGATGCAGCCTTGACTGACACCTAATCCTCTTTCAAACCAGTCTCTCGGCCCATACGTTGTTCTTACTGCAGCTTTTTGTTCTTCACACATCACTTTCATCAGAAAGATGACGTGTTTTGGAAATCCAATATATTTCATGTTCTTTCAGAGGGTCTCTTGCGTAACCATGGCAAACAGTTTAGTGTTTAGTATGGTCGATGAAACACAAGAGTAAATCTTTTCCATGTTCTCGGTTTTTCTCAATCACTATTTTCAAGTTTAGGACCTGGTACCTCGTTCCAGTACCAGGTCTAAAACCAGCTCTTTTCAGTTTTGTCTTCATTCTGTATGCCATGATATCAATAGAACTTTGCTGCATACTTTCTCTTGCCAGATGTTAACGACGAGTTTATGAAGAAAAAATTCACAATTTTCCCCAGTGCCTTTTATCAGTTCCACCGTACTTTCATCAGCACCTGGGCTCTCTTTGTTTTTCTATTCTCAGATAACTTTTTGTACTTCTGTTAGCAAGAGGGGTGGCTAAATTTCATGGCTCTTCCATTCAAGAGTCACGGTGGAAGCATCTTCTTTGACATAGAGCTGTTTGCAGTATCCTTTTTATCTATCATCCCAAAAGGGAGTACCGTCTGCCGATTTGAGGGTGGCCACCATTGGTTTAAGCCTTTAGTAAGAGTTTTGACTACTTGGTAGTGATCTTTTGTGGAGTTCGTGGTGTGGTTTTCTTCAATCTTTATTGTTGTGGTATAAATTTCTGCACTAATCTGTATACCGTTGCATTGTGCCTTCCGAGTAGTGCATCATGAACAGCTTGGTTAACACCCTTCGCATTCATCCCTCTTCTGACTATAACTTCATTTAAAGTTTCTTTCGAGATCCATTTTGTTGAAACTATTTTTCTTGCAGATGTTCTCTCGATGTTTTCAGAATTATTTCTTTATCATCTTTCCACAACTCGTTTGGAGCTTCCTCATCAGTTGACCAATACTTCGAATTTATTGGCTTTTTTGACTCAATATGCATCATTTAAGTGTTGTAGTACGGGCTCATTGGAGGTGGAGAACTTTTTTTGAGCCGCAGTTTTATGTAAACCGTAAGGAGAACCGTAATTACTCCTCAGCCCAGTGTTGGCATTTATTGTACTAATCTTCCATTTTTAGTTAAGCATGATGGAATCAAGCTAGTTATGAGTTTACCCGTCAGGTGAGGTCCGTGTGTAGAGAGCTCTGTGATGATGCAGTATGATCGTATGTTCAATAACTACGTTGTTGGCGTTGCAGTATTGTACAAATTTCTCTGGTCGCTCATTCCCTTTGCACAGGCCAAACTTTCCACATGCAGGAATGTATCTTGTTTCTCGACCTTTGCATTCAAGGTCTTCCATGGTAATTTTGACATCTCGACCTCCTCGCACAGTATTAATGGTCATTTGGAGGATGCTTAGAAGCTACCTCTATCATTTGCTAAGCTGATTGGTGCGTAACATTGTGTGAGAGGTATGTTGTAGGGTTTCGCCTAAATTCTCACATTCACATTCACATTCACGAGACTGTAACCCATAAGAGCCTTTTGTGTTTCTTTATCATGGGTAATTACTATAACTTCACTATATTTCTCTTCAGTTCCTAAGAAAAGCACTGTATGAGCTTGCCCTGCTTTGAAACTGCCATAACCGTTCCTCTTTGTTTCCTAAATTCCTAGTATCTTAAGACCGTATCTTTCTTTTTATTTCCGATCGTGTTCAGCTCCCGTAACTTTCGGCTTCTTCACCTACCACGTACCGACTTTTTAGGATTTTCTAAAGCTTAAGATGGAGGCCTTGTCCAGTAGCATGTCAGCCTGGCCATGCACTAAGCAATACACCCCTTAACAACGCGCGCGACGAGTGGTGTGGTATGATTTTCCTCTCTTTTTGCAATTTATAGTGTATAGAACGTGCATGCGGTCGAGCTAGGCGATGCGAAGGGGGTTTTCACTGAAGCGCCTTTCTTTTCGGTGATAAAAGAAGTACTGCATGAGCTGGGTAGGGTTCCCCTCCTCCTTTCCTAACTCCCAGACTCCAACTAATTAGGAAGGAATGACTCAACCATTTAGACCAGTTGCACTGTACCGTGCTGACATAAAGTTTCCAAGAGGCTTGAGACGTTGTGGGCCATATCAGGCTATAACAAACATCCAACACTCTGCTGCGAACTGTAAACTGAGACAGGGAGCTGTGAGAGATCGTAGTCAAAGATGCCTCGGAGGTGCAGTGTAGAGTCGTACCAAGGATCCATTTTTCCTTATGTCTTATTCCCAATTGTTAATGATATTGGCCTGAAAATAAAAATACACATTCAATTTTAACTAACCCAAATGCTTAAGTAGTGTATATATGACATACTTACCAATGATTCGTTGGGTTAATTTTTATTTCACTGTTATTGACAGTCTTGGATTGTATATATTTTTTCCCCAAAGGAATGCGGAATGTAGAAAGCTTGCAAGCTCATCTAAGGTTTGTGAATTTTAAATAAACCAGTTTTTCCCATATGTCTTACTTTTGTTTTCTCAGAAATTTACGTCAACATACAACATTTAAGAAATAGTTTTTAAATGTTGTATATTGAGGTAAATTTATACGACCGTAAACAATCGAATTAGGCTCTGGTGAATATATATATATATATATATATATATATATATATATGTGGACAAATATCTCTCTCTCACTCTCATTTGTTATTATACTNTTCACTGTTATTGACAGTCTTGGATTGTATATATTTTTTCCCCAAAGGAATGCGGAATGTAGAAAGCTTGCAAGCTCATCTAAGGTTTGTGAATTTTAAATTAACCAGTTTTTCCCATATGTCTTACTTTTGTTTTCTCAGAAATTTACGTCAACATACAACATTTAAGAAATAGTTTTTAAATGTTGTATATTGAGGTAAATTTATACGACCGTAAACAATCGAATTAGGCTCTGGTGAATATATATATATATATATATATATATATATATATATGTGGACAAATATCTCTCTCTCACTCTCATTTGTTATTATACTTGTTCCCATTTCTGTTAAATTTGGAATCCTTAACGAAGTACGAGTTTTAAATGGGGCACATGTTTCACGAAAATTTGCTATATAGTTTGTCATGAAGCATTTAACAGTTTAACTGAAATAAGGGTTTCAATCTTCCTATTAGATGACCTTTTATTACCTCTTTTGACATAATTTTGGAAACAAAAGTAAACGTATAGATTTTCATTTTGTTCGCAAAACCGGTTTCTAACCACAGGCCACAGAGTTGTTTGGATTTTGAAACTGAAAGGTCAGCAATGTAGCCTCCTCGATAAGTGGCATGTATCATTAACATGACATACAACGAAATTGTTATTGATAGATGACATTCGGTACTAGGCAAGGTACAGTTGAAATCGAGGTTTTGCTGTGGCAAGTGAACAGTGTACAACGTTCAATAACGAAGTAACAATTATAGAATAGGCACTGCTCATTGTGAAGGCCAATAGAGAACTCCATTTTTTTATTTCTGCTTTGGAGTGTTTTATTTTATGTGGAAAATACCAACGTATTAAACTTGTTGATTATATATGGAATTGTAATTTATCAGTACCAAAGTGAAACATAGTACTCTTTGCATGGCATAATCTTTTTAAGGTTTTAAGGTTTAAACGACAATCGTATTCTGTTCTAGATTTTGTGCCCATTTTGTTTTCGTGCTTTGAGAAGCAAACGAAACAATCTTCCATTTCTCATTAAGAGGTAGAGGGATTTGTCAAAGAATGGTTGAACAACAAGAATACATCTAGACACTTTGTTTTATAAGGTAGTGATAGTCAATTTCATTTGGACCAGTATAGTATTCTTGTTTTCATAGGATGCTACGATTCGTATATGGGACACGTTTGTTGGACAATGCTTGATCACTCTCTCTGGACACCTTCAGTCAGTCACTTGTTTACGGTGGGGAGGTCAGGGACTGCTTTATAGTGGATCTCAAGACAGAACAGTAAAAGTATGGAGAGCAGAAGATGTAAGTATCTGAGAAAGGAAAACGTTTGAAAATTTACTGTTACATTTTAACATTTGACAAATCTAAAGATGTTAATAGGATAAGAGGTCAGGAGATTGCATTCCATGCTCTGCCCACTATTTGAAATTTGGTTGGGCACTTTTGTAGTACAATGTATTTTATTTCAGTCGGAAGTGAAGTTATTGAAATTTTCCAAGTTTGTTTATTTTAGCCCTAAGAAATCATCATGCTGTTGAATGGTGCTAAAGTAAAGGCCTTTATGCTTGTAAGATTAGGTTGGGCAAATTTTAAGGGGCTCTGGCCCCTTTTGGCGTCACGGGTGTTTTCATACAAGATAATAGCAAAGCTCTATGCCGCGTGTGTCAGAAGTGTCATGGCTTATCGTTGTAAAACCTTTACAACGATAAACCATGACACTTCTTTACAACGATAAACCATGACACATTGTTGTTAAATGCCGATTATAATCAGCATTTTACAACAATGTTTTTCATTAAACAATGATACAAAAACGTTACACATTCTTTGCCAACATCCATTGCTAATGCCACGGACACGTCGTAAGTAAAATGTTTTGAAAATACAAGAATTTTTTAGCAATTTGAAAATTTTTCCTTCGCATTCAGTTTGTGTAAGTATCTCAAAATGAGTCATGTCTACTGGAGCTTGCGAAAAACAGGGGTATCCTGACTTGTAAAATTATTTACTTATTTTATGATTCACTTTTTGCTCACCAGAAAGCATCTTGGGGCCATTTACAGCACCCCTTTCACATATATAATATTCATCATCATAAGATATGCATAAGAGGTGCCAAGCGTATAGTTTTTTGTTTATCTTAGAATGTTGTTTACGTTTTGCTCTCTCGTTGTTGCAGTAAATAAGCCATTAAATAATGATGAAGAAATTTGTTAGCACCCCATTATCAATACCACCACGGTTTTTAAGCAGCTATCTTCCTTCTGAGATGTTTTAGGCTCCAGGCGTGAGAATGGGCCATGTTTCCCGTTGATAGAGCCTCCACCTTTACAAATACCTTTAAATATTCTAGTAGAAAATTTTTTAAGAACTAAGATGTGTGCTTTTTCGGTTGCAAAAGCAGAGCGACACCATCTGCTTTTCAATCATAGAACATATGGGAGAACTCAACAACCTGTAAAGTAAAGAAGGCTTTTTATACTTATTTTAGGTCTTGACAACTCTTTTTGATTATTTTTGTTTGTTAAATCAGATTTGCGTTGAACTATCTTAAGTTGACTGTGATTTGTTTTTTATAAGTTTTATTGCTCATTTAAAGCTAACAGGTCTCGCTCGAAGCATTCGTCTTTTGCCTATGTACACATACTAGTATACATATATACGGGCATACACATATTCATACATTCTATAAATATTTGCATACATGCATGAATACATAAGTACATACAAACATATATTTATATACATGCATACACACATACGTATACATGCATACATACATACATACATACATACATACATACATACAATTTGTTTGAGTAAATGATGAATTTTATTTTCATCTCCTACCTTCTACACAGGGTGTACTTTGCAGAACGTTACAAGGGCATGGGCATTGGGTAAGGTGATTCTGTATTTTTCATATGTTGTAACTGGTAATAATGCCACGCTAATATGACAATGACACAGCTCTTTTAGAGGATTTTGAAACTACCTGTTTTTACGTTCCCTGTCAGTAGCTTAAGGCTCTACATGAGCCTAAATGACCCCCCAGCACAGGCATTAAAATATTTTTCTGCAAGGGAAGTTTTTTGTATTGCCCATTAAAAGTAGTTTTAATTTTAAGGTACACAAACTGGATAAGACTTCATGCTGCATTATCATATTTGAAGAGTTGGGGTGTTTTTGAGAAAATGTAATGATCATTGTAAACAGTGCGTCATGATTCATGCATAGTTTACCATGTGATCAATCAGAGCTGTCTTCTCAACCACTTTCTCTACTTGCCTTCCACTTGAATGCATCACCAATTTCCGGATCTCCATCGTATTTCATCTCATTGAAACTTGTGAAAGCGAGGTCATCCAAAAAGAAAATTCTCCGATTCCATCAAGGAGGATATGGAAATTTTGTCAGCCTGTCAGCGGTACACGCTGCTGACAAAGGGAAATGGCGAAAGGGAGACCGCTGTGGCGATCCTATTTAAATGAAAGAAGCCGAAAGGAAGAAAAAGAAGAAAAATTTGTATGTGGAATTGAGCCACTTTCTTGTTTGACTTTTGGGAGTTATAATGATTTTTTTTTGTTTATCGAGATGTATTTTCCGCATTCCTTTGATATTTTCATATTTTTTTACTGTCGTTTTGAGAGGTTATTGAGTGAAGTCTTTTGTTGTGACAATTTTAGGAAACAGTCAACAAATCAAATAGTTATACCAGTAATTTGTTGGGTGAAGAAGAGATGGAAGGAAATTGAGGCAGTATGAAAAGGAGATAAGAGCGAGGTTGAGAGCTAAGTGGCGAACCAAATTTAGGGCCTGAAAAAGGCAGAAAGAAGAAGTGATATAAATCTATCCAAATTTTGACTTGGTGACTAGTACCTACTTAAATATGATCTACGGAAAGCTGTCACCCTGTGACGACCTTCGCCTAAATGAGCTTTCAAGTTAAAACAGTTCGAAAAAAACATGCTGTTGTTAGGAGAGCAAAACTCGACTTAGGCTGTTGAGCAGTTTTTCTTTTAATTGTTAAAACGACCTGTTAAGTAGTATAATTTGTGAACGTTTTTCAGGTTAATACGTTAGCTCTGAACACGGATTATGCCATACGGACTGGTGCTTATGATCCAGCATCTGGTGCCCTAACAAGTAAAGATACAGGATTTGATCGAAAGGAAAAAGCGAAAGAAATATTTGAAAAACTAATGGTGAGTGTTTTTTAAGCTGATTAGTGCTCGTATTAACTTGGGTCAAACAAAGTGAAACCAGTCAACTATTACAAACTGTTGGCCTTCGCTTCGTATTTGTCTCAACCCAAACCAGTTGTTGTTTTGTTATTGTTTGGGTTTTTTCAAGGACGGGGGTGTAGACAGGAAGTGCGGAAGGAGAAATTTTAATCTGATATGCAAATAGCTGGCTGAAACCTGAAAAGTAATTATGAAAATTTCAAGGAATTTTGATCCCAACCCCCCGGCAATTAACCCTTTGCTAATTATCTATTGCCTACCGGTCTATTGAAACAATTGATTGATGAGAGACTGAAATTATTTTTTCATAGTTTTTGTATCAACCTAGATTATTACTTAGGCTGTGTGTAACTCACTGTAAGTCTGGTTTTGCCATTTCGATAGAGCAATCGACGTCGAAAATCCTCCATCAAGCCAGAAGAACATAAAAACTAATTTTCATGTACAGTTCAACATCCGAACACCGATTATCCGAATTTCGGATTATCCGAACAAAATCTTCCGATCCCGGTAAATATTTACGAAGATATACTTTGCGTAGCTCGACACTCGGGTAGAATGCTTGTGCTACAGTATGACTTAAGTTCTGTTAAGCGAAATACGTCTAAATACATTTGTAAAGGTGTGGTCTAACGTAAATACATGTACATGTATATCGAGTAAGGTGTCGTTTGTTTTCGGATAATCGAGGTTCATATGTAGTTACATGACCAAACGCACATTGTTAGTTATGCAGTGGGGGTGAGTTGTTAAGTTAACAGTTTACCGTGCAAGAGGGTCACGTTTCAAACCCCGCCAACGTCCCTAATAGTACTGTCTTATTTCTTTCTCTGTTATTTTAATGTACTACTGGGTCAGTACATGTTCTTGGAGATGGAATTGGGAGAAGCCAGATATCAATAAATTTTAAAGATTAAAAAGTAAAAGATCAAAAAATCAAATAAGAAGAGCAACCCTTTGTGCTAAATTGCCTTCAAAGACGAAGCCTTTCTCAGCCTTGAAGACCTAAAAAATAGCATAAAAAAGTATTTAGTTAGTTAAGATATTTATTACTTTACATAATAGCATAATACATAATGGAAGAGCCGTACCTTAGTGATTAGTGTGACCAAGAGTTTGCTGGCTCGATTCCATGAGCGGGCGAAAAAAATGTGGATCTTTACAAAAGAAAAAGCCATTGGTGAAGGCCATCCAGCTAAAAAATTCCTCACTGCCAAAACTAAAGCCCCTCTGAAGGGCACCGTCTGAGCCCCAGTTACGGAGAGAATGACTAGCAATCATCAATAGCAAAACAGTGCATGTAATTTTCCATGGAACAAGTTTTCTTGAGGATAATTTGATTTTGAACCATCCTACGCTTTAAGAAGCCTGGGTAAACGCATCTTTTTTGGTATCTTTTTTTTACATTTGTAAGGATTTACTTTATGAGAAAAATTCTGACGCGGAGGTGGAAAAATTGATGTGGTTTCCTACCTGTAAGATTTGAACGGAAAACTTATTACATTTTGTGTTAACAGCACGTTGTGGAAATAGAGCTCATGTTGCCACGTATTGATTCTTCTTTTGATACTTTTGTTTTTGAAAATTGTAAAACCATTTTGGTTTAATGGCTTATCAGTTGCTTTGTAACCAAAAAGCTATTGGTTTAATTTCTTTCGGCGGCAAAGCCTTTGAATTAAACAAAGACGTATAGGTATGCGCTAGCAAGCTCTTTGCAGGGGTTAAAATTCGTGTCCCGTGTAAAACAAGTTATTTAAGAGTTAAGAACATAAACTGAGAGCATTTTATGCGTATTGGTCTCCTTGTACAGCCTATAAACTTCAAATTGAGAATTTTTGTACCATCTTTACACACTCAAATGTCATCACATGCTTCGTTTTCAGCTACCTGACAGCTGGCTAGTGCCTGTCGCCTTTATGATACTCTCTCTTGGTCTTTTTTTCATTTTACTATATAATCTAACCATCACCTTGCCCAGCATAACAACCTGGTTTTTACTTTGTTATATTTGATCTGACAGTCATATTGTTTGGGAGTTAATTCATGACCAAACCATATCTTCTGTCTCATAACGCTGTACTTTTCTCATCTACAGTTTCTGATACTAGATCATTTTTAAGTAAAAGTTAAGTTTTAAAGTTAATTTAATTTAAAGTAAAATGAAGCTAGAAATGCATTTGGGAGGCAAAGCTGATCGGAATTGCGTACTGGGGCCCTGTTGCTCCCGTTTTAGTGACTGTAAGTGAACGTATTTTCCCCCAGTTAAAAATTCATTCCCAATAAGGCACTTTAATAGAAATATCAAGATCTAAATACTTCACCCTTCTAAAACAAGAATTAATGATTAGATAAATATATACTTAAAGCTCCAGTACTTTTATGAATTTGGTTTGTGTTGTTGATAAGAGCATACACAGTAGTTGACTTAAACTATTCAGCTGATTTTAGCTAGTGCTTTTCATAATTTCTTTTAGGGTTCTACATCCGAGAGACTTGTATCTGGATCAGATGATTTCACACTCTTTCTCTGGGAACCTGGAGAAAGCAAAAAGCCTATTGAAAGAATGACAGGTATTTGGTGTTTTTGAAAGTTTTACCACGAATTCAGTCAATTGTATTGAGAATGAATGGTGTGGTTGTGAAGACATGGAAAACGTTTTAAACGAAAGGTTATTTACGAAGCCGAAGTAAAATGGTCGTTGCTATGGTGTTGAAAATGTTTCATCCTAAATATGCCAATTATGTGGACCCCAAAGAGGCCGCTGTTTTTGTTTATCAAAAAGTTGATATTTAAAAATATTCCATTTTGTAAACAGCATGTGTTCGTATTGCCAGTTAAAGAAGGTCGGTCACGATTTTTGACAGATGTAGTCTTAAAAAATCTTGATTTTATGGACTCATTGGAAGCCATTTACGTATGATATTTATCATCTTGTAAGCCATAAGCATTTTCTGTGCTACATTTCAAAGGATACGTTTCCGATCGACAGGGGCTGAGGATGGAAGACGTGTCTCAAAACGTGGCTCACAAAAAGCTTACGACTTACGACGTGATAAATATCCTACATCAATAGATATAATCGTTTCCGTTACTGTGAGTAACAGAACAAAACGAGGGGAAAAGATGCCATGTCTATGTCTTTTTCAATTTTTTTATTTATTTTTTGGTTTTAAATTACTTTCACGAAAATAAAACCATAGATCCTAGCAGGGGCATCCCTCTGATTTTCGCACGATGTACCTAAAGAGAAATGTGATAAGGAATGGATGAATCATGACACATTTACAACCAGACTTTATTTTGGTAGGACTCCCAGTCTTCCAGTTATCCCAGGCCACTTTCTTCCTTCGTCATAATCTGTCATATGCTGCTGTCATTATACTGTTGTTATTGATGGTTTCACGTCTACCTTTCAAGTCATTTTTGTATGATTGAAGGCAGGTAATTTTTCTTCTTTTGAGATTTTAATTTTTTTTCATTCCTACCTCTGCTGGAACTTGCAGATTAGATAATTTGACTGTGAGTCTGCATATTTCCCCCATGAATATCAACTTTAATATCGACTTTATTGACTCAATTTTTATGCTAAAGGTTTTTACTTCAGTGAGTTCTTTAAAGCCATTGCTTTGATATAGTTCAGATAAATTCACCAAATGGCTTACCTTAACTGACCCTTTTGGAATGAATCAATGATCTTCACGTAAGTTAATACCAATTACCATAGATTTTTGTCGTAGAGGAAGTCAGATGACAGAGAGCAACTTGAGCGATTAAGTAATTGATTGGTTTCTCCATTTTTCAATACACATGTTTAGATTTTTTTCATATTCGTAATGCACTGCTTTCGTGTCATATCGACGAGTTTTGAAATACCTTTGTAATAGTTTACACTTTTTCAATGAACTTTTTCTTACACTCTCACCATGTTTATCAAGTGCGCATTTCCTTTTCATAAAACCCCATGTATCAGACACGACAAAAACTTCTTTGAATTCTTCTCCAGGCTTTGAAGCGAAATAGAGCCACCCCCAAAACACTTCCAGCGTCACAACATAAAGCCTGGGACACAGTAAACAACACAAATACCACTTTGAAATCAAAGTTATCAGAGCGTGCTGCTATTGATGTTCGAAATGTAAACAGCTTAAATAGGACGATTTAGTTAAACGTACTCCTACTTTATAAATCCTGCTAAGCAGTAATCCAACAAATTAAATGTGTACTAGGAACTAGTTGGGATGAATCAAAATCAAATTGACAGAGCAATTTATCAATACTACCATGCTTACGTAAGCAAAGCAATATTTACGGCCTGAAGAATGCATCCGTTATATTTCACTTTTGTGCGCTATTTTTTCCTCAAAGTCCCTGTTTTCGGGCATCTGATTTTTGTCACCCATATGGGGTCCAGTTCGATTATGTTTTGAAGTAACTGGAGTCTGTTGATTGTATTTAACTAGAATTAAAATGCACAACTATTCACAAAGTTGATAATTGGGGTTCTGCTGTAAGGCACTGTTGCTAAACCCCGGGTATGGAAACAATTGCTACATTAAATAGTTCAAAATCACCGTCAACATTAGGTTTGCCTTGCATTAGAAAGAGCTAGAGGCTTTTCTTTTGCTTATCTTTAATTCTACTATTTAAAAAAAATGAGAATTCAGGTACGGTATTCAATTGCTTAATGCCTTTTAAGATCCTGTATATGTTTCTTTGTAACTTCGAGACCCAACCAGCGTGAATTAGTAACCAATCAAATTCTAATATCCCTTCATGTATAAAAATTTTGCACTGTTGACCATTGTTTCTAAACAACAGTAGCTAGTTAGTATATAGTTTGTGCCCTAGTGACTATGACTACATTTTGCTTTTGTTGCAGGTCACCAGGCGCTAATCAATGAAGTACTCTTTTCGCCAGATGCAAGGCTGATAGCTAGTGCTTCTTTTGATAAATCAATAAAACTCTGGGACGGAAAAACGGGCAAGTACGTTAACGTGTACTTAATCTTGAGATTTTTGTTGTATTTTATAGCTAAGTGTCAGAGAGAATGGACATTCCTGACGCAGTCATAATCTCGTGGCATTCTTCCGAACCTATAGTGGAGTTCCTTATTGCAAAATAAGGAACTCCACTGAGACTGGTTATTGGTATATACACCCCCTTCCCACCAATACGTTGCTAAGAACAACGTTTTAAGATTTGAAATCATAGAAACGTTGCCGCATCTAACATCCAAAGAATTTTCCTAAAATTATATCACCGATCCTGCGCGTTCCAAACATTGCTAATCTGCCTTTTTTGTAATATTCTTTTTGTATTGTTACTATCGTTAGCTTTATTATTGTACTATTTTATTTTTATTTTTTTATTTTTTTTTTTTTTTTGATGAAGCTACTACAAGAAAATAGCCCTAAAGTATACCTACCAAAATTTGCTAGTTACAATTAAAAACAAGTTTCGCACTTTGAACCGTCACTATTGCACAAAAAAAAACAACTACAAAATAAGATCGTTCATCTGTGTCTTGAATAAGACCAGATAATACTTTTCTGACTATGGTCTCACTGTCCTTAAGGATCATTTTCTGCATTTCGCAGATAGTCTTTTGTATCGTGTCT